>CM021100.1:387617731-388133918 GCA_007115665.2 Sequoiadendron giganteum
CTAGTAGGCCCACTAGCTTGCCAATTTCATGAAATTGGTAACCTAACTTGTCTTGTTTGAAAAAATGGGTCCAAGAAATGGGGTCAATCACCGAGAGACCCCATTTTTTGGACCCATTTTTTTAAACAGTCCACTACATTGCCAATTTCACTGAATTAACAAGTCAGTGAGCCCACTAGCTTGGCAATTCAGTGAAATTGGTAACCTAACTTGCCTATTTGAAGAAATGGGCCCAAGAAATGGGGTCTCCCAATGATTTACATCACCGAGAGACCCCATTTCTTGGACCCATTTTTTCAAACAAGCCACTACATTTCCAATTTCACTAAATTGGCAAGCTAGTGGGCCCACTAGCTTTCCAATTTGGTGAAATTGGCAACCTAACTTGTCCTGTTTGAAAAAATGGGTCCAAGAAATGGGGTCTCTTGGTGATTTACATCACTGCGAGACCCCATTTATTGGACCCATTTTTTCAAACAGGACACTACATTGCCAATTTCACTGAATTGGCAAGCTAGTGGGCCCACTAGCTTGGCAATTCGGTGAAATTGACTCCCTACCAAACTCTCTTTATTTCTCTCTATCTCACCTCTCTTTCACCTCCCTCTCTCTCCCTCCATCTATACTTCCTTATCTACTCTTTATCTCTCATGTATCTCTACCTCTCCTTCCCTCTCTACTTATCTTTTTCTCCTCTTTCCCTCCCAACCTCTCTCTCTTTCTCCCCAATCCCTCCCTCCCCCTATTTCTCTCTCCCCATATGAGGGTTGAGAGTGTAAGGTTTAATGTTTAAGGTATAGGGTTGAGGTTATCAGGTTAATTATATAGGTAATAAGGTTTAGGGTTTAGGATATTAGGTATAAAGTTGAGGGTATATGGTATAGGGATGATGGATGAGGGTTTAGGGTTTAAGGTGTAAGGTATAGGGTTGAGGGTTGAGGGTTGAGGGATAGTGTTTAGGGTTGAGGGTATAAGGTTAAGTGTATAGGGTATATGGATTATGGTTTAGGATATTGGGTATATAGTTGAGGGTAATGGGTTGAGGTAATGGGTTGAGGGTATTAGGTTTAGGGTTGATGGTTTAGGTTTTAGGATTTATGTACAAGTTTAAGGGTTGAGGGTTGAGGTATAATGTTCAGGGTTAAGTGTATGAGGTTAAGTGTATAGGGTATATGGATTAGGGTTTAGGTTGTAGGGTTAAGGGTATAAGGTATAGGGTTAAAAATTGAGATTGTAGGGTTTTATGTTCAACATTATTCCTAAACCCTTAACCCTAAACATTATCCTTGAACCCTTAACCCTATAATTAAAAACTAAATCCTACATTAAACCTTGTACTCTAAACCCTCAACCCTAAACCCAGTACCCTCAATCCTATACCAAATATTCTAAACCCTAATCCCTATACTATATTCATTTAACCCTACACCCCCAACCTTGAACACTATACCTCAAACCTACACCTTCAACCCTCATCCTTATACCCTATACGCTAAACCTTATAACCTAAGCCCTGAACATCATCCCCCAACCCTATACTTAAACCCTAAACCCTACATTCAACCTTGTACACTAAACCCTAAACCCTAAACCTGAATCTGAAACACAATACCCTCAACCCTATACCCATTATTCTAAACCTTAATCCCTATACCCTATACACTTAGTCCTATACCCATTATTCTAAACCCTAATCCTTATGCCCTATACACTTAGCCCTATAACCTCAACCTTGAAGACTATCCCTCAACCCTATAGCTTAAACCCTAAACCTTACACCCTCAAGCCTCATCTCTTTACCCTGCACCCTCAACCTTATACCATAAACCATAAATATTGTCCCTCAACCCTATACTTCCAAGATGTTTGAGAGTGGTTTCAGATCTCTAGGAGTTATAATGCAAATTCTAGTTTTTGGGAGATCTTTAAAATTTTAGACTTAGTCAAATTTCAGTAATCAGCATGTCAAATTTCAGGAATTAGGAGGTCAGATTTTAGTAGTCAACAAGTTCTATCATCTCTCTGTCTCTCTCTCCTTCTCTCTACTCTCTATCTCTCCACTCCCTCTCTCTCTTCTAGTTTTTGGAAGATCTCACAAATTTCAAACTTAGTCAAATTTCAATAATCAGGAGGTCAAATTTTAGTAATCAAAAAATTGTACTATTTCTCTCTCTATCTCAGTCATTTTTATCCCTTACACTCTACACCTCTCTCTCACTATCTCTATCCCTTTTTCTAACTCTCTCTCTCCCTTGGTCAAAAGAAATCTCTCTCTCTCTCTATCTTTCTCTCCTTTTCCCTCTAATTCTCTATACCTCACTTATCTCTCGCTCTCTCCCACCTTCCCTCTCTAGTTTTTTCTATCTCCTCTCTCTACCTACCACCCTTTCCTCCATCACTTATTTTCCAATTTCACTGAATTGGCAAGCTAGTGGGCCCACTAGCTTGCCAATTTGGTGAAATTGACAACCTAACTTGTCTTGTTTGAAAAATGAGGTCTTTGGTAATTTGCTGATGTAAATCACTAGAGACCCCATTTCTTGGACCCATTTTTTCAAATAGATCACTACATTGCTAATTTCACCGAATTGGAAAGCTAGTGGGCCCACTAGCTTGGCAATTCAATGAAATTAGCAAACCTAACTTGCTTATTTGAAAAAATGGGGTCTCTTGGTGATTTAAATCACTGAGAGACCCCATTTGTTGGACCTATTTTATCAAATAGGCCACTACGTTCCCAATTCCATCGAATTGGAAAGCTAGGGTAGAGGGTTCAAGGGTTAATGGTAGAGGGTAGAGGGTTAAGGGTAGAGGGGAGAGAGATAGAAGGAGTGAGTGAGTGAGAGAGAGATACTTGGGAGAGGGAGAGGGGATAGGAGGGAAAGACTTGAAAGAAAGAGAAAGAGGGAGGGAGTGGGAGAGAGATAGAGGATAGAGGGTTTAAGGGTTTAAGGGTTAAGTGTTTAGGGTTTATGGTTAAGGGTAGAGGGTAGAGAATTAAGAGTTTATGGGTAAAGGGTAGATGGTAGAGGATTAAGGGTAGAGGGGAGAGAGATAGACAAAGTGAGTGAGTGAGTGAGAGAGAGAGAGAGACTTGAGAGAGGGAGAGAGAGTAGGAGAGAGATACTTGAGAGAGAGAGAGCAAGGGAGTGGGAGAGAGATAAAGGGTTTAATGGTTTAAGGGTAAATTTTTTAGGGTTTACGGCTAAGGGTAGAGGGGGGAGAGATAGAGGGAGTGACTGAGAGAGAGACCTAAGAGAAGGAGAGGGGGTAGGAGGGAGAGGGTTGAGAGAGAGAGAGGGAGGGAGGGAGAGACATAGATGAGGAGGGTTAAGGGTAGAGGGCAGAGATTTGCTAGTTGGCACATATTCTGTTGACTTAGGGCTTCAAGGGTTGGGAAGGGCAGAGGCAGAGAGCTTCATCTGTGAGAGGGAGAGAAGATAGAAGCTGAGCGAGAGAGAGCCGAGACCCAGAGGAGAGAGAGACTCTGAGAGAGAGATGAGGAGAGGGTTGAGAGAGATAGAGGGAGGGAGGGAGTGGGAGATGGATAGAGGGAGGAAGGGTTATGGGTATAGGGTAGAGGGTTTAGGGTTTAAGGGTAAGGGTTTAAGGTTTAGGGTTAAGGGTAGAGGAGAGAGAGATAGAGGGAGTGAGTGAGAGAGAGAAACCTAAGAGATGGAGAGGCAGTAGGAGGGAGAGACATAAGAGAGAGAGAGGGAGGGAGTGAGAGAGAGAGACTTGAGAGAGGGAGAGGAGGTGGGAGGGAGAGACTTGAGATTTTAGGGTTTTGCATTTAAGTATAGGGTTGAGGGATAATGTTTATGGTTTAGGGTATAAGGTTGAGGGTGCAGGGTAAAGAGATGAGGCTCGAGGGTGTAGGGTTTAGGGTTTAAGCTATAGGGTTGAGGGTTGAGGGAATAGGGCTAAGTGCATAGGGTATAGCAATTGAGGTTTAGAATAATGGGTATAGGGTTAAGGGTATTGGGTTTCAGATTGAGGATTAGGGTTTAGGGTTTATGGTTTAAGTATAGGGTTGTGGGATGATGTTCAGGGCTTAGGTTATAAGGTTGAGGGTATAGGGTATAAGGATGAGGGTTGAAGGTGTAGGGTTTAGGTATACTGTTCAAGGTTGGGGGTGTAGGGTTAAGTGTATAGAGTATAGGGATTAGGGTTTAGAATATTCAGTATAGGGTTGAGGGTATTGGGTTTAGGGTTGAGGGTTTAGAGTACAAGGTTTAATGTAGGATTTAGTGTTTAATTATAGGGTTAAGGGTTCAAGGATAATGTTTAGGGTTTAGGGTTTAGGAAAAATGTTAAACATAAAACCCTAGAATCTCAAGTCTTAACCCTATACCTTATACCCTTAACCCAAAAACCTAAAACCTAATCCCTATACCCTATACCCTATACACTATACACTTAACCTCATACCCTTAACCCTGAATATTATACCTCAACCCTCAACCCTTAAACTTGTACATAAATCCTAAAACCTAAACCATCAACCCTAAACCTAATATCCTAAACCCATTATCCTCAACTATATACCCAATATCCTTAACCATAATCCATATACCCTATACACTTAACCTTATACCCTCAACCCTAAACACTATCCCTCAACCCTCAACCCTCAACCCTATACCTTAAACCCTAAACCCTCATCCATCATCCCTATACCATATACCCTCAACTTTATACCTAATATCCTAAACCCTAAACCTTATTCCCTATACAATTAACCCGATAACCTCAACCCTATACTTTAAACACTAAACCTTACACTCTCAACCCTCATAGGGGGAGAGAGAAATAGGGGAGGGAGGGATTGGGGAGAGAGAGAGAGAGGTTGGGAGGGAAAGAGGAGAAAAAGATAAGTAGAGAGGGAAGGAGAGGTAGAGATACATGAGAGATAAAGAGTAGATAAGGAAGTATAGATGGAGGGAGAGGTATGGAGGGAGAGAGAGGGAGGTGAAAGAGAGGTGAGATAGAGAGAAATAAAGAGAGTTTGGTAGGGAGTCAATTTCACCGAATTGCCAAGCTAGTGGGCCCACTAGCTTGCCAATTCAGTGAAATTGGCAATGTAGTGGCCTGTTTGAAAAAATGGGTCCAATAAATGGGGTCTCGCAGTGATGTAAATCACCAAGAGACCCCATTTCTTGGACCCATTTTTTCAAACAGGACAAGTTAGGTTGCCAATTTCACCAAATTGGAAAGCTAGTGGGCCCACTAGCTTGCCAATTTAGTGAAATTGGAAATGTAGTGGCTTGTTTGAAAAAATGGGTCCAAGAAATGGGGTCTCTCGGTGATGTAAATCACTGGGAGACCCCATTTCTTCAAATAGGCAAGTTAGGTTACCAATTTCACTGAATTGCCAAGCTAGTGGGCCCATCGGCTTGCTAATTCAGTGAAATTGGCAATATAGTGGCCTGTTTGAAAAAATGGATCCAAGAAATGGGGTCTCCCACTGATGTAAATCACCAGGAGACCGCATTTCTTGGTCCCATTTTTTCAAACAAGACAAGTTAGGTTGCCAATTTCAGCAAATTGGAAAGCTAGTGGGCCCACTAGCTTGCCAATTTAGTGAAATTAGAAATGTAGTGGCTTGTTTGAAAAAATGGGTCCAAGAAATGGGGTCTCTTGGTGATGTATATCACTAAGAGACCCCATTTCTTGGGCCCATTTCTTCAAATAGGCAAGTTAGGTTACTAATTTCACTTAATTTCCAAGCTAGTGGGCCCACCAACTTGCTGATTCAGTGAAACTGGCAATGTAGTGGCTTGTTTGAAAAAATGGGTCCAATAAATGGGGTCTCCCGGTGATTTACATCACCGGGAGACCCTGTTTCTTGGACCCATTTTTTCAAACAAGACAAGTTAGGTTGCCAATTTCACCAAATTAGCAAGCTAGTGGGCCCACTAGCTTGCCAATTTAGTGAAATTTGAAATGTAGTGGTCTATTTCAAAAAAATGGGTCCAAGAAATGGGGTCTGTTGATGATTTACATCACCAAGAGACCCCATTTTTTCAAATAGGCAAGTTAGGTTGCCAATTCAGTGAAATTGGCAATGTAGTGGCCTGTTTGAAAAAAAATGGGTCCAAGAAATGGGGTCTCCAAGTGATTTACATCATCGCGAGATCCCATTTCTTGGACCCATTTTTTAAAATAGGACAAGTTAGGTTGCCAATTTCACCAAATTGGCAAGCTAGTGGGCACACTAGCTTGCCAATTTAGTGAAATTGGAAATGTAGTGGCCTATTTGAAAAAATGGGTCCAAGAAATGGGGTCTCTTGATGATGTTAATTACCGAGAGAACCCATTTCTTGGACCCATTTTTTCAAACAGGGCAAGTTAGGTTGCCAATTTCACCCTCTCAGGTCTCTCTCTCTCTGCTAAACTCTAATCCCTATACCCTATAAACTTAACCTTAAACCTTCAACCCAATGCCATCAAATCTATTCCTAATATCCTAAACGCTAATCCCTATACCCTATAAACTTAACCTTATACCTTCAACCCTATACCTTAAACTATAAACCCTACACTCTCAATCCTCATCCCTATACCCTATACCCTAAACCCTAAACATTATCCTTGAACCCTGAACCCTATAATTAAACACTAAATCCTACAATAAACCTTGTACCCTAAACCTTAAACCCTCAACCCTAAACCCAATACCGTCAACCCTATACTGAATCTTTTAATCTCTAATCCCTATACTCTATATAGTTAACCCTACACCCCCAACCTTGAACACTATACCTCAACCCTACAAGTTCAACCCTCATCCTTATACCCTATACACTCAACCTTATAACCTAAGTCTTGAACATCATCCCCCAACCCTATACTTAAACCCTAAACCCTACATTCAACCTTGTACACTAAACTCAAAACCTAAAACCTTAATCTAAAACCCAATACCCTCAACCCTATACCCATTATTCTAAACCCTAATCCCTATACCCTATACACTTAGTCCTATACCCTCAACCTTGAACACTATCCCTCAACCCTCAACCTTATACCCTAAACCATAAACATTATCCCTCAACCCTATACTTAAATAGAAAACCCTACAATCTCAAGTCTTAACCCTATACCTTATACCCTTAACCCTACAACCTAAACCCTATTACCTTAACCTCATACCCTGAACCCTGAACATTATACCTCAACCCTCAACTCTTAAACTTGTACATAAATCCTAAAACCTAAAGCATCAACCCTAAACCTAATATTCTCAACCCAATACCCTCAAGTATATACCCAATATCCTAAACCATAATCCATGTACCCTATACACTTAACCTTATACCCTCAACCCTAAACACTATCCCTCAACCCTCAACCCTATACCTTAAACCCTAAACCCTCATCCATCATCTCTATACCATATACCCTCAACTTTATACCTAATATCCCAAACCCTAAACCTTATTCCCTATAAAATTAACCCTATAATCTGAACCCTATACCTTAAACACTAAACCTTACATGCTCAACCCTCATAGGGGGAGGGAGGGATTGGGGAGAGAGAGAGAGGTTGGGAGGGAAAGAAGAGATAAAGATAAGTAGAGAGGGAAGGAGAGGTAGAGATACATGAGAGATAAAGAGTAGATAAGGAAGTATAGATGGAGGGAGAGGTATGGAGGGAGAGAGAGGGAGGTGAGAGAGAGTGAGATAGAGAGAAATAAAGAGAGTTCAGTAGGGAGTGATAGAGGGATATGCAGGTAGAGAGGGATAGGTGAGATAGAGAGAAGTAGAGAGAGATAGAGATAGAGGGAAGGAGGGAGGGTGGGAAAGAGAGGGGAGGAAGGGAGAGGTAAAGAGGGATATGTGAGATAAAGATAAGTAGAGAGAGAATGGTGACATATAGAGAAGGAGAGAGTTATAGAGAGGGAAAGAGAGAATGGTGAGATAGAGAGGAGAGAGTGAGAGAGAAAGAGGGTGAGGGAGGAGTGAGAGAGAGTGAGAGAGAGAGGTAGAGGGAGGGAGAGGAGAGATAGAGAGTAGATAGGGGAAAATGTAGGGAGAGAGATATCTAGTGAGAGAGAGAGGGCTAGGGGAGATAAACATAATTAGAGAAAGACATAGAGGTAGAGAGAAGTAGAGAGAGAATAACAATGGGAGAGAATTGATATAGAGAGGTATAGAGAGAGTGGTGGGGAGTGATGGATGGAGAGGTAGGTAGAGAGGTATTAGGGAGATAGAGAGTAGAGAGGGAAGTAGAGGGAGAGGTATGGAGGGGGAGAGAGGGAGGCGAGAGAGAGGTGAGATAGAGAGCAATAGAGAGAGTGTGGTAGGGAGTGATGGAGGGATATGTAGCTAGAGAGGGGGGGAGGGAGATAGAGACAAGTAGAGAGGGAAGGTGGGAGAGGGAGAGAGATAAGTGAGGTAGAGAGAATTAGAGGGAAAAGGAGAGAGAGATTTCTTTTTATCAAGGGAGAGAGAGAGTTAGAAAAAGGGATAGAGATAGTGAGAGAGAGGTCTAGAGTGTAAGGGATAAAAATGAGTGAGATACAGAGGGAAATAATACAATTTTCTGATTACTAAAATTTGACCTGATTATTGAAATTTGACTAAGTTTGAAATTTGTGAGATCTTCCAAAAACTAGAAGAGAGAGAGGGGAGAGAGGGAGGAAGGGAGAGAGAGAGGGAGTGGAGAGATAAAGAGTAGAGAGAAGGAGAGAGTGAGAGAGATAAATGATAGAAACTCTTGACTACTAAAATCTGACCTCCTGATTATTGAAATTTGACATGTTGATTACTGAAATTTGACTAAGTCTAAAATTTTAAAGATCTTCCAAAAACTAGAATTTGCATTATAACTTCTAGAGATCTGAAACCACTCTCAAACATCCTGAAAGTATATACATGACATATAACTTAAAGTATAAGAAAGTAAATGCCCATATATAAATGTCAACTTATACTTAAATTTCCATTCACAAAAGGCCAAAAATGCTTTCACAAAATAGGTCAAAACTAAGGTATAACGCGAGCGTGTTATTACTCGAGCACGTTATAACTCGAGCACATTATAATGTGCTCACGTTATATTTTTCTTTGGGAAGTCCCAAACCTTGGGCTTGGTATTTGCTTTGGAATACCAACCCAAAGGCTTGGAGGGCTTTCCCAATGACTAGAGATGTGTTTTTAAAAAATCTTCCATATTTCACATAATTGAGTTCATGCTCACCGTCAGGATTGCGCGTGGTTCAATATCAAAGAAATCAAGCACATTTGTAATGTTGGGTTCTCTCTCAGCTATCCAATGATGTATTTTTTTCACTTTCTGAAAATATTAAGCCTTTCATCCATAATTTATTTTATTTGTATGTCTTTTTTTGCCAAAAGCAGTGTTTGGTAATTTTTTCATTATAAATTAACCATTAATCAATTTTTCAAATAAATTATTATTTTAGAATCTAGACTCCATTCTACAAATTTAAAATATAAAATTAAAAAAAATTCAATTAGTTTCCAAAATTTGTAGGGGTAGCACGGCCAAAATTCTATTTTTCAAGAAATGTCCCCTTCGAAAATTAGTAAAAAATTAAATATTCATTAAAAAATTATCAAAAAAATTGTGCATCAACTACATACTGTTAACTAACTTTTTATGGTTGTGATTTTAAAAATACAAAAAAAAGTTCACCGTACGAGGGTCGTACAAGAGTTGCTATGCTATGTTTTTCTGACAAAAAAAACACCAATTTGTGTACGTCCCTCATTTGAACCCCTTAATCTCAACCATTTTCAAAATAAATTAGTAGTTTAGAAAGTAGACTTAGAGAACTTGAATCCTTCTTTCTGTTCCATTTCAAAATTTTGAGTGTAAGTATCCTCAATTTCACGTCCAAGGTCAGTATTTCCTGATTTCAGAAAAACGTTGTCCACTTAAGTCCCCTTTTTGGGAACCATCTTGGTGCACTTACCCATTAGGCTCTACTATATTTGGAAAACCATCAACCATCTTGCTTTTGGACAAAATACTTAAACCAACATAGCCTAAATGTCCATAGCTTTGAGGGGTCTTCAATGGTGCTCTTGAGGGCTCCATGTTGTACTGGTGTACATTTTCCATCCATGAGAGGTGTAGCAATGAACTGAGATGAGAAGCACATCTCAATATTCAATGGAAACATATGGTTCTTTGTCATTTGTATTGCTACAAATACCTTCATCCTCTCATTCTTTTCATAAATGACACATTGGCCCTTCTCCATCAACACTTTGTATCCATTCTGGATCAAATGTCCTACACTCATGAGGTTATGCTTTAATCCAGATGCAAAAAATACTTACTAGACATCCTTCTTCTCACCTTGCTTGGTGTGGATCATGATAGATCCTTTGCCCTTCACAAGAACTACTCCTTTGTTCCCCATTCTAATTTCCGATTTAACATTTTTATCAATGAAAGAAAATTGACTTTAAATACCACTCATATGTTTGTTGCAGTCACTATCCATGTACTAGACTTCGAGGCTTCCTTCTTCACCAACATTGCACATGATGAACACTGTGGACTTATTTCCTTTAGCCAGATTTGAATCAGCTACATTTTCATTCTATCTTTGCTAATTTCCATGCTTTTTTCCAGCACTCACTAGCATAGTGCTCAAACTTGTGACAATAGTAGCACTCAATGTTGCTCTTGTCACTTCCACTTGAATTATTGTTGTTCATGCCTCTTCGAGAGTTTTTCTAAGAGCTTTTCGCTCCCTCTTGGCTGCTTGCTCATCCTGAGCTTTCTCCTCCAACATTTCCTTGTCTGGATCTGCCTCTACCTCTTTGGGAGCTATGTCTACCTCTCCCCTTGCCTCTTGCATTTGACTGAGCTTTGAAAGCTTTCTCTTGGGAAGAAGTAGAGGACCTTTTTAGGTGTTGCTCATGGGTATGGAGAGAACCCATTAACTCATCCACTTTCAAAGTAGAAAGGTCCTTTGTCACTTCAATAGCAATGGCGAGTAGATCATACCTCGTGGGTAGACATCTAAGGATATTTTTAAAAATCTTTTGCTCCTCTATCAGATCTCCATTTTCTCTCAGCTGGTTTAACAAACCTGAGAACCTTGTTTGAAAGTCTACAACATACTCACTTTCCTTCATTTCAATAACTTTGAACTCTCTTTGAAGTAACTAGACCTTCACGGATATGAATTTATCAGTCCCTTTGTATTCAGTTTGAAGGATTTCCCAAGCTTCTTTTGTATACTCAACTACTACTATTCTAGGAAAAATGGCCTCTGTCAAGGCTGCTTCGATCAAACTCAAAGCTTTTGCATCCTTCTTTCTCTAATCCTTCAGCTGGGTCTTTTGGCTTTTTGTGAGAGCTGCAAATGCAGTCCAATCAGTGACATCCATGAACCCATTTATGAGAAAATACCACAAATCATTGGCCACCATGATGGTCATCATCTTCTTGGCTCAAACATCATAAAATTGTCTATTAAAGGATGGTGGTTGCTGCCAACTCTTTGCTTCATCTCTAGCCATGCCTCCTACAACAAGAAAAATCTTAACACCCAGAAAAAACAAATGCTCAAAATCACAAGGAAATGGGGCCTATGGCTCTGATACCATGTCAATATTTTTAAACAAAGAATGCACAAAATTCAAACACATAGTTGTTTCTCTATTTTCCAGTCAAGCTAGAAATACCCAAAACTCAAATTTGGAAACACAATGGAGACATGCAACTTTGATTCTCTATTAATCAACTGGAAATGAGAAAAAATAAAACAAACTAAAAAAAAACTATCTTCACTTTCTAGGAGCGATCAGAATTTGCTCAACTAGACTGGTAATGATCAGGAGCTATCAACAACTCACTATCAAGAGCTAAACTAAGCTCGACCTAGAACAATCACTGCTCTTACAAATAACAAATAGCTGTTGTTGTTCAAGAGCTACTAGAAGCTCACAGAGAATGTTCTTCCTACATTCTCCTACTGTAATCTTCTTTTCTGGATTGTTCTCGACTGATAGAATAAACTTCCTTTAATCCTTTTTGTCTAAACAAACATTCCCTCTCAAAAAATTTGAAATTACCTACCATAGTAAATGCCAATTTCAAAATCAGCTACCTCATTCAATTTTGGATTTGTCATGACCTGTAGGGAGGATTCCCAAAATACAAAGGCTCCTGATGGGTAGGTGAGGGTTGCAGGGGGTCTAATGGATGAGTAGAGGCTCAGGAGAACAATAAATTCCAAAAAATAGTTCATTTCTTTGTTTGTGCTAACACATTTTTCATACATCTCTACCAAAGCATTTTATCAAATAGTTCAACAACTTCCTACCATGGCTAAAAGCCTTAAAAAACTACTTTTGAACATTGGTGACTAGGATGAAATTAAAGAAAATTGATGAGAAGTAGTTGTATGTGTTACTTAAAATCAACTTTTGTATCAAAAATCATTCTATTGTCTCTAATTCATTGGCATGGCTCCAAACAAGGTAAGAATACAACTTGCTCGAGTGAATTGAACAATACTTGTTTTCTTGTATCGATTTTAAAGAAAATAACCTGGCACAGTGTTTACAAAATCAATGAGAAACTCTTAAATCACTTGAACATTTTCTAGTTACTAAATGACACATGATCTCTCCATTTTTTTATGGTTGCATGAAAGTAATGTATTTAGCAACATGAAATCTAGAAAGAAAAGGAAACAGATTTTGAATG
This sequence comes from Sequoiadendron giganteum, assembly GCA_007115665.2. NCBI lineage: Eukaryota > Viridiplantae > Streptophyta > Pinopsida > Cupressales > Cupressaceae > Sequoiadendron > Sequoiadendron giganteum. Next base: position 387,630,432 of record CM021100.1, read on the forward strand.
ACACATGATCTCTCCATTTTTTGATGTTTGCATGAAAGTCATGTATTGCTAGCAACATGAAATCCAGAAAGAAAAAGAAACAAATTTAGAGGCAGAAACGAAATTCTAAGATTTTAGAAACAAGCAAAAAAATTGAATGCTCATCATAGCTATTGGTAAATGTGCATGTGCTTCAATATTGATCATTTATTTTTTAAATATTTTGCTAGGTTAATTTCTTCAAAACTGATACCAAGTAACTACATATATTTAATTTACCACTCATTGAGGCCAAAATACCAAACCAAGGGATTGACCACCTATGCAATATCCTAGGCAGTAACAACTTTTTTCTTTGTTCCAATACAAGTATGTTGTAAATATAGTATGTCGGTAAGATAATGCATTCTCTCAGAAATGACCTATGTTCAAATCCTTTGGCACACATGATCATCTAGCATGCAACCATTCCAAGTTTAAAAGGGAATTTCAATTTAAAAATGCCATACAAGATGCATTGGACTTCCACTAGTTATTTCATTGATATAGAAGGACCTAGACATCTTGGCTGAGAGCTAAAAAGTCACCTTTACCTACATAATTTAGGATCAGTTCAACAAGGTGTAATCTAGTCTATCTTATTATTTCAACCCACCCAGACCTCTGAGAAAAAATATGCATCCTATTCAGAAGTCCTTTGCACTTGGAACTCTATTACTTTAGAATTTTGTACCGTTTTTTCTACATGGTTCTAATGATAGAGAAATATCTACTTTCTAAAATGGTCAAATGCAAGCCATTGCAGAATTAATACTACCTTAAAGCATAAATAGAATAGAAAATTGGGAATATGGGTTTTCGTGATTAATGAATTCACTACACTATAGATAATGCTCTAAATTATGTTCAAAATAGTGATTGCAAAGCTAGAACAAATAATGCTACATCAACTTGCATAGGACAAGGCAACATATCTTTGGTATCTCAGAATCTACAAACTAGCATTCTAGTTCTACATAGAGAACAAAACTCAAATGGGCTTTAGGATTTTCCTTAGGATGAATTAAGAACATGTAGAAGCTTACCAGCTGAGGCTTTGAAAGATGAATTCAAATGCACGGATGAACTCTGGGAAGCACATAATACTTTTGGGGAGAAGGCCTTCGCAACTAGGAAAGAAAAAGATCAAAATAAAATACATAGTAATAAGTTAATAAGTGCAATAGAGATCAGCAAGAGCACTCTCCCTTTGTACAAACCTCAAAGCACAAAAATAAGCAACCAAATGTGTTGGATGGTAAGCTAAGAAACAGTAATTTAGAGTTGATAACCTATTTAAAGAGAAACCAGACTATGCAAACACTTACTATCTGTTTCTAGGAAAACCAAATTGAGCTCCACATTTTCAAAAATAAACATTGGATTTGACCAAATTAGCCAATTATATGCACATTATTAGGCTCCTAAATATTTCCTCAAACAATTTGTTGAGTAGCTAGCCAATGACACGTATATTTCAAATATTCAACTCCATGGTGTACCCCAAAAGAGGACACACAAATCATCCATAGCACTACTGATGTAGCCTAGAAAGTGTGTGCTCTTGAGGCTCAATGTGTCTTGTCTTATCCATAAAGCCAAAGGGCTAGACGGTCTAAAGGAAATTCCTAGATGTTCAACACAAAGGAAACAATAATTTTAACATTCACAAAGTTAAAGATAAATTGTCCCATCATGTTGAAGAACTGATATGAAGTTGGATAAGTAGCCCTTGTTTACTCAATAATATTGAATAAATATTGTAACTAAATATCCTCTCCATCCATTCACTTGTTTTAACTATATTGAGCACTCGATCATGAGATAAACAAATAAATATAATGATTTTTCTTAGCACAGAGAGTGGGTGGAAGAGAGAGATTTGACAAAAAGTCAACCCAAAAAAAAGGGGAGCCCAGTTATGAATTGGAAGAAAATAAAACATTAAAGCTTTCCATTACACCACATACTAGAAGGGCTAGAGGTGAGATTTTTTTGTAACCAATACTCAACAAAGAAGGGAGCCTTAGTCTAATTCTGAATTCACTAAAACCTTCATATAAACATACAGAAGGGATAAATGAAACATAGTATAATTAAGCTTTACTAAAAATCATTAGTTTACCTAATTGTTATCAGTGTCCTTGGTATGCTCTGTTAAATTGAGTGTCCCTACTAAAAGACTGAGACACTCCCCATTTAATATCCCAAAATTGAATCTGAGCCAGGGCATCTTATCCAAATGATCAGTGATTTTATATCACATAAAATCAAAATGCATGCTTAAAAAAATAATGGTCAACTTAAATTGACATAATCTATCAGGGGCCAACATTTATTTATACAACTAATCCTTGACTGAAGTCTAAAGAAATTCAAGAACAGATGATTGATGTGAAATTTCTATTGTTCTAGTGGGACTAAACCAAAAAAGAACAGACAAAACTACTCACTAGAAATTGAAGTTGCATGAATTTCATGGAGGAATGATAAGCCAATGATGATCATCATAATGAGGTGAAGAGTGTAATGGCTTTCTTGAAACCCCATTTTCTTAAAAAAATCAATTTCTCTTGAAAAATTATGAAGGAGATTGTTTTAACTTCTATCTATTTTCCGCCCTAAATTCGAAAGGAAAGCATGATATTTTTCTAGAATAAAATGAACTTCATCACTTTCCATGACATTCCATCACCGAGACCACATTTATTTGAGACATTGTCCTAAACTACTCGTTGCTTTGTCTATGCTACCATATTTTCGATAGATCTCTACCAAAGCATTTTAGCAAATAGTTATGCACCTTGTTGTCATGGCTAAAAGACTAAAATGGATTATTTTGAACAAGCTATGGATGCTTTAAATAACATAGAAAATTTATTAAATGTTTGTAAAATTGCATCAAAGAAATCTTGTCTCACGGGTTACAAAATCATATAGTTTTCCCTATCGTTGATTTTATGTTTTTTTTTGCGGAAAAAAAACAAAGAGAAAATTTGGTTTATAATTTACTTACAACCTGAATCTAGTCTGGTGAAATATATGCAAAATAAATTCCATTCATGATTAGTGGGAAAGGCACGCTGTTTCAAAATAGATAGGTCTGTTAGCAACACGAAACTCTTCCAAATACCCTCGAAAAAAATCTTCCTAATTCTTCCCCCGCAGTTCGTAAATGAGATTTGCACAATGGGTTTTTTTAATATGCCAAATATGGTAGCGAACATAAGACATGTAATCTAGGCCATGAAGAATTCTACCTAACCCTAATTGTCGGCTAGATTCATTGCAAAAACAAGCCATATGACTGCTTCCAACAATTCCACCTGCTCGCTCACAAGTATGCCACAACTAAGACATGTCCATAGAAAAAAAAATTACAAACTAAAGAAAATATTTCCCTCCCTCCATTTATGATTGGCTGGGCTAAGAATTTCAAAATGTAAAATAAAAACCATAGGGAAAAAACATTAGACCAATTAGAGAATTGCAAAAACCAACCAGAAATTCAGCTTGTATAATTTTTTTTTTATAGAACATATGATAAAGCATTATATCATCGCCTCATGGGAATTCCCAGATGCCTTAATGCTCAAAATCATCTGCTCAAAAAAATTAGTCTTCACCTTAAAGGTAGTGACTAATAATTAAGTGATCAAATACCAAAAAAGAAATATAGAGATGAGGGAGAAATGGAGGGTGATCAAAGTTATGAATGTATAATGCAGCCCCCAATAGAAACAAAAAATGATAAAGGGATCCTACAAAGATGCAATACTTCATTTAGCAAACAATGAAAGTATTATGCCAAAATTTTAGTAGACCAAGATAAGTAATAATAATATAAAATGTTAGATCTCTAGACAGAGCTTTCAAAACAAATCACTTGATAATAAATTTAAACATTATGAATATTAGAAAGAAATTTAAACAATAAAAAAATTATATTACTTTCCTATTGTCTTGTTTTCTATTTTCATACTAGTCTTTGTTGCTCCTTATTTTGTATCTAAAATTTTATTATTTTACATCAAATCCATTAATTAATTATATATCGATATCTTAATATTAATTTTTTTCATCTTCAAGCTCATAAAAGGTTAAATGCAATTGCTAAACATGTGTCATAGTGTTAGCAATAAATCTAAGGGATACAAATTGTAGTTTTGTACCTAAAGGATTTCATCTAGTTGTAGTCTTTAAACCTAGAGTTGGTCCTGTTGAGGCATCATGGGAAGGTACTTTGCACCCAATATTAGTTTTAAATGAAAATGAAATAACATAAAATATTAGTAATAATTCATTACATTCCTTATATATTTGTTATAGTCAATACTCTATATTCTTCCTTACTCTATCACAAGTCACTCTATGCTACACCATGCTACTAGAGAATAGATATTTATATATACTTATAGTTACAATATGGAATGTGGCCATTATATAGCATCCTTAGAATATAATCTATCATCATAAGCTCATGTTCCAAAATGTTCTTTCTACTTAGATATTAAGTATCTCTTGTAGTGTAGTAAAATGCATACCCTTGCATTTTCACACTTGTTTGGTTCTACCTTACTTTATTTATCCTTGTTTATGTCTTAATTGGTCCTATTTTGTGTCCACAAGCCCTATGAATTTCATCCTTTTTTAAATCTAATTTTGACATTCTCCAATGCATAAATGATAATCTAATGATTCTCATCTGTGTGCCCCTGATTTTGGGTTGAGACTAAAATGCCACCTAGGGCATCTTTATCTCCCTAAGGTCTTAGGGCCCTAATTTTGAGGCATCTTAATTAGGCCACTTTTTGGTGTCTTTTCCCCATGTTTCGTGTCTTGGGACTAAGATGCCACCTAGGTAATCTTAGTCCTCCTTGAGTCAATTTTGGGATTCAAGTTTAAATTTTGGCAAGATTTAGTCTCCTTTATTTAATGAATTCATATGTCATCTTGGTGTGATGTAATTTTCAATCCAAGTATTTTGTGAGAGCATTCATAATATCAAATTGAGTTCACAAGAGAATTCAAGAGCAATTCATCAAGCATTTGGATCCATCATCAAGATTCAAGCATCATATCAAAGAACTTCTTGCATCGTGTGTGTTGCTATGCTAACATTTGTAATGTAGCATTTAGATTAAAGCTAGCAATTCAAGTCCATATCTTTGGTTCAAGATCCATCTCCATTGCAGAAATTTCACACAATTTTGTAGACTTTACAAGGGTTTGGTGAGTTGTAGAATTTCATATTGTTCATTAACCATTTCCCTTTATTACTTTATTTCATTTCAAGGTTTAATTACCAACAAGGGGTTTGACCAAGGCGAACCCCCATTTACTAACAATCAACAATTTTTTCCCCTCTTGCATATTTATGTTTGCAAGTTTAGGTTAAAGTCTTGAAGATCATTTCGAGTGAAAAGTTGTAAAAGTTGCAAAGTTGCATTACAAATTTGTCATCTTCACAAAAACTCACCTACAGGCCAGATCTAGAATTTTAACAGCCTGAGATTTGAGAAGAAGCAAGTGCAGACCTTGGAGCTCAGGATCACATTTAGAGTTTTCATAAATTAAGAATGAGAATAATACACTGCCTTGGGCATCTTAGTCATCCCAATCATATATTTTAGAGATTCTTTCATATCCGATTTTGACATTCGAAGATTTTGTATTTTCCTTGAAAAACAATAGTAGGACAAATACACCACCTTGGGAATCTTAGTCCTCCATAGTATAATTTGGTAGCTTCTTTACATTTTTGGAATCATCACAAAACCTCAAGACTTCTCAGGTATACACATCATATCTTGTCATTGCATAATTTCATTATTTTCATACCTCATTTAGCTTGCATAACTAGGTTTTATAGGCTGAGTGTTCATTTGTCTTTTCCAAGAATTTTCTTACTAGTGAACCCCTAAGAGCTGAAAGAACCCCCTCCTAGGTCCTCCTCATTGTCAATTGACTCAGCTTGTGAGGTTGTTAGTTAATCCAATTAGGGCTCCTAGGACATAATAGGGTGACCTAGACAGAATAGGGAGTCACCCCTCCTATTTTATCTTTGATTCATTTTGGTGAACCAAAATTTTTTGTAAATTATTTTTATGATTTGGAGTCCATTAAAATCCTATATCTAGGTTTCATTCATTCTTGCATTGCATCCTACATTAGTGAAATTGCATCTAGTGTTTATTATACTTAGTGAAAGTGCATTTAGGGTTTCTAGCATTTGCATTAGTGAAAGTGCATATAGGTTGCATTTTTTCTTTCTTAAATCATTTTATCTCATTTAAAAACTAAAAAATGTATTTTATATCATCCTAATTCCATTTAGGAACATTATCATTACATTCAAAATTGAAAACATTGTATTCACTTTTGCATCCAATTGCTTGTCACTAGTTACATTTTCAAGCCTTCATTTGCAGAAATTTGTGTTTCTCACCATCAGGTCCTTGGGTAGGCAACCTAGGAACATTGTTAGCAACTCAAAATTTTCTATTTCTATGAAAAAAACCTCCATTGGGACAAAAATTCCCTTATTGGCATCTTAGTGCCTCTTTAGTTTTTTGGCTTAGAATCATGTCTTTGTTGGTTTCTTTTTGTTCTATTCTCTAAAGCCTCAAAATTCCATCAGTAGAACCAAGATGCCCTTATTGGAATCTTATTCCATGATGACTTTGAAATAATATTTTTAGGGTTTACATCTCCTTCTCTATGCTCTTATTTGATGCCATTGGTTATTTGTTTCAGTGGATTGACTTCTTGTTTCATGCATTTTACTAAATATAGCTTAAAGTGATTCATTTCATGCATTGCTTAATTCCAAATTTTGATTTACAACATTTCATCTTTCAAATCATTGCATATTGTAATAATAAAATTACCTTTTTTCCAATATGAAAATTGCATTCACACATTTCACTTTAGGTAATTGCATTGCACTTTTTTTACTTTTCCATGATAGCATGTTTTCTTTCAAGATATGTAGCTTTGATATGATTACAAATAGATTACACAGGTACAAAATATCCTCTTATGAGTTCAATTTAGAATTAAAAAATGAGCTCATTAAGAAACATGTTAGTCATCCTTTTACTATCTTTTAGGGTTATGAGAACATCTTAGAGAAACCAAATAAAACTAAATTGACACAATCCTTAATATTTCATTTCCCATTGGTGAGGATGGTAGTGTAGAAAATCATAACAATCATACTTGTTTCTTCTCTTGATACATCTCCTCTTAGTGGTGAAGTTATCTTGGTGAAAGAAGATACAAGCATTAAGCATCTTGATTTTCCATCTCATCATCCCCCTTTCGAAGACATTAGAAAACAAGAAGATGAGATCATATAAAAATTTCTAAACATCACCTTACCTTGTCTCCACTCATCCTTTCTTGTAATAATATATTAGTGAAAGAGGATGATATCATAAATTACCATCAATATTGTCCTCCTAATATCCCTCCTCAATGTGAAGAGGATAGGTTGGTGTTAGAATATGCACCTATTGAGAGTGATGAGAATATTATCCCTCCCTTCCCTAATGGTCCCACCATTTAGAAAGATCTATTTGGTAAGCATGAAAATCATAGTTTTCCTTGTCTTGATGCCTCCCCTACTTATGATGCAACTACTTTACAAAATCTAACCATGGATTGTGATGAACATCTTACAATATCTCCTACTAGGGTTGATAGCCTGTCACAAGAGAATGAGACCTTAGGAAAAAATGATAATCAAATAGACCCTTCTCCTAATAAACAAGAAAATAAAACCATTGATAACTCCCTTACTTGTGATGAAGTCATTTTAGAAGAAGCAACATTTGAAGGTCATGAACATTTGGTTTGTAGTTCTCCTAAAAACTCTCCTACCAGGGAAAATATCATGGTGCAATAAAATGAGAATATTTTCAATAGTAATTACTTAGATGAATACGATGAAGTAACATTAGAATCCTCTTCACTAAGAGATCATGAAAATAATGATAATTCTTCTAAGGTTATGCAAATTTATCCACCCTCTCAAAAACCAAAAATTCAAAAACAAACCCATCCTTATCCTAGAACCACCTTAAAACAATGTTTCATAGCAACCAAGTTACAATAAATTTACTCATACATATAACACTAGGAACAATCTGTAACCAAGATAATCACCTTCAACATCCTTACCATTGTCTAATTGTATCTTGCCTAGTGCCCCTCATTTGCCTTCACAAAGTGGAAAGGGGCACGATCTTGTTGAATAACTCAAGAATACTCTTGCAAAGATATCACCAAGGGACCTAATCCAAAATTCATCTAATTATCACACGATACTTCAAATAGCCTTACAACAAATTCCTATCCCTTCTAATACACAACCGAATGACATAGCAGCCATGATTCAAGGAATAAATGTTGACTTTGTTTTCCACCAAAGTGAGCTCCCTACTTTCGAAGTGCAAAAACAATATGATCCATTCATGATCATTGCTCAATATAATACCAAAGGAATAAAGCGAACCCTTGTTGACAATGGCTCGACCTTAAATGTGTGTAGTGCAAGCCTTTTGGATAAAATTGGTGTTGATAAATCAAAATCTCAACTTGACTCTTTATCTATTAAGGGATTTGATAATGTGGGAAATAAATCATGTGGAGTGATAAATTTACCTATTAGAGTTGGAAATGCTACCCTACAAACCCCTATTCATGTTATGCCTCATGATCTTTCCTATAGTCTTCTTTTTGGAAGGTCGTGGATTCATGAGATGCATGTGGTGTCTTCTACACTTTATTGTAAAATGAAGTATGTCTACAACAAAAAACTGTACATATTGAACACTGATAGTGAGCCTTACAATGTCTTGCAATTTGAGAAAACAAACAAAACCCCTTGAAAATATTAACACCAACTACAGAAGTGGAACTCGTGCAACATATATACAAATAAAAACACATTTAGAAAATCATGAACCTATTAGAAGATAATTTTCTGGTTCCTTAGATTTCGAACATACATTCATGGGAGAATACAAGATCATAAAAAAATATTCAAACAAGGGAAAATAAACATTGGTAATGTCAACACAAAATTTAGATGACCCTTGGAAAGAATCCACCTCAACCACTTTAGAACAAAAGACAAAAAATTACACAACTAACTTTGATGAACTTAATCATGAGCAATCTCTGAATTCAAAAGAAATAAAAAATCCTTATGGAAAAGGTTACCAACTTATGAAACAACTTGGTTACATTCAAAAAGGATGTGGTGCTAGAGAAAAAGGTGTCTGTGTCCCCATAGAGCCACACATGCAATAAAAGACTAGTGGTCTTGGTTATTGTCCCTCGAAATAAACAAGCAAGCCATCACTTCATATCAACACTATCAAAAAACATCTTTCTAACCCAACTTTAATAGTAGTGCATCTTGAGTTGATAGACACTACTGGTCTTTATCCTTTGCAAGAAACAAATGAAACAAATAAATCCTCACTTAATGTAAATGTCATCATCCAAATAACTAATGATTCAAAATCGTTAGAGTTTACACCCTCCTATAAAGGAGAGAACAAAATCTCACAATCTAAACAATCTTGTGTAGGTATGACACCTTGTGCTAAACAAGAGATATCTTTATCACAAATTAAAGAAACACCCTCCATCTTTGACCAAGAGAGTATCTTGATGAGACTCCTCCAAGATCATCTGATCTATCTCCCTCCAAGAACAAAAAATAAATTTTACTACAAAAATTCATTTTGTGCATATCATAGAATTCATGGTCATGATACTAATGAGTGTAGGGCTTTAAATAACAAAATTCAACATCTTAAGGATTGTGGTTCTCTTCCTTGGATTGAAGCACCTAGTTCCTCTAAATAAAAATTATTTTCATCCTTTTCAGCTCATCCTTGGCCTGCACTAAGTGGAGGCAATGGGTTAAGTAGCCTTGTCTTCATACATCACTTTTAGTTGCCTCTTTTGGATAGTTTACCACCTTTCATGTACATATAAGATAAATCTTGGGATGTGGACTACATGCCTTAATTTGGCTCACATGTGACATACTATCTTTTCCTTTTCATGTATTGGCTACTTTAAAGTAATTTCTCACAACATGGTGTTAGAAATTTCTTTAAATTGGGAGCATACATTGGCATTATTTTTGGCATGATTTTAGTTGCATTTGTTTTCATGTTCCTTTTGTGTTTCTTTCTTCTTGCAATGCTTCCTTTTCTCAATCATGTCATTGTGTTTTATTTCCTCTGAGAGCATGATATTTCTTTGATTTTCCTCTCTTGGAGATGTTAATCACAATGTTCCCTAAGAGTAAGACCTCACATGAACTAAGAAAAATACCTTCAAACACCTCTCTCTTTCTTGTTTTATTGCATTTTCTCTTTTTGTCCTTATTAAAGTCATGAGGGTATGGCTTAAATATGGACCTCTTAGGGATCACCTAGTGAACAACTAGCTTCACTTTCCCTTGTTAGAATTCATTTTTGTACATTATAAAAGTCATGGAGGTATGTCTTTGATATGGTACCCCCAGGGCTTACCTAGTAGACACCTAGCTCCCACTAGCCCTTGTGAGCGTGTATTTTGTTTGCATAGTGGATAACACGTTCCACTTGTAAACTCATTTTTTGGAAAAATAGCCTAGACCTAGTCCACCATGTTGGATGGCTAGTCAAAGCTTGATTCATTGTAGTCTTTCTCTTCTCCTTTTTCATTTTTTTTTCTTTGATGGTGTATGTTTGCGATATGATTTTTGCTTCATATATCATCCCCAAGTGTGTTACTTTGTGCCTTTTTGGGTTTTCCATAGGTTCTTGATCCTAGGGGCTTGCCCACCCTCTTGATTATTCTCATCCTATATTACTAAAATTTGTACATTTGAACCCCTCTTGATTGCATCGTTGGCTACTGTGGTATAAGTTTCAAGCAAGTTCATTCTCTCACTCAAGTGGGGGCTAAATTTAGTGTAGAAAAATGCATACCCTTGCATTTTCACACTTGTTTGGGCCTGACTTGCCTTATTTATCCATCTTTATGTCTTAATTGGTCCTATTTTGTGTCCACAAGTCCTATGAATTGCATCTTTTTCTAGCTAATCCCGACATTCTCCAATGCATTAATGATAATCTAATGATTGTCATCTATGTGTCCTTGATTTTGGGTTGGGACTAAAATGTCACTTAGGCACGTCTTTGTGCCCCCGAGATCGTAGGACCTTAATTTTGAGGCATCTTAATTAGGCCCCTTTTTGGCGTTTATGCCCCAAGTTTCATGACTTGGGATTAAAATGCCACCTAGGGCATCTTAGTTCTCCTTGAGTCATTTTCGGGTTTTAATTTTAAATTCTAGCGGGATTTAGCCTGCTTTATTTAATTAATTCATATGTCATCTTGGTGTGATGTAATTTTGGGATATTAAGCATAGATAATTATAAATACAAGGTTCACTCATTCATTTTCAAATGCAACTCTTTTGTGAGATAATTCATAATATCAAATTGAGTTCACAAGAGCATTCAAGAGAAATTAATCAAGCATTTGGAGCCATCATCGAGATTCAAACATCATATAAAAGTGCTTCTTACATCATGTGTGTTGTTGTGCTAACATTTGTTATGTAGAGTTTTGATTTAAGATAACAATTCAAGTCCTTATCTTTGGTTCAATATCCATACCCATTGTGGCTATTTCACACAAGTTTGCAAACTTTACAAGGGTTTGATGACTTGTAGAATTGCATTTTTTCCATTCGCCACTTCCCTTCATTACTTTATTTCATTTCAATGTTTAATTACCAACAAGTGGTTTGACCAAGGAAAATCCCCATTTACTAACAATCAAAAAAAAATTCCCCTCTTTCATATTTGTGTATGTAGGTTTAGGTTGAAGTCTTGAAGATCATTTGGAGTGTAAAGTTGTAAAAGTTTCAAAGTTTCCTTACAAATTTTTCATCTTCACGGAAACACACCTATGGGTTAGATTTAAAAGTTTCAAAGCCTAATATCTCATAAAGAAGCAAGGTATACCTTGGAGCTCAAGATCAACTTCAAAGTTTTAAGAAATTTGGAACATGACTAATATGCCACCTTGGGCATCTTAGTCCTCCTAGGCATATTTTTTATAGATTCTTTCAAATATGGTTCTGACATCCAAAGATTCTGCATTTTCCTCAAAAAATAGTAGTGGGACTAATATGCCACCTTGGGCATCTTAGTCCTCAATATTACATTTTTGTAGCTTCTTTACATTTTTGGAATCCTCATAGCATCTCTAGACTTCCCAGGTCATTATTTAGTTTTTGATGAATAGGCAACTATCTATATTAAATTAAAGATAAGAGTACATATTCACAAAAAAAGGGCAAGTGGTAAAAAGCAACACCCCAAAAGTCACATGGGTAGTGCCCAAAAATAATAAAATATCACATGGGCCTAGCCCAGAAGTCTAAAAGCATGACAAATTAAAAAAAATAGGTCATTAAGTGGCCAGAGTAGTGCCAACAAAGCTAGGAGGGTCTCTGTCATCCATTTTTTCCCCCATACATTAGCGGGGTCTGGAGTGATGTCAAGAGGAGCACCCCTACCATTATCATCATTTTTCTTATATTTATCTTCTTCCTCGTGTTAGGCAAGATTGCAAGTGGTAGTTGTGGAAAGCTTTTACCACTAGCAGGCCATCCAGAACCAGAAGATGACAGAGTGTTAGAGGGCCACCCAAAATTGCCACTACCACTCCCTGAAGCACCATTGGAAGGCCATCCCTAACTAGCCCATAGTGGAGGAGAGTGAGTATGCCAAGGAGGGCGAGAATCCCACTAAGTAGAAGGCTAGGAATGGGGACACACAGAGCCACTCTACTGCCGGCCCCAAGAGGGCGACTGACTACGAGAGGAGGAGGGTGAGTCAAGAACCCGATCCACAGCACATGGGGCATTTCACCAATGTTCTAAGAGGACTTGTACGTGAGCCACCTCTAGTGAAACTTTGTTATCTTCCACCTATATCTGTAAAAGCATTAGAACAAATAACTGCTTTAGCATAGAGAGAAACATTAATATCCACTTGAGAATGAGAAAATATACAAGAGTTTTTGTCTTTCCAGATGTTGAAGAGGATTTCCACCCTAAAGTGTGCCAAAGTTGGGTGAACTTAGCAAGGATCCTAGGTTGATCTCCCAGCAGAATCATATGCCAAGAAAAAGGTTTCGGCCGAAAGGGCCGAAAGAAGTCATGAATCCAAGTCAAAAGTTGCTGAGCTCTGGGACAAAACTAGAATAGATGCTTGAAGCTCTTAGGTTTCCCACAAAAAGGGAAAAAAGGGTCCTGGACCCCCAAGTGTACAAATCGAGAATCCACATGCAAGCCTTGGAAAAGAACACACTAAGCAAAGTGGGCTAGCTTCGGATTAACACTTGTAGACCAAGTGGCATCAAATCTCTTCCACCAAACATGAGCAGAGGAGTTAAGAAGCCACCTCTAGTTCAAACTATTGATCATAGGAAAATGGGGTGAAAGCCACCTGTAACCAAGCTGCGATGTATAGCTCCTGAGAGGAGTGTCTAGAAACCATTTCCAGTCTTTCCATGAAGTTTTGTGCCCATGAATGCCAATTTTGTGAAGCGTTTCCCCTGGAATGGTGCTCACCAACCCATCAAAAGTGGCACGGTCCTAGTTTTGAAGTTTGTGTTGGGCCTTAAAAGCATCCCACTACATAATGCACATAGTGGGTCGGTGTAAGAGCTGTTGTAGGGTCTTAACGCCCTTTTTGTGAAATCTAAGGGTTTTAAGCCAAGGTGATTTAGCCAAGGGCTAACCATTATGTGGAAGAAGAGGAGACCACCAAATATTCTTTTGATTGAGCGAAATCCCATCATGAAATCCAGCCCCAACCCATTGGAGCCAAGGCTTAACAGCCTCCCAGGCGCACCAAATTCTCTTGGCCACAAAGGTTCCAACAATTTGAATAGGCTCCATAATAACCAAGAGGGTTTGGAGACCTATTCCTTTCTAGGTAGGTCTATGAAGAAGAAATCCAAATTGGATACAATGCTTGAGGAGAATCTTCCAGGCTTCATCTCTGGTGAGGGCCCAGATAATCCAATTGACACAAAGAGAACTCCCTTGCCATTGAGTGGAGAGCAACCCAAGCCCTCTAGAATCCTTAGGGAGGCAACAGTATTTCCATGCCACATGATGGAAACCCTTGTGGGTTTCAAAGGAGGCCCATAAAAAATCCCATAGCAACTTTTCAAGCCTGCCATAGGCCACTTTAGAGGGAGCCCAATAGGAGGAGTAGTAAACATGAGTGGTTGCCAAAAATTTAGAGCATACCTAGAACTTACCAACCATAGAAAGAGGCTTGGTGATCTAGTAAGAAAGCTTATGCTCGACCTTGGAGAGAACAACTTGCAAATGATCCCTAGGGGAGGCCTAGAAGGCGAAGGGGATTCCCAAAAAATGGAAGATCTCTCCCTGCCCAATCCACTTCCAATTATAGTTTTGAATCCACACAAGAGTGGGTAACATAGATTTCCTATAGCATAAGGTCTTGTGCCATTGGATGGTAGAGCCAATGGCAAGACAAAAATTGTTGAGACAATCAAGGGAAACAGTGATTGATTCTTCTTCTTCTAAGAGAGTGAGAAAGGAATCATCTGCAAAGTGGCCATTAACAAGCTTCTTCTGAGAGTTTGGTACAATAATCCCTTTCACACACTATTGAGACACAACATGGGCCAAAAGGTAGCTAAATCCCTTAGCCACAAGCACATACAAAGAGGGGGTGAGAGGACACCCTTGTCGAATTGAGCAAAAAATACCAAACATAGAAGACTGATGGTCATTAATGTTTATGCAAGCTGAGGCACCAACAAAAAGCATACGAACAGACTGAATGAAAATGAGCCCAAACTCCAAAGCTTGCAACATCACAAGAATTAAAGTCCATTCAATGAAATCATAAGCCTTGGAAAAGTCAATTTTAATGAAGACAACTTTCTAATTTGAGCACCTGGTCCACTCCATGCCTTCCCAAACAACAATGATATTATCCAGAATGATCTTGGAAAATGTGAAGCCAATCTGCTCTAGGCGCACAATCTAAGGCAAAATATGAAAAATTTTCAGAGCCAGAGCCTCAAAAATGATCTTGTAGGAGACATTGAGAAGCGTGACTGGCCTCTAGTTGCAGATATCCTCTAGATCCCCAGGATTAGGTATGAACTTTATATTCCCCTTGTTTATTAAATTTCCTATAGAGTTTGCTTGAAAAGCTTCAAGATAGACATGATGCAAATCGCTCCCAACATAGTCCCAAACAGCTTTGTAGAATTCACAAGGGAAGCCAATAATCCTAGGAGCCTTATCATTGGCCATAGATAAAATAGCTTCCTTGAGATCATCAATTGTTAACAATTGATCACAAAAATATATCTGGGCTAAAGAAAGCCTATGTGGCACAAAAACAATGCAATCCTGAAGGGCTTGCTATTGCATAGGTGTGGAGGTCTCTGCTGTGAACACCTACTCATAATGGCGCACAAAGGCCTAGAGAATTTCAAGTAGCTCAGAGAGCACCAGAGTGCCATCCTTAATTTTTTTTAATGCTTGGGGATGAGTCCCTAGCACGAAGTGCCAAAAACAATTCTTTGGAGGCACGATCACCAATCTTGAGCATATATAGCCAAGCTTTGATTTGCACTCCTTTAGTAGCATAATTATCAACCACTTGCATTTTGTGCCTTAATTTTGCCACTTTGACTTGATGCTATGGAGAAAAAGGGTTGGCTGCCAAAGCCTCCATAGCTAAACACAAATCAGTAGTGGTAGCCTCATAGGATCGCTGAAAAAAGATGGCTAGTTGGTGCTCATCGATGCACAAGAATCAAGAAGTATGAGTGATGGCATCATTCCACCAGGTAATCTAGCCTATTTGGATAACTAATCTACACTCTAGATTCCACACTCAATGAATGTGGGCCAAATTGGGTTTGTGGCAAAGCAAAGATGTGTTAAAAAATAATTGAGTTTTACACATGTGAGGCTGACAAGATGTCCATTCAATATGAGAATAAATTGGAAAGTGATCAGATGAAGTCACATCCACTAACGACTTCACTAGCAAGGAAAAGTTTTCAAAAGAAAAAAAATATTGAGCCAAGATCATGGCATGATCAAGGCATTTAAAGACTCTATCAGAATCAGCCCTATAATTACACCAAGTGTGTCAGAGGGAATTAGAATAGCGGCAGCCAATATTGGGATCAGAAAGCCCCAATTTATTATGCATGTAGAACCATGCCTCTCATTCAACAGTTGCCCAACAGAAGGGCAAGGTGCCATCCTTTTCATATGCCACCTCGACCATATTAAAATCCTCGTAGAGCAACCAAGTGGCAACTAGTAAAGAATCAATAATCCAGCGCCAAAGCAAAGAGCGTTCCACAACATCATTAGAGGCATAAACATTAATAATCCTGAAGGAATGATTATCAATGTTGAGGAGAACCTAGACTATTTGCTGGGAAGGATTAGTCCCATGTTTCACAACACAAGAATGCAAACACGGGGACAAAAGAGTGGTGGCTCCACCACACCCAGCTTCATGCAAAGTGAAAAACATAGTAATGGCTGGCCAAATAGAATGACAAGATGAGGCAAGCAAAAATCCTAAAATTTTAACTTCTTGGAGACAAAGCATTTCAATCCCTAAGTATTTCTGTAAAGTATCTCTAATAGAATACTTTTTGGAGAGGTTAGTTAGACCTCAAACATTCCATGAAAGAAAATTCATGGATGAAACTTATCCATACTTTCAAAACCTTGTTCCTCCTCTACCAGGGAAGAGAAACTATTCTTCAAAAAATCATGTGGAACTAAACCAATATGAATAGGGGTTTAAAACCTTCACTTTTTTGGCACATATTCTCCTTATTTTGGTGGTGGAGATGGACTACGAGACCATCATTGAGCCCCAATTACGAGAGGGATACTCAGCTGAACAAACATAACAACCGTAGGTTGAGGCGTAGAATTTGACCTAGGCTGAACCAAAATAGTAGTAGCTCTAGAAGGATTAGTTGTCCCCTTCTTTGAAGGGTTTGAAATAACTTTGGGTGGTTCAAGGGCCTTGGGGGCTGATCTAGAACTAGTTGGCTTATTTTTCCGGTTTGTAACTATGGTCCACTTTGTTTTAGCCTTAGCAGAAGGCTCCATCTGGCAAGGATTTTTGACATCTTGTGATGGGGATTGTGTATGAGGCATTGTCAAAGGGCATTCCTTGATCTTGTGGTCAGTTGACTGGCACTGATAGCATGTGTTGGGTAGATTGAAATATGTGACTTTTTGCATGTGCCTAATAGCTCCTATTTGAATGTCCATAGATTCTTTCAAATCCTTGGATAGGTCGACTTCCACATAGACCTACTTTTGAGGTTGGGCTTGGAGAAACCTATTGGGTTCAATACAAACAACCCTCCCTAGAGAGGAAGAAATATGGTTCAGGAAGGGCACATGGAAAAGGCAGACCAAGAAACTCAATCTAGATCAAAACCCATATTTTGGTGTTGTTTGGGACAAGAAAATCCTGGGTCCATTCTTGGAAAACCAATAAGGATGAATGAACATACCAGGGCCCATGGCCTAAAATAGCCTAGACATGATTAACTTCTGCAAAGCGGAGCATAAAGAAACCTTTGGTCAAGTTTTGGACCATATCAAGGCGCACTCCATGAGGGACGCATGCCTTGATAACCCATTATTTCAGCACACTTTTGGGGGGAGTCCTCCCAAAAAAATAACCCACAAGGGTGTGTTGTTCAAGCCATTGGAAAGAAAAATCAAAATCTGGTAAAGGAAAAATCACATCAGTAGGGGCATCAAAATTCTTACCTCATGAAAGACTTTCAGAACAAATTTTTTAGGACGTTTGTTCAGAGGAGAAGCCATTGAACTATGTTGATGAACCATTAACACCAGCATGAATTGTTGGGTTAGAGCTGGTTGAATGCATAATAAACCCCTAAAACCTCAATAAATACGACCATACTCAATGAGGGAGGAATTTTACTATGCAGCAGGTGTAGTATGATGCAAGAGGGGCCAAGGATGACTGTAGACAACAAAAAACCCAAGCAAAGCTCATACACCCTCAGAAGCAAGCAAATCATTATTATTAAAAAGGGAAGGAATATAATATGTCATTCCTTCTCCATTAATCATTCAAATATGTCATAGGAGCCCCAATTGGATTGACTAACAACCTCACAATGTGTTTCAATTAATAATGAGAAGGACGTAGGAAGGGGTTCATTTAAATTTAAGAGGTTCACCACCAAGCAAAATCTTGGAAAAAGACAACTAAAAATTCAACCCACAGAATCAAGCAATGCAAGTCAATTGATGAGTGCAAATGATGAAATTAAGCTACATCAAGTTAGGGTATGTGTACCTAGGAAGTTTATAGATCTCATGAGGATTCTAGAAATGATAAATTTCTATCAAAAAGGGCCATGGAGGACTAAGATGCCCTGGGTGCTATATTAGGCCCACTACTATTTTTCAGGGAAGATGTAGAGTCTTCAGATGCTAGAACAAAATTTTGAAGAATCTCAGAAAAATAGCTTGTGGAGGACTAAGATTCCATAGGTGGCATTTAAGTCTTGTTTTAACTTTTTGAAGTGTTCGAATTTGGTCTTGAGCTTTAGGATCTGCACCCACTTCTCCCTAGATCTAAGGCCCTGAATCTTCTAGATCTATCTTGTAGATGATTTTTGGTGAAGGTGACAACTTTGCAATGCAACTTTTGCAACTTCTCAATCTTGCACTCCAAATGATCTTCAATTCTTCAACCTATATCTTCAAATAAAACCACACAAGAGAGGGAAAACTTGTTGATTGTTAGTGAATGGAGCTTTACCTTGGTCAAACCCCTTGTAGCTAATTAAACCAAATGATGAAATGAAATAGAGAAAGAGAATGATGAATGAACAAATGGAAATGCTACAACTCACCAAACCCTTGTGATAGAATGCTACAAATATTCTTGAGAGGGATGCAATGGATGTGGATCTTGAGTCTTGCTTGAATAAGATAGATCTTGAATCCAATGTTATATTAAATTATAGAAACTTACATAATAATTGTTAGGTCCAAAAAAAACATGATGATGCTTGAATCTTGATGATGGCTCCAAATTGTTGATGAATTTCTCTTGAATTATCTTGTGGACTCCAACTTACTATTAGGAATACTCTGACAAAAGACTTGATTTGAAATGAATGAAGGAACCTTGTATTTATTTTTATCAATGCTTAATATCTTGAAATTACACCACAACAAGCCAACATATGAAATCATTAATTAAAGAATGTTAAATCTCACTAGAATTTAAAAATAAATCCTTAAAATGGCTTAAGGAGGGCTAAGATTTCCTAGGTGGTGTCTTAGTCCTAAGTCATGAAACTTGGGGCACAAACACCAAGAAGGGGCCCAATTAAGATGCCTTGAAATCAGGGTCCCAAGACCCATGGAGGACAAAGACACCTTAGGTAGTGTTTTCATCCCATTCCACAAATCATGAACACATAGACATAATCATTAAATGATCATTTATATTTTGATGTTTATCATGGTTTTCCATAAAAATATATACTTTATTAGTCTTGTGAATGCAAAATAGGAACAATTAAGCCATAAATGGGCATAAACAAAGCAATGTACACCCAAAAATGTGTGAAAATACAAGGGTATGCATTTTGCTACACTACATTTAGCCCCCACTTTAGTGAGAGGATGAACTGGCTTCAAAATCACACTAAAGTAGCCCAATGGAGATGGTGAAGAATGAAAAAGAAGAAGAATGGGAAAGATGAAGGAGGTGGTCAAGCCCTTAAGGATTCAAGATTCTAAGTCAACTCAACATTAATTCAAGAAGACACATTCAAGGGTGAATACATTGTAGAAAGATGAGATGCATGATCATGCAATGACAGGAACTAGAATGAAGATAAAGATAAAGGTGAAAAGGTTGGATCAATCTTCAACCATTTGTCTAGCTAGTTGTGGATCAAATCTAGGTTGTTTTTCCAAAAAAAAATATGATGTGCTCACTTTGGGGCCACAAACATTAGGTCATCCGCGGGGTGACTTTTCCCAAAAGAAGGTGAGAAACATACACACAGCTAGTATGTACTCACAAATATGGCTATGGGGAAAGTTGTGCCACTGGTTGGGCTTCTTGCTCAAACCATACCAAAATTATACCTTGTGATAACTTTGATAATATGCCACAAAAGAAAGTGATGTTTGAAAATTATTTTGTTCAAATGGATTTTTCTTTGTTCATGCGATGTCTCAACCTAAGGAACATTATGTGTAATGTTGCTAAGAGAGGAAAAGTGCAAATGTACTCATATTGTATCCAAGAGAGGCAAGGGCTCATCTTGTAAGCAAAAGAGGAAAAATGAAAATGTCTCAACCTGAGTAGCATTGTGTGTAATGTTTCTAAAAGAAGGAATCACAAGAAAAAGGAAGATCACACAATGAAATGTGAGTAGTGATGTATAGCCCCACTTTGAATGAATTTCTACACACCGTAATGTGATAAATTTCTTTAAAGTAGAAGAGGAAGAGGACATAATAGTTTGTTCAAAAATCCCTATGCCAAGTCATTTGTTTTCTATAAGCTACATTATGAGAAGGAGTGTATGTCACATGTGAGTCAATCTTAAGATAAGTCATCCACATCCCAAGCTTTCTCTTATATGTTCATGAAAGGTTAAATCTCTAGTCAAAAGAGACAATGGCAGGTGACATATGAGGGAAGAGGATAACTAAACCCTTGCCCCCACTTAGGGCATGATAAGAGTGAGCCAAAAGGATTGAATTAAATGCAAGGTTGAGTGAAAATTGGTATCAATTAGAGGAATGAGTTGTCCCCACATAAGGGAGACCACCAAAATCCTTAAGATGTTGAATTTTGCTACTCAAGGCCTTACACTCATTAGTGTGCTGACCATGAACTTGGTGGTAGGCACAAAAGGAATTTTTGGTGTAACATTTCTTTCAAGTTCTGGGAGGAAGGGAGATCAAGTGATCTTGGAGGACTCTCAACAAGATACCCTCTTGATCGAGGAGAGAAGGTGATCCTTTGGTGTGTAAAAATGATGTGTCTTGCTTAGTATATGATGCCATACCTATACAAGGTTCTATAGATTATGAGATTGTCTACACTCTCTTAGAGGAATGGGTAAAATTAGAATCAATACTGGGTTGCGGGATGACATTAGCAATAAGCAAAGAGTCCTTTGTTAGCTTCAAAGGATCACTTTCTAAGGTTGTGTTAGAAGGGTGGTTTGGGATGGTGTTTATGGGAGGGGAAGGTATGATGGTTTTGATTAGAGGATAATAAACAAGACCATGATGTGATGTGTGCTTGATAGGCTCTATAGGGGTGTGAATTCCTTGGTCATGAGAACCACAACCTTCCTAATAGAAGATTGTATGAAAGATCATGAGGCATAACATGGATTTTAATGTCCAATGTGGCCATTCCAATTGTGCGATGTATAGTGACCACACCAAGCAATTTCTTAGTGATGTTTTCAAATCCTTTGATAGATAGAGAAGCAGGTTTGATGTGGGATCTATCTATGCCAAGTCTATCCAAAAGGCACACACTACAAATATGAAGGGAAGAGCCTATAGCTACAAGAGTTCTCTTGATCCCTTTTGTTTTGTATTGAGATATTATTATGAAAGCTTCATTTTGATTTTACACATCCAAAGGAGGAAGCTCACTTTGGTGAAAAACAATATAAACATTTATTCTATGAATAATAGATGTTATGTCATTTGATTTCTCATTAGACGGGATAAGAACTTACTGTAAGGCTTCTTGCATCATGTTGTGATAGTGAGGAGAGACTTGAATAAGATCCCATAATGAGGTTTTAGTGGGAATATTCCTTAGTTGGTCAACAAGGTCATACTCCCTAAGAAGGTAATTCAAGCAAGGGGCAATAGGTAAGATGGGAGGAGATGAAGGTAAGGGTGTGGAGGGTGTTTGTTGGGATTGTGAATTATTGTGAGCTTAATGTGTATGAGAAATGGTATCCTGACTCAGTTGCTACAACACATTATGGGTAGGCAAGTGGAGGTTGAATTCAGGTTTAGGTTTGGCGGAAGGAGGGTAAAGGATGAGTTGAGGTTGAATAATATTAACATCCCCTAGGGAAGGAGAGTCTAATATAATCTCTACAGCTTCTTGTAAGGGTATAATATTATGAAGGAAATGATTAATGATGGGATTATGAGGAGAGGAAGGATGAGAATAGGAGTCTATTTGATTGTCAAATGGTTCATTCTCATGTTCTGTATGATCTACCCTAGTAGAATATCTTGGATAAGGTTGATCACATGCTGCACTACAAGAGGAGGATGCATCTAGAGAAGGACCACTATGAGTTTCAAATAGGTAGGGAGGGTCAATAGTCTTATGACTCTTGGGAGAAGGATCTTCTAACACCAATGTGTCCCCTTTATATCAAGGAGGGGCATTAAATGAAGCGCAAGGTTGATCATCATAGTTAAGGAGAGTAGGTAAGGTAATGTTTAGAAATGTGTTTATAATGTCATTTTCTTGTGCTAAAATATCTTCCCAAAGGGGATGAGGAGAAGAACAAGCAAGACATTCATGATGCTCAATGATTGTACCTTCTTTTAGCAACATACCTTCATCACTAGAACGAGAGGTATCAAGAGAGGAAAAATTATGGTCATCATGATTGTCTATGTTTGTATTTTATTCTAACACATCATCCTCACAAATAGGAGAGATAGAAGGTAGTGTATGTTCAAGACAATTATAAACGTTTTCATTTGCTAGACTCTCATAACTAGGGAATGCATTAAATAAATGATTAACATGTTTATTTACTAACTTTTTTTTGTGCAATCTTAGAAATAATTGAAACCAACATGTTTGAATAATGTACAATGCAATGTAAAGACTAAAAAGGAAATAAAATTTTTAGATTAAAAAGAAGGCAATTTGCTGATTACACTATCAATGATCTGAAAATGAAATTGTGTAAATGTAAAATTGAAAATGTACAATGCATGGAATGAGCTAATTTAAGTTAATTCTAATAAAATATATGTAAAAGAAACACAACCTATTGATACAGGTAGGTAATGGCACAAAATAAAAGCTAGAAAACAAGAGTTTTAGCTCTATAAAGGGTAGTTTTAGAAGCCTTAAGGGACTAGGTCGCCCAGGGTGGCGACTTAGTCCTGGTGATTTTTTTGATTTTTTTCAGGTGGTTTGGATTGATATAGGTGGTTTTTGTATTAGGTGATGCAAACCTAACATGAAAATGCAAAATTTTGATGGGTTTGAATGATTTAATATGAAAAAATGCAAGCTAAATGTACTTTTCACTAATGCAAATTTAGAAACCCTAGGATGCAATGTAAACAATGCAAGATACAATGCAATGTAAAGCTAGGATTATGAAGGACTCTAAACTAGAAAGGAAGGGTGCAAGGACGTCAGGTTCACCAAAATGAACCACCAAAAAGATGATATGCTAATGGCGACCTAGTCCTCCTAGTGATTTTTTTGATTTTTTTCAGATGTTTTGGATTGATATAGGTGGTTTCCGTATTGGGTGATGCAGACCTAACATGAAAATGCAAAATTTTGATGGGTTTGAATGATTTCATATGAAAAAAATGCAAGATAAATGTACTTTTCACTAATACAAATTTTGAAACCCTAGGATGCAATGCAAACAATGCAAGATACAATGCAATGTAAACCTAGGATGATGAAGGACTCTAAACCAGAAAGGAAGCATGCAAGGACATCAGGTTCACCAAAAACAACCACCAAAAAGATGATATGCTAAAAGGGAAAGAGGATTCCCCTTTATTAGGCCCTTAGGGTTTTTCACCTAGAGAGCACTTGGTTTAGGAAATGGTTCTCTTTCCACTTAATGATATGCTCTTTTTGGGTGAGTTCATTCAAAGGATTAAGGGTTGATTGGAGGGTTTTGTGAGGTGTGTGAATGTGATAAATTGAAAATGGAATGATTTATTAATGCTAAACTATTGAAATGGAAAGTGTTGAAAAATACATAATGATATGCAAACATATATAAAATGACCTAATAATGTACACTAAACTATACAAAAATGAATGAGATAGAATGTGTGTACCTGGGATTTGAAGGAGGATCTATTGGAGTTTTGAAATTCTGATGAAAATGTTGTAGAAGCTGAAAGGGACACTTGTGCCAATCTCGGCAACCTAGTCCCAGATTTGAGAAAACTTGTCCAGAGCCTGTTTCTGCCAAATAGGTGTCTGGAAATGTGAAAATTATAGAAAGTCCTATCCAATGGGACTAGGTCACCATTGTTGGTGACTTAGTCCTCTTTAGGATTTCTATAAATTTCTAAGGGGAAACAAAAGCCCCCGATTTGCACCTCGGTTCTTTATAGTTGTCCACTTCTAATACTCTGATATTCAAGCCTGAAAGTGACTTTTGGTGGATGTATGGACTTTTCAAGAAAGGAGAGATCTTCAACATGTCTTCAATGATTTTCAAAGTACCTAAATCTGCAAACACACAAGGAGAGAAGGAGAAAAGTGTTAATTGTTAGGGATTAGGGGTTTGCCTTGGTCAAACCCCTTTTAGGTAGCTAAACCAAAATGAATAGAAATGTAAGGCATGGACATCAAACAATGGAATAATGGAGCAAGTTACCTTGCCATGATGAGAGATCTTGTGTTGTAGCAATCAACCCTTGAATGCTTCACAAGAGATATCGTGTTGACTTGGAATGCTCAAACCCTACCTTGCTAGAGAAGAATGAGAGAGAAGTGCTTGAGAGGAGAGTGAGTTGAGTGATACATCATATGTGTCTCTAATGATAAATTAGGGATTTTAGGCTTATTTATACAAGTTATGCCCAATTTTCCCAAAATAACACCATACAGGATGACCTTAGGGTTTTAGAGACAAAATCCTATAAGAATTTTATGTTAAATTTGAATTTTATGCAGCATGGGACTAGGTCGCCCAAGGTGGCGACCTAGACCACATCGGAAGTTTTCATTGAGTGTCGAGAATTGAAGAGTGATTATTTATGCTTGTCATGATTGTCTCATGAAAACACACTAAGATAAGATATATATGTGTACTAAGGGGTCATTATAGCATAAGAAAGGGTTGATTAAGTGATGACAATCCTAGGAGAGTGTGAAAATGTACTGGAACACCTTACAACACCCTGGCATAAGGCTTTGAAAGGGGCAAAAAGAGGCTGAAAAGGGTCCAAAATCCATAGGAAAGGGTCCAAATGAGTGAAAAGTGTCAAAGGCTACACTTTTTAGTAACACAAATAGTGTGATAATTAGGTGTATTTTGAATTAGGTCCCATAGGGATATCTTTGTGGGAGTATTTTTAATTTGTTCAAAAAGGTCATAATCCTTTCCACTTTGTGGAGGTAAACTAGGGGCACTAGGCAATATACGATTACGAAATGGGAGGGATGTTGAAGGTTTTTGTCTTGGGTGTGGATTTTTTCTAGTGTTATATGTATGAGCAATGGTATTGTAACTCAGCTACTGTGAAACATTGTTCTTAGGTGGTTCGAGGATAAGAATGGTAAACTTGTGGTGTTTGTGAGGGTGGGGAAAGGATAATTTTAGGCTCAAGAGAGTACTCCAAGGGGTACCTCATGTGCATAACCTCAGAAGACTTATCCTTATTTTCATGATCTCTTAGTGAAGGGTAGTATAATGTCATTTCATCATCTTCATCTAAGGAATTACTATTGTTAATGTTCTCATTTTCTTCCATTGTGATATCTTCCCTAGTAGGAGAGTTTTTAGGAGAGCTACAAACCAAATGTTCTTGATATTCAAGGATTGGCTCTTCCAAAATTACTTTATCACAAGTAGGGAAATGATGAATGGTTGAATTTTATTGCTCAATAAGCATTTCCCTAGGTGAAGGGGGACAACTAAGATTCTCTATCATCAAAGTATCTTCTTCAAAAACTAGGAGAGATACTAGGAGAAGAGAAAATGTGATGGTAGAAATTGTTATGTGCTCTTGTTCAACAATGTCTAGCCCACTAAGAGAGGTATAAGGAGAGAAACAACTAGGACTCTAAAAACTCTCATTAATTAGTTCTTCTAACAAAAAAAAATCTTCTTCACCAATAGGCGAGATATTAGGAGAAGAAAAAATATGATCATTAGGAATGTCCAAGGTTGTATTATCTTTCACTAAAACACTATCATAGGTAGGGGTTGTGAACTTTTTCTTAATGTGCCTAGAAAGTTAAGTTACTAACATTGTTTGACCAAAAATTAAAAGAAATTTTAACCATCTCATGCAATGCTTTAAGAATGTAAACAAAGCATATCCAAAGATGAAAAACATGTTTATCCAATGTATCCAAAACTTTACAAATGAAACAATGTATGTCCAAAAATCAAACAAAATTTTATCAAACTTATGCCAAGTTTTATGAACGTAAACATTGTGCATGCAAAAGTGAAAAGTAATTTTTATCCATATTATGCAAATTTTTAGAAATGTGAGCATTTTTAGATTTTCTGACCTAAAACAAGGTAGTTTACTGACTATGCTATGAAATAGACTAAAAATGAAATGTTTTAAATACCATTTTGAATGTTGACAATGCAGTGGATGAAAACTAATTAAGATAGATTCACTCAATCTGATGAAATAGAAAATCAGAAAACTAAAACAAGAAAATAATTGCAGCAAACAGTGTTAGTGTTTTAATGATCAGATAATACAACTGAAAGAATTTAGAAAATTGCAACACATAAGACAATAAACACAGTAGGATACCCTAGGAAAACCCTCCTCCTAAGGGAGAAAAACCTAGAAAATATTTCTCTTTATATGATGAAGGATAAGAGTAGAAATTTGCTTACAATACAGGCCCAACACAAGGCCAAAATTGATACAATGAATACTAGCACCTCTCCTAGAAGAAAATATATTTCTCCTTGAAATCGGCCTGCCGCTGCTAGATCTATGACTACTGCTCAAATGTGAACTCCTGCTAGGTGTGAATTTTGCTTGTATGAACTTGATAATAAAATGAACAAAATCGACCTTTTATGTATACGAAATGAGGTGTCTCCTTAAATAGGTCAGCCACCTTAGGAGAATAAAATAATTTACAAAATAAAAAGAAGTTCGGCCTAGTAAAAATAATATTAATAAACTTAATGAGGGTCAGCCCTCATAAATTAAATCAATTCAAGAACAAATTAAATAGCCAATAGGCTATCATTTAATTTGATTCATTCTCGAAGTGTGTGCACTGGAAGAAGTAGCCTAATGCTGCTTAATAGCATCAACACTCCCTCTCAGCTAGGGATGATACTTTTAGGTGCACAAAGCATATCACCTCATTGTGATAAAGGAGCTTATCACCTCATCATGAAAGCAAGTAAGATATCACCTCATCTTGATATCAACCATCATGGCTACCTCCATAGATAGTATGTACAAGTGCTCATCACTCAATGTGATGTTGTCACCTCATTGTGACTTTCACCATGGATTTGCCAAAGGGTGAAACACAATTACAAGAAAATCATCATGGACTCCCTCATGTGATGTTGTCATGGATTCACACAACCACCATGGCTCTCCTAGAGGGTGGAACAAGGGCTTTCACCTTAAACTTCTCTTGACGAGAAGAATGCATTAACAAGGGATTTCACCTCAAACTTCTCTCACACAGAAGAACTCATTAAAGAGGATCACTGATACTGAGCCTCCTTCTCAATCAAGGATGCATTCTCTACCATACCAAGCTTTTCTTGAAAGTACACAAACTTTATCCTGGAGAGGGGCTTGGTGAGAATGTCTTTCATCTACTCATCAGTGCTTATATACCTCAACTATATAGCTTTCCTCAATACCATATCTCTGATATAATGGGACTTTATCTCAACATGCTTTGTTCTATCATGAAACACAGGATTGACAAAAAGCTTCACACAGCTCTGGTTATCACAGTGAATGATGATAGGCTCCATTGGTTGTCCAAACAATCCTGCAAGGAGCTTATGAAGCCACACTACTTCACGAGGTGCCATACAAGCTGCAATGTACTCTGCCTTAGCTATACTCAATGCCATTGAAGATTTCTTCCTACTGCACTAGGATATCATAGCAGATCCCAAACTGAAGCAACAACTAGAGGTACTCTTCCGATCTAAGACACACCCTACCCAATCAGAATCAGTAAAGCCATGTAGCTCCAAACACACACCTGTAGAATATCTTAGTCCATATCCAACTATTCCATGCAAGTATCTCAAGATATGTTTAGCTACAACAAGATGTATCTATCTTGGTTCATACATAAACTGGCTAAGTGCACTCACTGCATAACAGATGTCAAGTCTAGTGTTAACTAGATACATCAATAAACCAATCAACTACCTATACATTGTAGATTCCACCAATTCTGAACTATCTGTAGCCTCCTTTAACTTGAGTAAGTTTGTCTCCATAGGTGTAGACATAGGTTTGCAATCAATCATTCCAAACCTCTTTAGAATGTCAATGGTATACTTCCCTTGACTTAGAATCATCTCGTCTGGCCTTGGCCAAACTTCTAAGCCAAGAAAGTAATGCATGAGACCAATATTTTTCATTTAAAATTCAGAAGCTAACTCCTTCTTGCATTTGAGAATGAGGTGTTCTTCTCTAGCAAGAATCAGATCATCAACATATAAAACCAAAACCAAATCTTCACTATTTATTACCTTGAAGTAGAGGTTAGAATCTGCATCATTCTTTGAGAAACCCATACTTAACAGGTAACAATCAATCCTTTCGTACCAAGCATGAGGAGCCTTCTTAAGACCATACAAGGCCTTCTTCAGCTTGCAAATATGAGACTCCTTCCCATGTACCTCAAATCCATCAAGTTGCAATGTAGACCTCTTCTTCTATTACACCATTCAGAAAGGTTTTCTTTACATCTATTTGGTGAATCTTCCATCCTTTAGATGCAACAATAGCAATAATGGTTCTAACAGAAGTATAATGAGCCATAGTAGGAAAGGTTTCTTCATAGTCAACTCCCTCTTTTTGTGATAACCCTCTAGCCATGAATCTTTCCTTGTACTTATCAATTCTCCCATCAACTACATGCTTGCTCTTCAATAGCCATTTATAAGACACCATAGATTTTCCTTCAGGTCTAGGAACTATGTCCCAACATCATTCTTAAGTATGGACTGATACTCCTTAGTCATAACATCTTTCCATACTTGTTGAATAGAAGCTTCTTCAACACTTGAAGGCTCTGACTCAATGATCTGACTCATTAGAGCTACATAACTGGAGAATTTATTAGGTCTCTTTCTTTCTCTAAAATTTCCTCTTGGGGCCGCAAAACATTCTGCCTCCTGCATTGTCCTTCAGGCCCAAAGAGGTCTTTTCCTTTCAATCATAATATATGTAGGCCCATCAGTAGGCTCCAAGGGTTCAGCTGGATCATCGTCTTCTTTAGGTTCTGGAATTTCCCTTTGATTCTCAATAATATGGTCAACTTCCATATCCTAAGCAAGCTCTTCTTCATCGATCTCCATCTGAGTGCCCTTGGATCTTCTGAATGCAACATATTCCTTAAATGTGACATCTCAACTGATCTCAATAGACTTATGACTTGTAATGTAGATCATGTAGGCTTTAGATGTCAAGCTATAGCCCACTAGAATTCCCTTCTTACCTTCTCTTTTCCTTTGAGATATGAACATACACTAGACAACCAAAGATCCTCAGATGACTGACTTCAGGCTTCACCCTTGAGAATGCTTCTTCAGGAGTTTTACTCTCCAAGATTCTATGGGGAATTATGTTCTGAACATAGACAATTGTCCTAGATGCCTCAACCCAAAGTGAGATTTGCAGGTCTTGATCATGTATCATTGCTTTAACTGCTTCCACAATAGACTTATTCTTCCTTTCAGCAATACCATTTTGTTGAGGATTATAAGGAACACTGAGCTCCCTCTTAATCCCTACTTCAATGCAGAAAACATGGAAGGTACCAAAGGTGTACTCTCCTCCGCTGTCAAATCTCAAAACCTTGATCTTTTTCCTGGACAAGTTTTCCACCCGTGCTTTATGTTCTCTTAATCTTTCTAATACCTCCTTAGATTCTTTAGATCTCAAGAAATAAATGCAAGTATTTCTAGAGTAATCATCAATAAAAATAATGTAATACAAGAAATCACTAGAAGATGCAATAGACATTGGACCACACAAATCATAATGAATGAGATGAAGAATACATTTAGATCTACTTTCACTACTATGAAATGTACATTTTGTATTCTTACCTAGGGCACAACCTTTGCATGTACCTTCATGTTCCTTGTTGAATTTCAAAAGGCCGGTGACCATCTTCTCCATGATAGGTAATGCTCGAAAGTGAATGTGAGACAATATTTGATGCCAAAGGTCACACATGCTAGAATAATCATGCACAAGATCCTAAAGGGGAAGAGTGCATAACTTGTAGAGACACTCATGTCTAACTCCAATTACCCAAGCATACTTGATGTTGGATTTCTTTACCCATATAAGAACTCTTCCTTCTAAAAATACAACCTTATAACCCTTGTCTTCCAATGCTGAAATGGAGACAATATTTCTCTTTATGCCTTGAATGAATAGCATATCATTCAACTCCAATGAAATATTGGAATCCATGTGAAGAGAGGAGTTCCCAACTCCTTTCACAAAGTACCTAGCATCATCTCCAATAATTAATAGTTCATTGGAATTTTTCTTAATCAAATTAGATAGATGCTCCCTAAATCTAGTTATGTGGTGAGAAGCACCATTGT
The DNA here is from genome assembly GCA_007115665.2 of Sequoiadendron giganteum. NCBI lineage: Eukaryota > Viridiplantae > Streptophyta > Pinopsida > Cupressales > Cupressaceae > Sequoiadendron > Sequoiadendron giganteum. Next base: position 387,661,391 of record CM021100.1, read on the forward strand.
CTATCAGCGAAGTGTTGGTGTCGGTGGTTACATTGCTTGACAAGCCTGAATAGAATAGATAATCACTTGAGTCCTTTTGCGGAGATACTTCTTTAACATTTGCAATGGCAACCTATTGCTTAGGCCTAAGAGGACATTCCTTTGCAAAGTGACCATACTTGTCACAATGAAAACATTAAACTTTAGATAAGTCTCTCTTCTTCTTGAAGGTTGGAGCACCATCATTTCCATTATCTCAATTCCTCTTGCAGAATCATTTCTTCCAAAATTTTCCTTTCTTCGACGAATGGGAGGCGAGAACATGTATATCTTCATTCATTGAACTTTGACCAATGCCTCTAGCCACCAACCTTGAATCCTCTTGAATGTAGTAGGCCCTCAACCGATCAAACCTGGGAAGTTTAGATCTTGCACTAATTCCTTGAATATAGGACTCCCAGTATAAGACCATTGAAAGAAAGCATGGTCAAGTCTTTGTCATCAATCATATGACCAATTTTATCTAGTGTTGGTGTCTCAATTCATAAATCCTCATGAAATAAGCAATCACTATTTGTCCTTTCACCATCTTCACATGGTGAAGTTGCTTTAGTGCAAGTGCCCAACTAGTTTTGTTGATTTCATACATATCTTTAAATGTTTTGAACATATCCCTTTCTATCTTCAACTTGGAGAAAATTAGAACAATATGATATTTAAAAGAATCAACCAACATTTTATTTACCTTGATGTCTTTCTTCCTCCATTGCAACTTCTCTTCTTCCTCCTCAGGTTCGGGGACTTTGGTTTCCACAAACTTAGCCAAATCATTCTCTTCCAAGGTGAGCATGATCCAAAACCTCCATGATGTGTAGTTAAAAGCTCCTTTTGAGTCTATCCTCAAATTTTCAGACCATTCACCATCTTGACTAAAATAGAGATAAAAAAAAAAAATATTAAGGAGAATGCTACAAAAAAAATCTGATCATGAGCTTCTTCAAACCTGCTCTGATACCATGTTAGTGTTTTAATGATCAGATAATACAACTAAAAGAACTCAAAAAATTGCAACCAATAAGACAATAAACACAGCAAGATACCTTGGGAAAACCCTCCTCCTGAGGGAGAAAAACCCAACAAATATTTATCTTTATATGATGAAGGATAAGAGTAGAAATCTACTTACAATACATGCCCAACATAAGGCTGAAACTGATACAATGAATACTAGCACCTCTCCTGGGAGAAAATATATTTCTCCTTGAAATCAGCCTGTTGTTGCTAGATGTATGACTGCTGCTCAAATGTGAAATCTTGATAGGTGTGAATTTTTCTTGTATGAACTTGATATTCAAATGAACAAAATTGACCTTGTATTTATACAAAATGAGGTGTCTCTTCAAATAGGTTAGCCACCTTAGGAGAATAAAATAATTTACAAAATAGCAAGGAGGTCGGCTCAATACAAATAATATTAATGAACTTAATGAGGTTCGGCCCTCATAAATTAAAACAATCTGAGAACAAATTGAATAGCTAATAGGATATCATTTAATTTGATTCATTCTTGAAGTGTGTGTGCTGGAAGAAGCAGCTTGATGTTGCTTAATAAAATCAACAAATAGAAGCATAGAAAAGCAATTTCAAACCCTGAAAAAATGCAAAGTCAAAGTCAATAGGGACTAATACACCAATAAGGGAATTGTAGTCCCACTAGTGAAATTATAAGTTTTTCAAAAGCTAAAACATATAAAAAATGGCTCAGACAGGATTCTAAGACATAAACCTAGAGAGGGATTAAGATGACAATAAGGGCGTTTTTGTCCAAGTTAGGGTTCTTTTAAGAAATTCAAACAATTTTGGGTTGATAACAATGTTCTTAGATTGCCTATCTAGGGACTTGATGTTTGGAAATAGTATACTATGTCAATGAATGCAAGGAAAGATGACTATAATGAAGCAATTCAATGCAAATTTTAACACAATAACCATATTCCTAAAATCAATTAGGATGATTAACAATGCAATTTTTAGTTTTTCAATGAGGTAAAATTATACAAGAAAGCAAAAATGTAACCTATATGCACTTTCACTAATGAAAATATGAGAAACCCTACATGAAATTTGACTAAGTATGAGAAACCATAGATGAAAATTCACTAATGAAAGATGCAATACAAAAATTAATGTAGCCTAGATCTAGGACTTTAATGGATTCCAAATTAGAAAATGAATGCTACGAAAATTCAGGTTCACTAAAATGATTAATATGAAAAATGAAAGGCATATAATATGTCACTCCTTCTCCACTAATCATTCAAGTATATCCTAGGAGCCCTAGTTGAATTGACTAACAATGTCACAAGGTTAGTCAATTCACAATGAGGAGGACGTAATAGGGGGTTCACTACTAAGTAAAAGCTTGGAAAAAGACAATTGAACATTCAACCCACAAAATCAAGCAATGTAAGTAAAATAATGATTGCAAATGATAAAATTAAGCTACACCAAATTAGGGTATATGTACCTAGGAAGTTTAGAGTTGTAATGAGTATTTTGGAAATGAAAAAATGTTTTCAAAATGCTCCATGGAGGACTAATATTCCCTAGGTGGCGTATTAGTCCCGTTGATGTTTTTTGGTGAAGATGTGGCGTCTTCGAATGCTGTAACAAAGTTCTACAAAATATCTTAAAAAATACGCTGTGGAGGACTAAGATGCCCTAGATGGCATATTAGTCCCATTCTAAATTTCTGAAATCTATGAATGTGGTCCTAAGCTTAGGGGTCTGCACTTGCTTCTCCCCAGATCTACAGTCCTGAAACTTCCAGATCTGGCCTATAGGTGAGTTTACGTGAACATGACAACTTTGCAATGCAAGTTTTGCAACTTCTCAATCATTCACTCCAAATGATCTTCAAGTCTTCGACCTAGATCTGAAAATACAAACACAAAAGAGAGGAAAAACTTGTTGATTTTTAGTGAATGGGGATTTTCCTTGGTCAAACCCCTTGTAGGTAATTAAACCTAATGATGAAATGAAATAGAGAAGGAGAATGATGAATGAAAAAATGTAAATTCTACAACTCACCAAACCCTTTGTGATAGAATGTTGCAAATATGCTTGACAGGGCTACAATGGATGTGGATCTTGAATCTTTCTTTAATAAGATAGATCTTGAATGCAATGTTAGCTTGAATTATATAAACCTACATCATAATTGTTAGCTCCAAAAGAAACATGATGATTCTTGAATATCGATGATGGATCCAAATTCTTGATGAATTGCTCTTGAATGCTCTTATGGACTCCAACTTAATATTAAGAATGCTCTCACAAAATACTTGGTTTGAAATGAGTGAAGCAACCTTGTATTTATAATTATCCACACTTAATATCTTGAAATTACACCAGAACAAGTTGACATATGGAATCATTAATTAAAGGAGGCTAAATCTTGCCAGAATTTGAAATTAAATCCTAAAAATGGATCAAGGAGGATTGAGATGCCCTAGGTGGCATCTTAGTCCCAAGTAAGGAAATTTGGGGCATAAACACCAAAAAGGGGGCCCAATTAAGATTTCTAAAATCAAGGCTCGAAGACCCATGGAGGACAAAGATGCTCTAGATGGTGTTTTTGTCCCAATCCACAAATCAAGGACACACAAACAAAATCATTAAATGATCATTTATCTTTTGATATTTTTCGGGATTTTCCATTAAAAAATATAGTTTATTAGGCATGTGGATGTAAAATAGGACCAATTAAGCCATAAATGATCATAAATAAAAGGTGAGACCAAACAAGTGTGAAAATTCAGGAGTATGCATTTAACTACAATACATCAAGTACACACATCATATCTCCTTGTTGCATAATTTCATTATTTGCATACCTCATTTAGCTTTCATAACTAGGTTTTGTAGGTTGAAAGTTCATTTGAATTTTACAAGAATTTTCTTGGTGTTGAACCCCTAAGAGTTGAAAGAACCCTCACCTAGGTCCTCCTCATTGTGAATTGACTCACCTTGTGAGGATGTTAATCAATCCAATTAGGGCTCTTAGGACATAATCAAATGACCTAGATAAAATAGGTAATCATTCCACCTATTTATCTTCAGTTCATCTCTAAATTTGTGTTTGTACACTATTTTCTAAATAACATAATTTCCTTTTGAAAACCTTGAATTTTCCTTAAGTCAACTTTTTTTCTAGTAAAATGTCTTAATAGATTCCTTAGATGGTAGTAAGGTAATCATCCCATTGTTTTTTGCTAACTTCAGATGATTGATGTCAGTACGAAGTTGAAATATTTTCATTTTAGGTTCTTAAATAGTTGCGGGGATTTGAATAATTAGGGAAAAATAATTTTCCTCATGGATAATACTAGAAATATGGGTCAATAATAAATTGAGAATTTCTCTGAACTAATGGAATTTTCATTATATCTTATCACTCAGATCTTATAGTTATTGGTACTTATCATGGAGACCTTTAGTATTCACCTAGATGCTCCCATATATATCTTTAGTCACATCATAATGTTGTAAGATGTGTAAAATTTGGGTCTCTAAGGTATCCATTTGAGCTTTAGTAGAATCCATAATAGTATGCCATTGTACACAATACTAGAACATCTAGTTGATCTCCTTGATTATGCCATTGATTATTTTGAGATGAGACTCTAATTATAACAAGATGAGGTTAGCACATTTATTTTGGACTTCATCCATCTTACTCTTTTAAAATTATACTTGTACCTCCTTCTTGATCTTATCCTTTTCTATGCTAGTGTCATGTAAGGGTTCATCTATAATAATTTTTAGTTGTGATGGAGTTTCCTAAGTAGTGTCCTCCTTGAAATGAGTAAGTTTTTTTTTAATTCCCCTGATCATCTGCTTTATATGTTTTATACATTCCACATGTTGTTTAAGGATTTCATTTCGAGTCATCTAAAAATATATTTCCCTTACTTGAAACTTTTGTAGAGTTGAGATGTTCCCTATATTTACCTTTCTTCCCACCATTGATAGTTGAAGTAATTGAGAAGATGTTATCATTTTTAGGTGTCATTTCACCAAGAAATCCTTTATGGTTTGCATCAAAGAATTGATAGGGGGTGAATTGTTCTACATTATAACATCAAAACCCTCATTAATATTCAGATCCACATCAAATTCATTAGCCTTTAATCTATTAGAATGATTTCGCATTAAATAAAATAATGGAAACTAAAACACATTAACACCATGCATAATAGACCACCATATTTATGTGGAAAACCTAAGAAGAGAAAAAAAACTATGAGGATTAGAACATAATATAAATAAATTACAAAACCAAATATAATATGCTCATTTCCTAAAGAAAGAAGGGATCACTTGCAAAGGCTCACTTTTAGTTTACAAAAAAGAAGAAGAAAAAACGCTACAACAATAAATCTATCTCAAAAAAATAGAAGAGCTCCACCAGAACATCACCAACACATTCCTAGCCTTTTAAAATATTTCAAACACTTTCTACTCACTACATCTAGTATTCTAACTCATTAAATCATAGATTACACTTCACAATATCATACTACAAATCATACCTTGCATTATACACACTCATACATGCCATGAGATGCATCGAAAAACACCAAAGAAAATATGTAATTAGTGTAAACATGAAATTTTAGTTGAACCTGTGTTAACTCTTGGATGTTGTGGTTGTGTTGCTGATATTTGGTTGTGATTGATGTCAACACTCTTAGCATTGATGATTCTGAAGGCTCTATATGTCGAGGATATTGAGAAAATTAAAATAAATATGTTGAAGACTGTTTGTGAAATTATGAAGCTGAGAAGTTCAACATGGTGGAAAATCCACTATGTTGATATTTAGAAGTTACAATTTAAAGGGTTTTTTGTTGATCCTATCTAGTTTATACTCTTGAAGTTTAAGAGGTGCGCATCGAGATTTGTGTGAGTTGTGATTTTTTGTGTTCCTATAGTTATTTTGTCACTATAGATGGTGTTTCTAGAAGAAGGGAATGTGATTTTGGAAATTTCAGTTGTTGTGTATTATTGTGCATTGTTATTTAATGTTTCTAGATCATGCTCTATCCTTGTATCATGTTTGTGGTTATTGGTGTAATCGTGAACAAATATATTTCCTTTATGTGTTTGAATTTTCATGTTCTTAGCTAACATGGTAGTTGTAGTGTGTTGTGGATCCTTGTGGATTAATATTTTAATGTTTGGAATGTTCAAGGAAGCTGTTTTAGGTCTTCATTATGTTGTGACCAACTTAGGCTAGTACACATTGAGATTTGTCCATGAATTGGGCCAAAAATTTGTATTCACCTATTATATATTTTGGGCCGATAGAGTTGTTGATATAATTTCATGAAGAGGATATATAAGAGCGATTGTTTTCTTCATTTTGGAATGAATGTATGCAAAGTTTGTGCGAGATATGTGTGAATAAAGATAAAATCATTTGATTACAAAGCATAGTGTGAAGGAATTTGAGCAAAGTGTGAAGAAGTGTTTATGTGCCTAGCCAAAACTGTCATCAGGATTTTGAAGAAGCTAATTTCTTAGTTCAACCTCATCAGATGGATTTAATCTGAATTTTTTATGTAAGGAAGTGAACCTTCCCTTCTAAGTAGTGATCTCTAGGAAATGTGCCTGAATGCATGTGCATTCCTTATTTATTTTCATTATACTTCTAATAGGGTATAATCTTGTGGACTAACATCCACCATGTTTTCTCCCCTAAAAAGGGTTTCCATATATAAAATCTCGGTGTTCTTATGTTTTTGATGTGTTATTTATTCATGCTTTCACTGCTAATTATTAGATCTAAAATTAAAGGATAATAAGGTTGAATAAGTTTTAATTTCTATGAAAACTGATTCACCCCCCTCTCAGCTGTCTATTCTTGTTTTTCCAACAATTGGTATCATAGCAGGTTCCTCTAAAGAAGTTTAATAGCTTGAGGTTATTCGAGATGAAGTCATACAAGAAGGATAATCCTAGATTCATTAATACAAACTACTCTAAATGGAAGGTCAAAATGCAGTGTCATTTGAAGTGCATTGGTGAACCCTTTAGGAAGATAAAAAAGAACTCATATACTATTCCTCAGAATGGTCACTCTACTCTAGATGAGATCAAGGAAGCTGAAAATAATATTAGGACTATAGAAGCATTGCCGACTTCTCTAAAAAAATCAAAGATGACAAATGTGATGGGTTTGTAGACAACACATGATATCTAGAAGAAATTGGAGACATTTTATGAAGGAGATACACAAGAGAAAGTTGCTAAGCTACAAATTTTGAAAACCAAGTGGGAAAAATTGAAGATGAGTGAGGGTGAAAACATTATTGCATTCATGCAGAAAGTAAATGAACTAGTGTTGGGTATTAGATCTATCGGTGGAACCTTGGAAGAAGATGAGATTGTGGCTAAAGTGCTCAAATCATTGCCTACTTCTTACAAAACAAAAGCTCATCCTATTGAAGAGCTCAGGATAGTAACAAATGTGACAAGAGATATGTCGATTGGAAAACTTGCCACCTTTGAATTGAGTGAATTTGGTGAATCTACTCCTAAGACAAAATCTAAATTCAAGGCTACCGTATCTAGAAGAAACCAAAAGAGATATGATCCAGGAGAAATTTCTAGAAAGAAATTCAAATATGAAAAAGAGATGAAACAGATTGAAGATGAAGAAAGAGAGTTAGAAGAATTGGAAGCATTGATTGTGAAAAGAGAAGCTAGAGGACAAGGTAAGTATAAAGGAAAGTTTCCTATTAAATTTTTATTTTGTAGTAAGATAGGTCATTTTGCATCAAGGTGTCTTGAAATAGTTTCTAAGTACAAACCTAACAAGTCTAGATTTCAAAAGAAATCTTATTATGTTGAAGAAGGTGTTATTGATGATGAATTTGGTAAAGAAAATGGAAATGAATATGGATAGGTATTCATTGCTATCAAGGAAAATGGTCTGGTGTCCACTGAATCTGCCAATAATTAGAATATTTAGAAATCTATTACAACCAAAATTGATCAAAAATATGTGTGGGTGATTGATAGTGGATGCTCACATCATATGAATAGTGACAAAAGAAAGTTTCTAAGCTTTGAAAAATATGATGGTGGTGTTGTAATATTTGGAGATAACAACATTGGTGTGATTTGTAGCAGAGACACTATTTCTCTTGGTGGTAAATATAATACTGATGATGTCCTTTATGTTGAAGGATTGAAGCATAACTTGTTGAGTGTTGGAAAAATGGTAGACAAGGGATACAATCTTCAATTCAAAGATGGTAAGTGCAGGATATTGGGAAATTCTAGAAATGTAATTGCTTCAAGTACAAAGATAAGAGGTAATATTTTTCATCTAAGTGCTACTAGTGAAAGTTGTTTAATTGCTCAAGTTGTTGTAAGCTGGTTATTGTTATAGTAATTAGGTATTTACTTTATTAATTAAACAATATTTGTTTAATTATATAAAGTTCCCTTTTACCTCTTTTCACTTAAGCTAACATTAGGTACATAATAATTAATTATTTTATTAATTATTATTATGCAAGCCTAGGGTTTTCATTTTTCAGGTTTTCATCTATATGTAGTTGAAAACTATCTTTTGTATCAATAATTCATTTTTACATTTTCAGGTAAATACATTGCTCCATATTCTTGAGCATTTCCTTTGTTGCTTCTCTTTGCTTCTCCTTGTAACAAGTTATTTGCTTGCAGAGATCTTTGGGCTTCTGTGGTGTTGTATCTTCTCAACTCCAACATGATATCAGAACTTCAGATTTGCAGGTGCTTGTTCTTATTTTGAAGATTTTTGGAGCTACAAGGGTTTGTTGCAAGTCATTTTTTATTGGAGCCGTCATCATTTTTGCTTCAAAAATTTAGTTTTCACTCATTTACAGGAAAAACGATTTCTGGGTTTTGTAGCCAGCTTCGAAATCTGAACTGGGTGTTCTTAGATTTTGCATATCTTGCACAGATTTGGAAAAAATTACTGTTGAAGAAATGGCGCGCATCATTTTTCTCCTGGATGAAAGTTAAAAAAAAATATTTTCTCGCATTCTACTTGTTGGATCAAGAAACGATTTCTAGGTTTTTATTTTTGTCTACAAACAATTAGTAGATTTTCCAAAAATCAAGTTAGAAATAAATGTTTTTTGCTAGAAAATTCATTTCCTGCAAGCTAAATTCAGTTTTTGAAAAATTCATAACTTTTGGCCATGGTGTCTGTTTTGCACAAATGAATAGGCATTGGAAAGGTGTTACAGTGCTCTTTCTGGATTTATAGTCTATTTTATCAGAATATTTACCAAGTATTTTTATTCAACTTTGTGTGTTTTTACACTTTGCTCAATTACTTGGTCATTCTGGCTCCTTCATGGGTTTTGTTTGCGTGGAATGAGTTATATTAATTTGATCTAAATGTTGTAAGGTCATATTTCTCAGTTTTTTTTCATTTGAAGAGTTATCATGGGTTTCTCTACTCACCCTTTAGTTGTTCTTCTGGAACGGGGTAATTATGAGTCATGGGCAAAGGGTATACTTACACATTGTAGGTGGCTTAATATTTTGCCTTATTTATATGATCTCATACCTGAACCAGCAACTTTAGAGGGTAGATTAGCATGGGATATTATTAGAAATCACATAGTAGGACTTATATTGTCTAGTGTTGATCATGACACTGAGTTGGTTATATCGTACATTGATTGTCCTCACCCACTTTGGACACATCTTTGGGAGATTTATGGAGACCCTTTTCTATCTCTATTCCCAAAGGATCCTACTTCAGATTGTCTCATACCCATTGTTTGGAGAGATAATACACCCTTTGATCATGATACTTTAGAGGAGCTTGAGTATTTAGACACCCTTACTTATTCCGATGGATCAGAGGTTTATCTCACAGTTCCTACTCTTAAGACTGAAACTTCATTAGCATCTCTTGTTGTTCTTGATTTAGTGGAGCAGGGAATCATACATCTTCCAGACATAGCTACTTTGGACTCTTATGTTGCAAACATATCTTTCTTGTTTGTTGAGTCCTATATTGCAGATTTGGAGGATTATTTTGAGGACATTCATCTCCTCTACCTTGACAGTCAGGTTATCACTGTTCGCCCACCATTATCTATGCATTCAGAGGTTGCATTTCAGTATTCTCCAATTCAGTTTGGATTTGTCATTATTTGTTTCAGTTCAGACAGTGAGACTCTTCAGCATCCTATCGTGGCACACATCTTGAGACAGATTGGTTCATCATTCTTCACAAGGTTTCTTCGATATAGGTCCATGGATTCGTTTCTTCCCAAAGGGAGGAATATTATTTTCCGCTTCAGGATCTCCTTTTGGATTCTACATTAGGCATCTACCATTGTGACAGGACTTTCTTCATTGTGGGGGGGCCTTCTTCTCTCTGTCTATCTCTCCTATGGAGATCATTGTACATGTGTTTATATGATAGAAGTTGTCTATGGGGGGTATAATGTTATCCACTTCCTATCTTTCTTTCATTAGTGCATTGCATTCCTTCCTTGCATTCTATTTTGGGGAGGAGTTTTGTTCCCACTAGGTTTTCTCCTTTACCCCATTTCATTTAGTTTGCATTGATTTTGTACATGGGTACTTGATCTGGCCTTGTTGTTGGGACCCAATGCTTTTGCTTTCAGCAGCTTCTTTTAGGTTTTAGCTTCTCCCTATGTCTATCTTAAGGGGGGGGTGTTAGAGTAATTGGGTATTTACTTTATTAATTAAACAATATTTGTTTAATTACGTAAAGTTCCATTTTACCTCTTTTCACTTAAGCTAACATTAGGTACATAATAATTAATTATTTTATTAATTATTATTGTGCAAGCCTAGGGTTTTCATTTTTAGGGTTTTCATCTATATGTAGTTGAAAACTATCTTTTGTATCAATAATTCATTTTTACATTTTCAGGTGAATACATTGCTCCACATTCTTGAGCATTTCCTTTGTTGCTTCTCTTTGCTTCTCCTTGTAATAGGTTATTTGCTTGCAGAGATCTTTGGGCTTCTGTGGTGTTGTATCTTCTCAACTCCAATAGTTATGGCATAGGAGGTTGTGTCATGTGAATTTTGATAACATTTTCAAAGTAAGCTCCACTCAAGAAGTTAGAGATCTTCCTAAGTTAGTGAAGCCTACTAACACTATGTGAAACGAATGTCAGATATGAAAGTGGACAAGAATTTATTTTTCAGAGAAAACAACATCATTCTAATGGAGTACTAGAGCTGGAGCATACTAATCTATGTGGTCCCCCTAAAATCAGAAGTCTACAAGGAGAAAAGTACTTTCTATTTCTTATTGATGATTACTCTAGGATGATATGGGTTGCTTTCTTGAGAGAGAAACATGAAGCACTAGAAAATTTCAAATGCTTCAAAGCTATGGATGAGAATGAGATAATTTTGAAGATTAAATGCTTAAGGTCAAATAGAGGTGGTGAATTCACTTCCTGGGAGTTCAATTCTTTATGTGAAGAACATGGAATCAAAATACATTTATTTGCTCCCTCAAATCATCAATAGAATGGAGTTGTTCAGAGAAAGAATGAAATAATTCTAGATGTTTGTCGAACTATGATGTTGGAAGGTAATGTTCCTCATATCTATTGGAGAGAAGTTGTAAGCATTGTTGTATACACTATCAACCAGGTACATGTCAATGGTAATTATGGTAAGACTCCTTTTGAGTTGTGGTTTGGTTATAAGCCTACTATTAAATATTTCAAAATATTTGGAAGTAGATGTTATATCAAGAGAGATGAAGATATTGGAAATTTTGATGCTAGAAGTGATGAAGGAATCTTTCTGGGTTACTCTACTAAGAGAAAAGTCTACCGGTGCTACAATAGAAGATTGAAGAAAATGGTTGAAAATGAAAATTTTAGAGTTGATGAGGATACTAATTGATCATCTAGATACTACAGATATAATTCAGATGACCAACATGATAGTACCAATAATGGAAATAATGCACAGACACATAATCAAGTTCAAATTATTTTGGTGAATCAAGATAACCATGAAGAAGAAGCTAGTGGAAGTGCAAAAGAACCAGAATTTCAAGATAATCTCAAAGTCCATAGGTATGTAAAGCTAAATCACCCTGAAAATCAGATTATAGGAGACAAGAACAAAGATGTGGAGACTAGAAGAAGAATTGTAGAAGAGTATTGTCTGATTTGCAAGACTGAGCCTAAGAATGTCAATGAAGCATATAAAGATGAATATTAGATGGAATAAATGAAAGAAGAACTGATGCAGATAGAGAAAATGATACATGGATTCTTGTTCCTATAGCTAAAGATAAAAATATGATTGGAACCAAATGGGTCTTTTGGAATAAGCTGAATGAACAAGGTGAAGTGGACATAAATAAAGCAAGACTGGTATGTAAAGGGTACTCATAGATGGAAGGTATTTATTTTGAAGAAACCTTTTCCCCTATTGCCAGAATTGCAGCTTTAAGATTATTTCTTGCTTCAGTTGCTTTCAAGAATTACAAAGTTTATCAAATGGATGTGAAGTCAATATTTTCGAATGGTGAATTAGAAGAAGTTTATTATGAGAAACTAGATGGATTTCAACTGAGTGATGGTTTTCCAATTGAAGAAATAATTTTATGGACTCAAACAAGCCCCTAGAGTGTAGTATGCTAGATTGGATAAATACTTGTTGAGGATTGGATTAAATAATAGTAATGCTGATAATAATGTATATTTCAAGGTGGATCAGGATAAAGAGTTGATTATTGAAGTCTTTGTTGATGACATCATTTTTGAAGGTGATGATGACTTATGCATGAAGTTTTTTGATGAAATGAAAAGTGAGTTTGAGATGTCAATGATTGGAGAGCTGAAATTATTTTTAGGATTGAAAATTTCTCAGCTAGAGGATCGAATCTTTATATCTCAGTCCAAATATGTAAGAGATTTACTGAAAAAGTTTGGCATGGAAGACTCAAAACCTGTAGGTACATCCATGGTAACCAGATGCAAGTTAACATAAAATGATGATTTTCCTAAGGGTCATCAAACAAGATATACATCAATGATCAGTGGATTACTCTATTTGACTCAGACCAGACAAAAAATTATGAATGTTGTATGTATGGTTACTAGATATCAAGTTGATCCAAAGGAATGACATGTAACTATTGTGAAGAGAATTCTTAAATACTTGAAAGGGACAATTGAATTTGGTCTTTGGTATCCTAAAGTTGATGATCTTAATATGAATGTCTTTACAGATGCAAATTGGGTAGGAGATGTGGATGTCATGAAAAATTACTAGTGCTAGTCCATTCTTTTTGGGGAATAAGTTGGTGTCTTGGTTAAGTAAAAAGCATAATTCCATTTCCTTATCTACTGCTAAGGAAGAATATATTGATGTTTCAAAAAATTACACTCAAGTAATATGGATGAAGCAGATGCTGAGAGATATCAAAATTGAGTATGATGAGCCTATTGCTATATTTTGTGATAACTTAAGTGCGATAAACATTTCCAATAATTTAGTTTTATATTTAAAGACAAAACATGTATCTATCAAGTATCACTTTTTGAGAGACAAAGTGAGTGATAAAGAAGTCAGATTGGAGTATGTGCCTATAAAAGAAAAAATTGTAGACATCTTTACTAAGACATTTACTAAGGATAATTTTGAGTATCTCAGAGGCAAGTTAGGGGTGATTTCCCCTCCTAATCTGATCTAATATGCAAGTCTTTGCATCAATCCTTGCATTCATAGTCATATCTTGTTTCAAATTGATGTTATGGTGACTACTACTCAAGTAGCATGGATGAAATTGAAGAGCTCTGAAAGACGGTTCCAATGCCACTGAGATTGCGAAAAATAGAGAAACTGATCAAAAGTTATCAGCTTGAAACTGAAAATAGCCCCTTTGTCTTCAACTGGTTGTAGAATGCACCAATAGAAAAAAGATGTGATGAGACCCACACCACTGGAAAGATGAGAAAACCAGCTTTCCGACGATATCTCGTTTGTAAAAAACTGATATCGTATGCCCAAGTTATGGCCTTCGAAATAAATCAAATGGGAAACAAAGGAAAACACCTAGAATGAAGATACAGATGGCACAAGAACCAATAGTTTGAAACACTGATCAAATGAGAATGAAAGATTCCTTCCAAGGAAAAACCAATGCAGCTGAGATTGTGAAAAATGGAGAAACTGATCAAAAGTTATGAGCTTGAGACTAAAAATAGCCCCTTTGTCTTCAATTGGCTATAGAATGCACCAATAGAAAAAGAATGTGATGACACCCACACCACTAGAAAGATGAAAAAACCAGCTTTCTGATGATATCTTGTTTGTAAAAAACTGATATCGTATGCCCAAGTTACGACCTCCGGAATAAATCAGCTCCAAAGAGGGAAAAAACCAGTGTTGGGTTAAATTTGACGGTCATACGGCCGTCGCAGCAAAATGACTAGATTAAATTTGATGGCCAAATGACCGTCACCATAAAAGTGCGATTGGGATATAAATGAAAAAAAATTGTTTTTTATATAAAAAAAATAAAAGTATGTTGATTTTTTTTTTTTTAAATCATAAAAAAATATATATTTTTTATTTGTAAAAAAAATCAAAAAAATATAAAAGCAAATTTCAAATGCCTTTTTACAGCTTGCAGACCAGCTCATTTGCGGGTCCTTGCGTAGGAAAGGACAGTACCCAAGGGTACCACCGCCTGTCCTTATGGCAAGTGGTGGCCCTTGGGCGTCGCCCCCAACCTGCAGTGGACGGTACCGCATGGGTACCGCCCTGCCACATTGGCAGGTGGTGGCCCATGTGGGACCCACCCATAGGAGTTGAGAAAATACAACACCACAAACCCCGAAGATCACCTGCATGCAAATAACCTATTACAAAAGAAGAGATGGAGACAAACAAGCAAGGGTTCTCTGAAAATTGAAAATGTATATATCAGAGAGAATGAGAGAATGAATTGATATGAAATACAATGATATCAATCTTTATAAAAAGGAGATAATGCAAAACCTAATAAAATCCTAATAGGAAAAACCTTAATAGAAGCCCTACTAAGATAATATTTTAATAATTAATTTAATTATTAAATGTCAATTTATGCAAACTAACGTGAAATCTTAAGAAGGGAATAAAGGTAACTTACTCAACATAATTAAGTTAAAACCTTTACTCTAACACCACCCCTTAAGACGAGCAACAGTGCAGCTACAAACAAATGCAGAAAAACAAAGGTAACTACAATGCAAGAAGGCAAGATGGGTCCCAACAACTAGGCCAGATCAGGTACCCAAATACAACCAAATCTCTATAAAATGGAGAAATAGAGAAAACCTCATGGGAAAAAGCTCTACTCCAAAAAGAGAAGAAGAAAGCCAAAAAGAGACATCACTGAAGCAGAAGAAGCTGCAAACAACTATCAAAAGATGACTGCTATGGTGCTAAAGATCCTCCGTTGAAGATAGGATAATTAGGAACAAGAAGACAACAATCTGCATAAGTGCCCATATGACACTACTCGAATCAGATGGCAAACAAAGACAAACACTTGGAATGAAGATACAGATGGCACAAGAATCGATAGTTTGAAACACTGATCAACTGAGAATGGAAGATTCCTTCCAAGGAAAAACCAAGGAAATATTAGCATGAATAATATAATACCCCCCCATAATGGTGAACTGGGAGCCTAATAGATCAACTGAAATGGGGTGCAACACCCTGTAGTGCATGAAGAAGATACAACATCTGAAAGTGCACAAGAAAGCACCTGCAACTGAAAAAGTGGTGTGCAAAACAAAGCACACATGCATGAGGCTAGAATCATATGGATCCATGGTCGTTGTGGAGGGACACTCACTAGACAAAGGTGTGATAGAAAAAAAAGGCAAACTACACAAACCCCCATGGTATGGATTCACTATCGTCGTGGAGGTATACTCATCAGACAAAGATGTGATGGAAAAATAAAGGCAAACTACACAACCCCTCATGGCACTTTATAATATCAGTGTAAGTACAAAATATGGCACAACCTTATGTGCAAAATCCCAAAAGATGCATGTACAATAGTGTGGCACTTTATCTTAGTGCGTTTATATAAAAGATAGCTTGCAAATGATGCTCAAAATGTCCTCAAAGGACAAAATGTTGGAAATACATGAAAACTAGCCAAGAACAAAGCATCCCATGTGAACAAAAAGTTTTCAAGAGAAAATATGTCTAGGTAATCCACCAGAGTGTGAAAACAAAAATAACTGAATAAAAGATACCTGAAGTGAAATCTGGAAAAATGGCATAGATGAAACTAAAGAGCTTTGAAATACAGTTCCAACACCGTTGAGATTGCAAAAAACGGAGAAACTAATCAAAAGTTATGAGCTTGAGACTGAAAATAGTCCCTTTGTCTTCAACTAGTTGTACAATACACCAACAGAAAAAAATATGATGAGACCCATACCACTAGAAAGATGAGAAAACCAGCTTTTCGATGATATCTCGTTTGCAAAAAATCGATATCATATGCCCAAGTTATGGCCTCTGGAATAAATCAGCTCCAAAGAGGGAAAAAACTAGTGCTGGGTTAAATTTGACGGTCATACAGCCGTCGCACCAAAAACAAAAGTGCGATTGGGCATATATAGAAAAAAATTGTTTTTTATATAAAAAAAACAATAAAAAAAAACATTTAATTTTTTTTTTTTTTTTAAATCATAAAAAAAAATAATGAAAAAATATTTAAGAAAATTTTGGGTGGGGAAGGCACGTGGGCCCACCCCCACTGCAGCCCATGTGGGCACGGGTTCCCTACGCAGGGGACTGCACAGGTACTAGCCTGCGCAGGTCTGCGTAGGTATGGACCGGTGCAATACCCTGCGCAGGTACCATAAGCATCTCCAGCCTGGGCAAGCCATAAAAAGGCTTAAAATTTTATTTTCTTTACCTTTTTTTTTCATTTTTTTAAAAATCAAAAGGTTTTACAAAAAAAAATTTTGCATTAATAATTTTTCTGAAACAAAAAAAATTTATCAGGGATTTTTTCGATTTGCGCATAGACGACGGTCGTACCTTAAAAACATTTTGCTTCAAATTTTGACTTTGTCCAAAATGGACGAATGAACAGTCAATTTAGGGGTTTTGGATTGTTGCGGACACAATGGCAATGTCCGTTTGAGCTGAAAATGCTTCAAAAATGCAGGTGTGCCCTAGATCAAGAAAACAAGCCCCAAATCCTTGAAGCTCCAAAAATCTTCAAAACAAGAACAGGAAGCAGTAGGTGTGGAACTCTGATACCATGTAGGAGTTGAGAAAATACAACACCACAAACCCCGAAGATCACATGCATGCAAATAACCTATCACAAAAGAAGAGATGGAGACAAACAAGCAAGGGTTCTCTGAAAACTGAAAATGTATATATCAAAGAGAATCAGAGAATGAATTGATATGAAATACAATGAGATCAATCCTTATAAAAAGGAGATCATGCAAACCCTAATAAAACCCTAATAGGAAAAACCCTAATAGAAGCCCTAATAGGATAACATTTAATAATTAATATAATTATTAAATGTCACTTTATGTAAACTAACGTGAAATCTTAAGAAGGGAATAAAGGTAACTTAATCAACATAATTAAGTTAAAACCTTTACTCTAACATCTATCAAGTATCACTTTTTGAGAGACAAAGTGAGTGATAAAGAAGTCAGATTGGAGTATGTGGCTATAAAAGAAAAAATTGTAGACATCTTTACTAAGACATTTACTAAGGATAATTTTGAGTATCTCAGAGGCAAGTTAGGGGTGATTTCCCCTCCTAATCTGAACTAATATGCAATTCTTTGCATCAATCCGTGCATTCATAGTCATATCTTGTTTCAAATTGATGTTATGGTGACTGCTACTCAAAGGGAGTAATCAGATGATTCACATATGTGGTTCAGAGCTTGTGTACCTTTTCCATTGATGTTAGAGGGCGAGAAGAGTAATGTGAAAAAACTTTCTAGAAGAAAGGGGGAGAAGAGAAATAAGTACTAAGAGGGAGAATATGGAAGAATAATGTAAGGAGGAGAAGAATAGTTCAAAAAGAGTTTAGTTGTGTTGATGGTATTTTTCACATCATGTGTTGCCATCAATACCAAAGGGAGAGATTGTTGGATGTTGTGGTTGTGTTGCTGATATGTGGTTGTCATCGATGTCAAAACTATTAGCATTGCTGATTTTGAAGGTTGTATATGTCAAAGATATTAAGATAATTAAAATAAATATGTCAAAGACTATTTGTAAAACTGTGAAGCTAAGAATTTCAATGTGGTGGAAATTATGTTGATATTAAGAAGTTGTGCTTTAAAGGGATTTTTTTTGAGCCTATCTAGTTTATACTTTTGAAATTATTAGAGGTTCTCATCAAGATGTGTGTGAGTTGTGAGTTTGTGTGTTCCTATAGTTATTCTGTCACTGTAGCTAGTGCTTCTGGGAAAAGAGAATGTTCTTTTGGAAATTTCAATTGTTGCATATGATCGTGCATTGTTCTTTGATGTTTCTATATCATTTTTTATCCTTGCTGCATGTCCACATTGATTAGTGTGATCATGAACACAAATATTTCCTTTGTGTGCTTGAGTTTTCATGTTCTTGGCTGACATGGTGGTTGTAGCGTGTTGTGGATCCTTGTGGATTTATATTTTAACATTTGGAATGTTCAAGGAATTTTTTTAAGGTCCTCATTATGTTGTGATCGACTTAGGTTGGTACACATTGAGATTTATCCATGAATTGGGCCAACAGTTTGTATTCATCTATTATTTATGTTTGGCTAACAAATTTATTGATGTAATTTCATGAAGCGGATATAAGAGTGATTGGTTTCTTCATTTGGAATGAATGTATGTGAAGTGTGTGTGATATATGTGTGAATAAAGATTAATTAGATCATTTGATTATAAAGAAGAGTGTGAAGAAGTGTTTATGTGCCTAACCGAAATTGTCATCAGTCTTTTGAAGAAGCTAATTTATTCGCTAAACCTCATCATATGGATTTAATCTAATTTTTTTATGTGAGCTAGTGAGCCTTCCCTTCTGAGCAGTGAGCTCTAGGTAGTGTGTCAGAATGCATGTGCATTCCTTATTCATTTTCATTATACTTCTAATAGGGTATAATCTTGTGGACTAACATCCAACATGGTTTTATCCCTAATAGGGTTTCCACGTATAAAGTCTTGGTGTTCTTACATTTTTCTGATGTGTTGTTGATTCATGCTTTCACTATTAATTATCATATCTAAAATTAAAGGATAATAAGGTTGAATAAGTTTTAATTTTTCTGACAACTGATTCAGCCCCCCCCCCCCCTCTCAGTTGTCTATTCTTGTTTTTCCAACATTAACACCATTGAAATTTTAAGTACATGCTTCAAAGGAAATTCATGAATAAAAAATATCACTTGAACACAATCTAGAAAATATCTTGAAATCAAAAAAATTCCTTCACAACAAATTTCTTATGAAGAACACTTATTTTGTACAACCAGTTAACCTTCCATACATTGTAGTTGAAGAAGCCAACTTGTGAAGCACAAAATCATGAAAAATTTCAACTCAAGGTAGATGTGAAAATTATTAGCATACTTCTAGAACCACACGACAAGAAACCAGATTATAGAGAAATAAAAAGAAAAACCATTTGTCCCACAAAATAATATGATAAAGAGTTCACACATTGGTGAACACAATATTCTTTGCACAATGATCCAAAACAAGGAACACTTCATATAACACCACTAAAAATGTCTAATAAACATATACAAATGACACAAGTAGATATTCAACATGGAATAATTGCAGAGAAAAACCAAAACATCACTTTGTATCTCAAACACCACTCAACCACACCGTTTTTTCTTTAATTCAAATTTTATCACAAGCATTTGGAAACCAATCACTAGAGACATATTCTCATCATCTACAACACTTACTCATCATCAAAAAACCAACTACTATATAACAACTCAACCAAACAACATCCACAAAAAATCTTATCAAAGCAGCACTAGAGGTTTACACTAGTAACACTTACTAATGACAACACAATGCAACTTATCAAAGAATCACCACAAATTCATCAATGCAACAACATATATCTATTGACATTAATGATAACACCAATTACTCATACTTTCAACAATATCACACTTT
The DNA here is from genome assembly GCA_007115665.2 of Sequoiadendron giganteum. NCBI lineage: Eukaryota > Viridiplantae > Streptophyta > Pinopsida > Cupressales > Cupressaceae > Sequoiadendron > Sequoiadendron giganteum. The sequence continues at coordinate 387,681,637 of CM021100.1, forward strand.
TTCATTGATGGCAACACATGATGTAAAAGACTACCAACAATAAACATAATAGCTTTGATCACCAATATGCTACTCCATACAAATTATTTTTTCTTTCTCCCCATCACATCATATTTCTAATTTTTCACTTTACTCTCTCTCCGTTTGTCAATTGACTATTTCCTTTTTCACATTATTTTATCTCCCCCTTTAACATAAATGGAAAAGGATAAACAAAATCCATCTCTTTCCCCCCTTTGACACAAATCATACTTGTAGTTGTTTTTCACATTTCACTTCTCTACACACTCCCCCTTATGAGTAAGCAACATCATACACCAACTAAAAAATATTGTACATATCCTTTGACCCAGATGATAAAGGAGAACATCAACCTATAACAACACTTACTCCCTAAGACCACAACTAGTAATACCACAACATACTCCCCCTAAGTGGTAGCCTCTAATATCAATCCAAAACAAAAAATGAGTCTTGAAATCAACTATATTAATGCATATCCTTATGCATCTAGTTCAAAGGAGGGAAATAACCTCTAACGTTTCTTGGACATACTCAAAAGTATCCTTAAAAGGAGTCATCATCAATATGTCAGCAACCTTATACTTTAAAGGCACATACTCTAGGTTCACTTCAGTATTTGTCACCTTATCTATCAAAAAGTGATACTATAATTAAATATACTTTTTCCTTGAATGAATTATTGAATTATTTGAAATATTGATCACTTACATATTATCACATAAGATAGAAACATGTTCATCATATACCACTCTGTTATCCTTCAAATTTTTCTCCATCCATAACACCTATGTGTAGAAATATGTTGTTGCAATATATTCTACATGTATAGTAGATAAATACACATAATCTTGCTTCTCTCTTAGTGAAACATAGGGAAAATATGGGGGTTGAAATGCCACTGTTCTCCTTAGGTCAGTCAAGAATTTCCTAGGATCCCAAACTAGATTGACTATCAACCCAAAGGGTAAGTCAATTCTCAATAGGGAAGACCTAGGAAGGGGTTCTTCAAAATTATAGGGATTCACCACCAAGCAAAAGCTTGGAATGACAATTTAACATTCAACTCAAAAAACCTAGTAATGCAAGCTAAATGATGAGTGAAAATGATGAAATTATACAATAGAAAGTTATGATGTGTGTACTTGGGAAGTCTGTAAATGTAATAAGTATTTTCAAAATGCAAAGAAGTTGTCAAAATATGTTGAGGAGGACCAAGATGCCCTTACTATTTTCTTAGTCCCACTGCTATATTTCAAGGCAAATGTGGAATCTTTGGATGTGAGAGCCATATCTAAAAGAATATTTGAAAAAGACCCTCAAGAGGACTAAGATTCCCTAGTTGGTGACTTAGTCCCATCTAGAATTTTTGAAATCTATGAATATGATCCCAAGGTCCAATGTATGCACTTACTTTTTCTCAAAGCTTTGGTCTTCAAACCTCTAGATTTGGCTTGTAGGTGAGTTTCCTTGAAGGTGACAACTTTGCAATGCAACATTATAACTTTAGAACTTTGCACTTCAAATTATCTTCAAGTCTTCAACCTAAATCTTCAAACACAAACATGCAAGAGATGAAAAACTTGTTGATTATTAGTAAATGGGGGTTTTCCTTGTTCAAACCCCTTTTTGGTAATTAAAACTTGAAATGAAATGAAATAATTGAGGGAAATGATGAATTGACATGTTATGTTGCAACTCACCAAACCCGTGTAAAATTAGAAAACATGTGTGAAGTGGCTAGCTTGAATGTAGATCTTGAATCCAATGAATTCTTGCTAGATCTTTACTTGAATTGTGTGCTTGAATCAAAACCCTACATCACAAATATTAGATCAAAAACACACATGATGCAATAATATCCTTGATATGATGCTTGAATCAAGGAAAAATTTAGTGGTGAATCTTTGTCAATTGGCAAATAATTGAAATTGGGACCTCCAAAAATGGTGAATAGTACAAGCTAAAAAGGATGTTGAATTGCCAAGTTTTTACAAAAAATTAATTTCGTCTGGATTAATTTGCCTATGCATTATTTTTTAAATGATGTGTCATTGGAACTGATTCGCTAGTAGTTTATACTATAATTAAAAATATTAATTATATTCACCATTAATTTTGGAGCAATATCCCTACTAATAAAAAATTACCATTTCATTTTAGGGATATTTTTGCCTTGAAAAGGGATTTTATTTATTACCATCTATTAGCTTTTAATCAAATGGCTATAGGTTGATTCTATGAATTTTATACATGTGCATTTTAAAAGCCTTGTTGAGGCCCATAGTTTATTTTGACCAGATCATTAGATTTAATCATGTGGCCTAAAATAAATTTTGGGCCTCAAAAATAATTTTAAAAGGCATGTGCATATAGGTCATGGAATCAACATGCAACCATCTGATTAAAAAGCTAATTGATGGTAACAATTTCACTTTTCATATAGTCTTATTTTAAAGTGATAATTAAAAAAAAAAAAATCTGTGTGTGCACCAATGCATTTTTTAATCATGTGGCCCAAAACAAATTTGGAGCCTCAACAAGCCTTTTAAAATGAACATGCATATAAGTTATAGAACCAACCTATTGCCATCTGATTAAAAGCTAGTCAATGGTAACAATTTCACTCTTCACATAGTCTTTTTTTTAAAGTGATAATTTTAAAAAATGCTTAATATGTGCATGCTCGAATATCGTTGCCCTCTGACCCCGCGAGGGGGCATTGCCCCCTCGACCCCCACAAGGGGGCTCTGCCCATATGGGGGAACTATGCCAACCAACACTGCAATTTTTTAAAGGAGAGATTCACCATTCTAATTAATAGTTTTAGTGATTATTCGCTAGGATTCACCACTGTGATTAATATTTTTTCCAATTATTCATTAAGATTCGCTAATATTTTACAATTTTTTAATAATGTGCATAGATTCACCAAGAAAATTAATAATTTTTTTCAAATAAAAGGAAAGATTCGCCAAGATTTTACACCTTCACTGAGGGGGGGATTCTTAAAGTTGTCCCTGGCTTGAATCTTGATGATAGCTCCAAATGCTTGTTGAATTTCTCTTGATCTAATAAACTTTCATTATGGATGAATATTTGAATGCTTGGGGTCTTAGGATGAAAATGAGTTAATGAACATTGTTTTATACTTATACATGCTTAATATCCCAAAAATACATCAAAAAAAGGTGACATATGAATTCGTTAATTAACAAGGGTAAATCTTGCCAAGATTTGAAATTAAATCCCAAAAATTAATAAAGGGGGACTAACATGCCCTAGGCGGTGTCTTAGTCCCAAGTCTTGAAACTTGGTGCACGAACTCCAAAAAGGGGCCCATTTAAGGTGCATTTGATATCAAGGTCCCAAGACCTTTGGGGGACAAAGATGCCCTAGGTGGCATCTTAGTCCTGACTCAAAAATAAGGGACACACAACTAGAATCATTAAATTATCATTGATCCTTTGATGTTTGTCGGGATTAGCCATAAAAAGATATAGTTTATTAGGCTTGTGGATGCAAAATAGGACCAATTAAGACATAAATAGGAATAAATAAAGCAAGGTGGGCCCAAAACAAGTGTGAAAATGCAAGGGTATGAATTATTCTACACTACATTTAGCCCCCACTTTAGTGAGAGGATGAACTTTCTTCAAACTCACACTAAAGTATCCAACCACACAATCAAGAGGGGCCGAAAAGTACAAATTCTAGTGAGATAGGATGATAATAACCAAGAGGGTGGCTAAGTCCCTAGGATCAAGATCCTATGAAAAACCAACATGGGCATAAAGGAACACACTTGAAGATGATATACGAAGCCATAACTAGGTCACAAACATACACCATCATAGATAGAAAAAGAAAAAATGTAATGGATCAAGCTTTGACGAGCTATCCAATGCATTGTGGACTAGGTCTAGGTTGTTTTTCCAAAAAAATTTACAAGCGTAATGTGTTGTCCACTACGCCAAAAAAAGTGCATGCTCACAAGGGCTAGTGAAGCTAGTTGTCCACTAGGTGAGCCCAAAGAAATCCATACCAAAATCATACCCCCATGACTGTGATAAGGACAAAGAAAAATGCATTCTCACAAGGGCTACTGAAGCTAGTTATTCACTAGGTGAGCCCCAAGGAACCATATCAAAATCATACTCCCATGACTTTAATAAGGATAAAGAAAAATGCATGCTCACAAGGGATAGTGAAGCTCGTTTTCCACTAGGTGAGCCCTAGGAAACCATATCAAAGCCATACCTCCATGACTTTAATAATGTACAAAGATGCAACACAATAAGAGAGGGAGAAGTTTGAAGGGATTTTTCTTAATTCATGCAAGGTATTAATCTTAGGGGACATTATTCCTAATATCTCCAAGAGAGGACAAGTGCAATGAAATATCACACTCTCAAAGGAAATCAAGCCTAATGAACCACTAAGAAAAGGATGCATCACAAGAAAAAATAAAAACACACAATGAAACATGAGTGTCAATGTATTCCACCACTTTAAAGTGGTTGCTAACATAATTGTTGTGAGAAATTTATTTAAAGTAGAAGAAGACATGAGAGCTTACTCGGTGAACCACAAAAAAGATGGTATGCAAGAAGGGAAAGAGGATTCCCCTTTACTAGGCCCCTAGGGTTTTACACCTAGGAGCACTTGGTTAGAGGGAATGGACTCTATTTTACACAAATGATAACCTTCTTAGTGATTTCATTCAAAGGGTAGGATTTGGATGAGGTTGTGTTGTGTCTGTGGAATGTGGCTAAGTGCTGAAACAAAAAAAAACAAAACAAATTAAATGTAAACAAAAACAAATGTAAACTATATGCAAGCTAAACTAAATGACCTAAATGTATGCAATACTAGAAGGAAAATGGAAATAGTAGAGATGGTGCACCTGATTATTGAAATTTGTATATGAGGAGCTCTGGAATTTCTAGAATCTTCTAGAAATCTACACAAGGACACTTACACTAGAATGGGTGACCTAGTCCTCCCGAGAAAATATGCTAGAATGGGTTTCTGTTAAAAGGGTATTCAAAAATGTCAAAACCCTTTTTCAGGCCTAGTATAGGGACAAGGTCATCAATGATGGCAACCTATTCCTCCTAGTACTTTCAGGATTTTCAAAGTTTAATCTGTAGGGCCCCACTTGCACTTCCTTCTTTGATAGATACTCGTGTTTGGATCTTCAGAAAATGACTTGCAAGTTATCCTTTTTACTCCTCCTAGGGTTTGATGATGTGGGTTTATGTAGGTGAAATGATGGCACCCTTTTCAACACTTTTCTCCTTGCAAAATATGCATATAACCTACAAAAAACACATGCAAAGACAAGAAAAATGTTAGTGTTAGAGATTAGGGGTTTTCCTTAGTCAAGACCCATTGATAGTAATTAAACTAAAATGAAATAGAAATCAAAGGAGAGATGACTGAATGATAAACAATGTAAATTCTCACCAAATCCTTTGTTGAAGATGTTTGCAGCATGCAAGAACCAGCTCCAATGGAGATTTCTTGAAGTGTTTAGTGCTTGGTTGATTGATTGTGAATATTGAGTGCTTGAGTTCTTGTGAAGATGAAATGATGCTAGGGGAAGGGGTAAAATGAGGATGAAAACAATTATTTATATAAGCTAAACCCTAATTTTCCCAAAAATACAACATGATAGGCCGACCTTAGGGTTCTGGAGGCAAATTCCCATTAGGTTTTGCCTTAAATTTGAAATTTATGTCAAAAGGGACTAGATCACCCAAGGTGGCAACCTATTCCACTTAGACATTTTCAAGTGGTGCTCAGGAATTAAGTGGCGATTAATGAAATTTATCAGGTTTTCCTCCTGAAACACACATAAGTTGGGCCTAAAAGTACATTAAGGTAAAAATTTATCATGAAAAAGGGTTGAATTAGTGATGAAAAGCCTAGAAAAGTGCAAGGGTCAATTACAACACCTTACAACACTTTAGACTAAGGCTTGGAAAGGGGTTATTTAGGTGAATTGTTGTAGAGAAGTCCTAGAAAAGTGGGGAAATGTGTTACAACACTTCATAACACACTTCTAGAAATTTGTTAGGTTATTGTTGATTTGTAATAATTCAAGGCCTAATGTGAATTTTTTGGCAACACTACAACATTAGATCTTAGAAAAACAAGGCCAAAATTCAAGGGAAAAGGCCAAAATGAGTGAAAAGTGTCGAGGCTACACTTTTTGGAAACACACTCTGAAAGTCCTATGCCAAGTCATATGTTTCTAATAAGCTAGGTCTTGAATAATTATGTCACATTCAAGCCAACTTAAGGAATTCCATCCACATCCCAAGCTTTCTCTTATATATAGATGAAAGGCGGTCAACTAGCAAAAATAGACAACAAAAAGTGACATAGGAGGACAAGGCTACATAACCCCTTGCCCCAACTTAATCGAGGAAAAGGGTGAGCTAATAAGAAACATGCTAAAGTGAAAATCACTATCAATTAGTGGAATTGGGTACTCCCTCATAAGGAAGAGCACCACAGTCCATAAGATGTTGAATTTTATCACTTAAGGCCTTACATTTATTAGTAGAATGATCATGAACTCTATGATATGCACAAAATGAATTTTTGTAGTATAATTTATTTCATGTTATTGGAGGGAGATATATCAAGCAATCTTCGAGGAGTCTCAACAAGATACTTTCTTGATCAAAAGTAGAGTATGTTCCATTATTTTGCAAAAAAGATATCTCTTGCTTAGTATTAGTTGTCATACCTACACAAGACTCTTTAGATTGTCACATTTTGTTCTCTTCTTGAAAGGAAGATGTAAAATATAAAAAATTTGAGTTGTAAGTGTTTTGCATGATGGCATTGATGTTGAGCGACTATTTCTCTTTTTTCTTGCAAATGATAATGTAATCTAGTGTTTATCAATTCGGGATGCACTATTGTTAAAGTTTGTTTAGAGGAATCTTTTGATAGAGTGTTGATATTGAGTGAAGGCTTGTTTGATGGGTTTATTTATATTAGAGGACAATAACAAAGAACAAGAGTTGTTTCTTGCATGTTAGGTTCTATAAGGACACAACTACCTTGTTCTCTAGCACCAAATCCTTTTACACTATATCCAAGTTTCTATATAAGTTCATAACCTCTTCCATAAATCTTTTTCATTTCTTTTGGAGTTGGTGGTTGTTGATAGTCTATCTCGTTGAAGTTTGTTGTTTAATTTTATTTTCCTTCAAAACTGGTATAGGTGGATTCTTTCAAATCGTCTTCCAAATTTTGTGTTGGCATTAGGATCTTTTCTTCACCCTTGTTAGAGTCTTTGCTTATGATCTTGTATTCTCCCATGAGTGTGTGCAAAATTCAATGATCATAAATCATCTAGCGATATCATTTTGAAAGGTTTATGGAATTTATCATTTTTTTAATCTTGCATGGGTTCTACTTGTATAGTTGGTGTCAATGTGTTTAAAGGATTCTATTTTTTGTTTTCAATGTTCAAACAACTGTTTGGTTCGGGGTCAACTTCAAGTGTGTACACTTTTTTGTTGTAGACAAACTTCATTTTATGATGAAGAGTGGAAGGCACCCCATTCATTTCATGAATTCATGGTCTACCTAAAATAATATTATATGAAATATCATGAGGCATAACATGAATCAGTGTTTCTAATGTGCCCTTTCCAACTTTAATACGTAAAGTGATTACACCGAGAATTTTTTTTTCGCATGTTATCAAAGTTGTTAATAGATAAAGAGGTGGGTAGGATTTTTGATTTATCAACACCAAGCTTATCCAAAAGGTTCACACTACACACATTTAAGGATGAGTCATTGTCAATAATGGTTTGTTTTATCCTTATGCTATTGTATTGAGATATGATCATGAATGCTTCATTTTGTTTTTGCACTTCGAAAGAAGGGAGCTCGCTTTGGTGGAAAATAATGTCATCATTTATTACTTCAATCATAGCTGCTATGTCATTCAAGTTTGCACTAGAGGGAACCACAACTTGTTGCAAGGATGTTTGAAGCATAGTGATAATTAAATGAATTCTAAATTATGTCCCATAGGGATATTTTAGCATGAGTATTCTTAATTTTTTCAATAAGATCATACTTATTTCAACTTTGTGGAGGAAAATGAGGAGAACCCATTAAGATAGGGTTAGGAAATGGGAGCAATATTGAAGGTGTATGTCTTGTTTGCAGATTGTTCATAGTTTTGTATGCATGATCAATGACATTGTAACTCAGTCACTAAAAAACATTGTTCATAGGTGGTTTGAGGATAAGGACAAGTTTTTTTTGAGCTTATGTTTTTTAAGAAGGTGGATAAATGATAATTTTAGGCTCGAGAGAGTACTCCAAAGGGTATCTAATGTGTATAACCTAAAAATACATCATTATTTTAATTTTTTCTTAGTGAAGAGGATTCTAATGTTACTTCATCATCTTCATCTAATGAATTACTATTTTCAATGTTCTTATTTTCTTCCATTGTTATATCTTCCCTAGTAGGGTAGTTTTTAGGAGAAATACAAAATATATGTTCATGAAATTCAAAGGTTGGATCTTTTAATATAAATTGACCACAATTATGGGTCTCATTAATGTTTGAATTGTATTTCCTATCAATGATGTAATTATCTTGTTCAAGAATGTTTTCTTCACTAGCTTCATTGGTTGTATTTTTTAACACCAAGGTATCTTCCTCACAACTAGGAGAGATACTAGGAGAAAAATAAATGTAATCCTCATGATTATCCATAATTTAATTCCTTTTTCCTATAATATCTTCCAAAATAGGATAAGTAGGGGAAGGATCATATAGAGGGTTGTCATATATCTTTAAGTTTTAATCATCCAACACCAACATATCTTCAATTGCATTTTCATCTCAAGAGGTGAAGATGTTGGGGGATGAATGTAGACTAGTTTAATTTTCAATGGTTTCATTTTGATCATCATGACTACTTATGGTGCTTTCTTCTTGTTCATCAATTTCTTTCTTGATAAGAGAGGTAGAAGGAGAGAAACTAGGATTCTCAAAACTCTCATTGATTGGTTCTTCTGACACCAAAATATCTTCTTCACAAATAGGAGAGATATTAGAAGAAGAATAAATATGATCATTAGGATTTCTAAGGTTGTATTCTCTTTCACTAAAATCCTCTCATAGGGAGGGAATATGAACTTTTTCCTAGTGTGCCTAGAAAGGTAAGGTACTAAAATTGTTTGACCAAAAATGAAAAGAAATTTTAAACATCTCATGCAATACTTTAATAATGTAAACAATGTGTATCCAAAGATGCAAAAAACTTGTATCCAAAGTATGCAAAACTTTAAGAATGTGAACTATGTATATCGAAAAATGAAAAGAACTTTTATCAAACTTATGAATTTATTTATGAATGTAAACATTGTATATGCAAAAGTGAAAATTAATTTTATCCATATTATTCAAGTTTCACAAATGTGAGCATTTTCAAAATTTTAGACCTAAAACAAGGTAATTTTCTGATTACACTATGCAATAGACTTAAAATGAGATGTTTTATAAATGTTATTTTGAATGTTGATAATGCAGAAAACTAAAACATGAAAGTAACTACAACAAACCAAAGTAGAGAGAAGAAAATTTAAACCCTGAAATTTGCAACCTCAAACTCCATAGGGACTAAGATGCTAGCAAGGGCATCTTGGTCCTTCTCATGAAATTTGAAGGTTCAAAAAAATAGAAGACAATGCAATCAACTTAGACAAGACTCTAAGGTAAAAACCCATAGACGGATTAAGATGCTAGTGAGGGATTTTTAGTCCCAGTAAGGGTTTTTTCAAAAACATAGAAAAATCTTGATTGGTAATAGTGTCCCCGGGTTGCCCACTCAGGGACCTGATGTTTAGAAGAAGGAAAGTATGCCAATGAATGCAATAAAAAGTGACTAATGCCAAATAATAGAATACAAAGTTGGATGCAATTTTTTTCAATTTTGAAAGCAATAACAATGTTCCTAAATGCAATTAGGATGATTGAAAATGCACTTTTTAAATTTTTCAATTAGATAAGATGATGAAATAAATAAAAAATACAACCCATATGCACTTTCACTAATGAAAATGTGAGAAACCCTAGATGAAATTTCACTAATGCAAGATGTAATGCAAGAATGAATGCAACCAAGATCTAGGACTTTAATGGAATCCAAATCAGAAAAAATGAATGTTCTTAAAGTTTAGGTTCACCCAGATGAACTACTGGGAAAATAGGGGGGGTGAAAGGCCACTATTCTCCTTAGGTCATTCAAGAATGTCCTAGGATCCCAATTTGTATTGACTATCAACCCAAAGGGTGAGTCAATTATCAATAGGGAAGACTAAGAGGGGTTTCTTTGAACTTAGAGGGGTTCACCACCAAGTAAAAGCTTGGAAAAGACAATTTAACATTCAACTCACAAAACCTAGTAATACAAGCAAAATGATAAGTGAAAAAAATGAAATTATGCTATAGAAAGTTATGATGTGTGTACCTAGAAGTATGGAAATTTAATGAGGATTCTAGAAATGCAAAGAAGTTGTCCAAATATGCCGACGAGGACTAAGATTCTCTTACTGTTGTCTTAGTCCCACTGCTTTTTTCATAGAAGATGTGGAATCTTTAGATGTTAGAGCTAGGTCTAAAACAATCTCTAAAAAATACCCTCGAGAGGACTAAGATGCCCAAGTTGGTGACTTAGTCCCATCTAGAATTTTTGAAATATTTGATTTTGGTCCTAAGGTCCAATGTCTACACTTCCTTCTTCTCATATCTTAGGTCCTGAAACATCCAAATCTACCTTGTAGGTGAGTTGCCATGAAGATGAAATTTCTTTAAAGAAACTTTGAAATTTTGCACTTCAAATGATCTTCAAGTCTTTAACCTAAATCTGCAAACACAGACATGCAGGAGACAAAAAACTTGTTGATTGTTAGTAACATGCACGAACAACCTTGCGCAAGGTACATGAAGGTATACAAGGATCTCATTCGAGTGGCCCAACCTTAGCTAATAAAGTTATGAGACTTGGGTATTACTGGTTCACCATGGAAAAGGATTCCCTTCAATTTGTGAGAACATGTTGTCAATGTCAGTTGCATAGTGATCTTATTCATGCACCTACATAAGAGCTTTGACCAATCACTTCTCCATGGCCTTTCACAAAATGGGGACTCAACCTCCTAGGTAAAGTATATCCCACCTCATCTAATGGCCATAAATTCATTATTATTGCCACTAAATATTTTACCAAATGGATATAATTGACTCTCCTTACCTATATAACTAGCAAGTAGATTTCCAAACTCATCCTCAATTACATCATTTGTCGGTATGGTGTTCCAAAATCCATCATCAAAAAATAATGGTCATCCTTTCAAAAATCAAGATGTTCGTGAGATTTGTGAATGCTTCCATATCTAACACCATTTCTCCATGCCCTATTACCCACAAGGTAATAGTAAAGATGAGGTGTCTAATAAGAAAATTATCAAAATTCTTAAGAATATTGTTAATGACACTAGCCATGACTGGCATCTGCAACTTAATCCTACCATATGGGCCTATCACACTAGCATCCACACACCTAGCAGTTCCACCCCATTCACTTTGGTCTTCAAATCCAAAGCCATCCTACCCATCGAGGTCAAAATCCCCTCCTTATGGGTCTCTCTGAAGGGATTTATTGATGATAAAGAATATCATCAATCTAGATTGCATGAACTTGAATTTTTAGGAATTGGAATTTTTAGAAGAATGTAGACAAAATTCCTTGACACATTTGCATGCATATCAAATTCAAATTTGTTGAATCTAAAAAAAAAATTTCATGGTCTGAGAGTTTGACATTGGCAACTTGGTCTTAATGCAAAATGAAAAGAATCAAGCTGATCTTGAGAAATCTGACAAGTTCAAAGATAATTGGCTAGGTCCATACATCATCACTACTTCATTTAGTTCTAGCACTTATCTGTTACCTACTCCAGATGGGGAACAATTGACATAACCTATCAACAGTTTGCATCTTCGTAAATTCTACACATAGCATCAGAGAGCTTGGATAAAAACCTAAAAAATACAAAAGAAAATGAAAAATACAAAAAACTTATCACCCTGATGAAAACCTAGCAAATAGGCATCTTGGTGACATGAAAAAATTGAAAAATATCAAAATAGTAAAGAGAAATAATTTGTCCAATAGTGAAAACCACTTCGGTGGTGCTTTGGCTAAGTACTATGGTGAAAACCTGGCAATTAGGCCCCATTTGTAGTTAGTCTTTTCTTTTCCATCTACTATCATTCCATCTCCCTTCATCCATAATAAATGATTGGCATTCCATTTGTCATAAAGCACTATTTCTTTTCATGGCTAACAATGGTTGACATCATGCTTCACATATCCTCCACATTTCATCCTAGTCACACTCTTTGCCATCTCATTCAAAATTGGCTAGTCCTAGACCTAACTGGGGGCAATACCTCTAAACATCATGACTGTAGTGGATCTCAAACATGTTCTCGACAATCATAAAAATTCTTGAAAAAACACAAAAAAATCATAAAATGTCTTGAAAAAAAATAAAAATAAAATATCCATAAAAAATCAAAACATGTCAAAACCCAAAAACATCCAAATAATTCTCAAAAATATCAAAAAAATAGAGTCACGACCGGCATGTCCATTGTGTCAATCTTCATCACCATCGAACTATGTTGTCTCTATGCATTTTCATCAAACCTGACATCTCGACATCAAAACACTTGAACATACTTGGAAAACACTTTGGCAAACACTATCTTTAATCTTGGTATTTTTCGTCATGGTGCTAGTTCTTCGAGGATGTCTTGACATCCGAATTTAGAAGAGCAATGAAATATCATGGTGAGTATCTTGTCTTTTCAGATTGTCATGCTACTAGTTCCTTAAGGATGTCCTACATAGGATTTAGAGGAACAATGACGTTTCATGGCTTGTCTTTCTTTTTTGTGGTTGGTTGTTACAAAAAGATTGGGGCAAAAAAGTTCCTTGTATGAGTCATGATCATCCTTTTCTATGATTGCTTGTTCTATGTGATGGTGCGACCTTGCACACCATTGATCTATGTCATATCATGGTGTTTTTTGGCCATTACAATAATCCGCCCAATGATGATTAAAGCAACACCTATTAGTACTTTTGCATTATATTGAAGAATTCTTTCTCCACCCTAATATCCATCCCCTCCCATCCAATGATCTCTCTTATTCCGTCGCCTAATGATATCCTATGACATACAAAAATATAATTTTGTATACATGATCATATATAGAAATTGGATTAGTACATTACACATTTACATAGATCCATTCACATATTTGCATTCACATCACTTATCATAAATACATAATCTGGATCAATCCATTTGCATTAATATAACATATAATCACATTAATATTTTTCATACATCATCCATATAATTAATGCATATAGATTCAAGATCATAAAATAAAACATCATATCTTGCATAATCCATATACAATCATATATTAATGCATTCATAATCATAAACATGGAATCCATTAGCGTTAAAACATTATACATATAATGAATATAATCATCATCATCATAAGGTTGCCATCATCACATATAAAGTAACATCATCATCATTACATTTCATCATAGAATAGCATCCTAAAAGAATACATCCCATAAAATAAAATGAATCATCATAATTATCACATAAATCACATCATAGGAACATAATAAAATCATAATACATCACAACATAACACATGGCATCAAATTCGCAACAAAAATACATCATACATATAATCTCAAAATCATGTCACATGATAGAGTCCTAAGGAATCCCAAAAATAGAGCTTGTAGGCTCGATAGTAAATATATAAATGTGTCTCAAACATAAATAACAAGCATAAAATGACATGCCCTAGCTAGTGCCTTCCTCATCCCCTTGAGGTGAGGGATGGGGTGACTGATTCTCCCTCTTAGGAGCTAATGAAACATGCTCTAATGCAACCATCTAAGTCTATAATGACCCTAGAACAATGACCTATGGATGGCTTTAGCTGGACTTGTGCCCTAATGATGCCTAACTATGGCTGGAGGAATGTATGTGGCTATGATGTGACTTTCTCCCAATTTACTGCCCAGATGAAGTAGATGCACTGGCACTATTGTGGGTCCAACTACTATGAATCCTACTGCCAGACCATGAGAGGATAAGATCTTGCTACTTTTTCAACACTTATCTCTCATAGAGCATCCTATACTATGCTCGGCTAGCACTCACCCTCTCCAGCTCTTTGTCCACCTCACCCACCAGCCCTAAACATAGTTGCATAAACTTAGAACACCAACTTTGTGCCTCCTGTTGCCTAACAACTACCTAATATTTATCTACCTAGGTCACCTCCAACTAACCCTATAAGGTCCTGATCCAAGCAAGATCCTCATCCAACCTACTTTTCATATCTAACAGTTGTTGATCGACTATGGCATCCCGAGGCAAGGATGGCCTCCCAGCTAGGAACTCCTCTCCCTCCACCATCTAGTCTCTAATCTATCTCTCTGCATCACCAATCTCCTCCTCTCCCTATCTCCTACTCACCGACAATATCAACATCCACATCCTACTCTCTCCCTACCTCCACATCCACCTCCATCTCTTGTATGCCCTCCTTTTATTGAGGTCCCTCTGGCACTCTCCCTATGCCTTGACCTCCTCCTATCGGCCCTCATCCTGGTGGCCCTCCTCCCTATCCTCCTCCCCACCTCATGGATGGGTGACAGTGGTGCTCGATCTACTCAATATCACACTCTCCTCCCATGTCTTTTCACTCTCCCACCATCCTCTACATCTCCCCCATATTCTCCATCATCATCATCGTCTCCTCTACCTCCATCTCCCCCTCTCCCCTTGCCTCCTCACCTTGCTCGATGCACCCATTGTACTATTTCCCATTGATCTACTAGTGGTAGTTGATCCAAACCTCTCTATGGAAGTGGCATGTGATTCTTCCAACTTGCATCATAGCCTAGGGTGGTCCATGCATCTGCTAGACCCCCCCTCCATACCCAACATTGTGCAACCCAGCCATCAATATGTTGCTCAACCACTGTAACTGCTATAGGCGATCCCCACACTATCTCCCATGAGGATCTAACATACATTGTGATGCCTATATGAACATCCTATCACTCCTCAAATTGTCTCAGTGCCCCTTGGGGTAGGTACATCTCTATAATCAATTGTTACTGTACAATATTTCCAATCAAATATCTGAATGTTCTACAAAATGGTAAATGATACTCCTCTCCTAGCCACTATCCACAATCCCTGTATGGCCTCCACACAAATATTTCCAAACTATCAATGGCATGCCACCAATACCCTATATCTCCTATACGAGTCTATGTCATTGAACCCACATATAAATATAAATAAGGCATACCCTCGACTCGTTGTCTTTGCACTGGTGGTTGAAATACGAGAATGTTCTCCCATGCCTAGATCATCAGAATAGTCATCCCACAACTAATACTCGACAACTCCTGGTATGCAACATAATGTAACTATTGATATAACATTCCTAGAAAGCATGACCCCCAACAAAATACTACCATGTCCTGCCTCATATGGATAAGTACATCCCCCCATTCAATAGGGAATCCATGACCACAATGATCTGGAATCAACACCTTGATAATCAAAGTGCACAACATAACATTTGATCTATTGTAATGCTCGGCCATAAAATCCCAACTGATCTCATAACTATGAGTCCCCAACTGTGTTATATCCTCATGAACATAGTACTTTTTAATATCATGTAATCCCTATTGCGGATCATAGACTACCCACTCTCCTCTGACGAGAATCCGTAAGATCCTGTGCACATCCTCAAGTGTCATTATGGCCTCTACTATTAGAAAATGAAACGAGCAGGTCTTAGAGTGCCATCTCTCTACAATTAATTTCAATAGGCCCCTATTTTCCTAGAGAATGGGCATATATGTTAGGTGAAATAGTCCTAGCCGCATCAGTTGCCTATGCTCATGTTGTCTCAGCCAATCTCTTTATGTGTATGTCACTAGCTGAAACTCTCAAGTATAAATGGGTGGTAATAATATTTGCATACAAAGAAACGGAGGTTAGCGCATCATTGAAAATGATCCTTATCATTTATCTAAGAAAAAGTTCACATGAAATTGAGCTTAAAGTAAGTCAAACCTAGCTAAAGTCAATTGCATTGTTCTACCTCTCACTTGTGTCGTGCCAGTTAAAATGCATTGCTTCACCATGCATATGCATTGTTCCATGATGATTACATCGTTCAACATTGCAGATGAATCACTTTTTAGCAATTGTGTTGTTTCGTTCATCAGTTGTGTCACTTTACAATGGTTGTTTCACATCCTCTCCTGCCTGCATTGTAGCATGGCGATTGCATTGCATGACTTGGAACATGTGTTTCACTTTGGCGTTTGCATTGCACCAACTCATATTTTTGTTGTTTTAAACCTAACCCTAGTCTACATCTAGCATTTGTGTCGCAATGCATCAAATGCATGCAATATGATGGAATTTGTAGTTTTCACAAATGCATATGCTTCACAATGCATCTTCTACCCTAGTTTTGATGCCCTATTAAACATGTAAAACAAGAAAATCATGAAGTGGTTATAGGGTACATATCGGTGCATTTACGCCCTCTAGCCATTGGTAGGTGCGTACTCGATATCTACAATGATCGGCCTCCAAAATCACCATCTTTCTGCAAGTATACTCTAACTCTGAGCTCTAAATCTCTAAAAGGAAAAAGTACAAATGAATTACCTTTTTACCCAAATCAAGCATATTTATAGGGTAAAAATTAGGGTTTTCTTGAAGGGTTATTACTAGATGCATACTTGACCATGTTTGATAGACCTTTTGACTACCTTAAACTTGTTGAAACTTGAAATATACTATGCCACCATTTTTTTGGTCATCAAATTGAATTATTGTGACACTTTCCAAAATTTTCTAGGACTAGGCCAAAATTCACAAATTTTCCCAAGGGGGCATAGATATTTCATACCTTCGTTGGGGCATATTTTGAACTTAATTTTTTTATCACAATGTGATAAACTACATTATAAAAAAGAGAGGAAAAATGTAGACACATAAAATTGAACCAGGCCTACAAACTTTGTTTTCCCTTATTTCTTCTCAACATAATTAAAATATTTAATTATTTAAGTAATTCATACCTTTTATTCCTTCTGAATATTTAAATAAATAAATTACATTTATTGTATTTAAATACATCACTAAGTTCCTATGTCCCTCCATAATTAAATAAATTCCTAAATTTATTTAATTGTTATCTGCCTACTATTCTCTCTTGATTATTTAAATAAATAAACCTTATTTATTTATTTAAATACGTCATTAATTCCTTATGTCTTCTAATAATTAAATAAATTCATATAATTTATTTAATTATTGTCAACATCAATTTCCTTCTAATTTTAAATAAAATCATTTATTTAAAATTATCCACATTCTATTTTCCCACCAAGTAAATAATTTAAAATCATTATTTACTATCACATGACCCCACCACTTTTGAATTAAATTGATTTGTAATTCAAAAGGTCAGCTACCTCTCAAATCAAATAATTTTAAATTGTTTTTTGATTTCCCACTAACCTCTTTTTATGTGTTCAATATTCTCTTCCCACATGTATTCTTGACCATTCACTTGGTTTTCCTAAAAAACAAATATCAACCCTTCATTTCAAATTTTACCCTAATGTTGCCCTAACCCTAATTGATGGTTGTCACATTTAATTTCAGCCTTTGATCTTAGGGCATCTCTCAACTTTCAATCTGGGCCATTCATCAAAAAATGGCTTTTCTATAAAAAGGCAATTTTGACCTCATTTTGTCACTTCATGCATACTTGATCAATTGATACTTCATACTTGCATACTTGCATTTGAGTAAAATCCTTCAATATTTGCTTAGGTATTTGTCATACATCAATAGTTTGTCATAAAAATATGAGGGAAAGCATCATTTTGCAGCAAATGAAGAAGGGAAATGAAGGTCAATCATTGAGGGAATGAAGGATGCTTGGTGAAATCCTCCTTTTTTTTATTCTATTTTACTCCACTGTACTTCATTGCTTAGCTAGGGTTTTTTTATGCATTTATTTTCATGCTAACTTGAATTTTTCCCTTAGTTACATTGATAATCACAAAGGGTAGTACACAAGTGCATGAAGGAGGGGAATTTCATCATTGTAAGATTATCTTGTATCTTACTTTCCAAATTTTCTATGAACATCATTTTGAAGGTGAGGGTCATGGACCTTGACATCTATTTGGGAATAAAGTGATTTATAGCACGAGATAAAATAAGTAGTCTTTTCTTCTTCTTTTTTCTTGCATCTCATCAAATCATCTAAGGTCATCTTAGGAGACATATACACTTGGAAATGGTCTATAAATTCCTCAACAAGTTCATTGAATGAATGAATTGAGTTGTTTCGTAATGAAGATAACCATTCCAAGGAAATATCTTTAAATTTCCTAGTAAAAATTTTAGCCAAGAGTTTATCATCAATAAAAAAATTCACTACATAAGAAATTATAGGCAAATAAATGGTTAGAAAGATGCCCCTTCCCCCAATATTTCTCAAATATAGGCACCTCTACACCTTGTGGCATCGGTTTTTGCAATACCTCCAAGAACAAGGGACTGCTTTTGACATAATATGTTGTTGGACCATTTTGATTTTGATTGATGGTGGAGACTTAATTTTGAAGAGATGAAATGGTTTGGAAGAGTTGGTTTATCATAGGGTCATTTCTTGTATTATGAGATGGAAGTGAAAAAGGTGAAAGTTTGAGGGATAAGTGAATGGACTACTTATATGTGGCAAGGTGGTAGGAGATATGACATGTGATGTCACAAACGTACTAGAGATGCTAGCATAAATACCCAAGGAAGGAATCACATTACTAGTTAGTTCCATTCTTGTTGTGACTTGAGGGATAGTATAGGTAGGAATATAAAAAATTATTATGGGAGGACGAATTTGAATGCCTGCTTGGCTTGTGACATTATTGGTAGTTAGAGGACAACTAGTGTTTGAGGGGAAGTGTTTTGCAAAGATTTGAACTATCTTTTTGACAAGATCAAGTCCATCTTTATTGCCAAGCATGCAATGAATGTTATATATGTTATGGATGGTGGTATTTGAAATATTGTCATTTTGCACTTGATGTTTTAGGTTTGTTATATATTCCTAAATTTTTATTATTTCTTCTTGTGGAATATTGGAAAGCATTGTTTGAACATGTGTCACACTACTTGAAGGCAAATAATTGCTAAGGGTATAGTCCATACCTAATGTACTAGTGTTAATACTAGGAGTGAATGAGCTAGACAACCCAAGATCCATGACAATTGTGCTATCATGTGATGACAAGAGTCTTGAACTTCATCTCACTATAGTATTAGCAATAGGACACCAAATACTCATGCAAGGGCTACTAAATGCAAGATGAATGCAAATGCAATATAAGCTAAGAAAAATCAAATGACTATAATAAAAAATTTGTAAACTGAAACAAAATGATATAAACATCAAGAAGAAGCTTAGAAACGGTGTTTTAAGTGTTGGAAAATGCAGTGAAAAATTTGTACTGGGATTGTTTCACCTAGAGGGGTGTATGAGTCCCAATAGGTTTAAAAAAAAAAAAAATCAATTGATTTTAATGCTTTTTATGTTGTATAATTTGTAAACTAAGTGAAAATACATATTTTATATGAATTTTAATAATTTCAAATGAAGAAATGCAACCTATATGAACTTTCCCTAATGTAAGAATTAGAAACCCTAGAATTCCAATTAACTAATGCAAATCCTAATGCAATATTAATGCAAGAAAGATCTAGGATGAGAATGCACTCCAAATCAGAATTATGATGTTCTAAATACATGTTCACCAAAATGAAATGATGGAAAAGGGTATAGGTGATTTTGGATGGTTTAGGACATAGAGCAAACACACTTTCCAATTATCTCATTCAAGGAAAACCCTAGAGATATCAATGAAAAAGAGAAAGAGATCTTGCGATAGGGCTATCCTAGGGATTGATTGTAAACTAATGAGGGATTCACCACCAAGATAGGGCTTGGAAAAACAAATGTAATAAAA
Organism: Sequoiadendron giganteum; assembly: GCA_007115665.2. Classification (NCBI taxonomy): domain Eukaryota; kingdom Viridiplantae; phylum Streptophyta; class Pinopsida; order Cupressales; family Cupressaceae; genus Sequoiadendron; species Sequoiadendron giganteum. Next base: position 387,701,904 of record CM021100.1, read on the forward strand.
ATTAAAAATCTTAAAACCCTAATATGATGCAATCTATAGCTAGATGACCTAAAAGTGCATGCAAATTATAACAAAAATGTGAGATCTTAGAAGTATGCAACTAGAAACCTGAAGAAGGTAGGAATGAGGTCTAAAATGCTGAAAAACAGTGACTTAAAGTCTTACTAGGACTCATACGCCAGGTTGGGTGAATTATTCCCAGATCTGGGTTTCTCTACAAGAACAAGAATCTAGCAAATAAGTATACGAAAGTACAAAAACCTAAAATTTGAGCTAAACTAGGACTCATATGCTAGAACTAGTGTATTAGTCTAGTTAGGGTTTTCTAAAGCTTCAACGTATGAATATGATTTTAATGTTTGATTTGAATTTCCTAAATAATTTCTTCATCTGAAACCTTGATTTTCAATGTATGGAAGTCTTCCAAGTATCTCTAGTGCAAGGTGACAACTTTGATAACTTTGAACACTCTTGAAAATTTGTCCAGGATTTCTGTTTAATATTTCTTTAATCTAAACCTACAAATCACACACTAGAGAGAGGGAAAAAATTGTTTTGTTAGTGGATAGGAGTTTTCCTTGTTCAAACCTCATTTTGGTAATCAATCTTTGAAATGAAATAAAGTAAGATGAAGGAATGATGAATGAAAAAAATGTAATGTTACAACTCACCAAACCCTAGCAATGAAGTGCTACAAACATGTATGAAGTGAATCCAATGGATGTAGATCATGAATCTTGCTTCAAAAGGATAGATATTGAATGAAATTCTAGCTTGAGTCATGAAACCCCACATCACAATTGTTAGCTCAAAAACAAGCATAATGCATGAAGACTTTTGCATGATGCTTGATGTTTGAATAATGCTCTAAAATTCTTGATAATTTTCCCTTAAAGACACTTGAATTCTCTTGTGAAGTAAAATTTTCTATTAGGATTATCTCACAAAATTATTAGGTCACTTGATTGCTTGTTAGGTGAAAATGAGTGCAAGAACCTTGTATTTATACTTAATTATGCAAGATTTCCTAAAATTACAACACTACAAGCTGACATCAGATCTAAGAGAAAAAAATCCCACCAAAATTTTGAATTAATTTTAATTTTAGGCCACATGGGACTCATATGCCCAAGGTGGCATATGATCCCTATTAGGCATAATTATGCGACCAAATTCAAAAATGATTAGAAAGGTGCAAAATTAGGATTGAGACCAAAAACTCTAGGTGGGACTCATATTCCCAAGGTGGTGTATGAGTCCCAAACACCAAATTTGGACCAAACAACATAGAAACATCTAAATTATGATTGGATGTTGATTTTTGTTGGGATTATCCTTGAAAAGATCAATTTAATGAGGCTTGTGGATCCAAAATTAGGCCAATTAAAGCATAAAGAAGCCCAATTATTTATTAACACCCTATAAAAGTGTGAAATTATGTTACAACACTTTACAACACTTTAAATAAGGTATCAATAAGCTCATTTAGTTCACAAGGGTCCAAGGCCTAATGTGAACGTGTTAGACACATTACATAGTAAATAAAGGCAATGTTAGGGAGTACTTTTTTTTTCATTACACAATTATTCAATGATCATGTAGACATATTAAATTTTTTGATATGTGTGGACCAATATAAGAGTCAAGAGATTGAATTTGATGAATTTGTTGATATTATGGATGGGAAGGAATGGTATTTGGTGATAAAATGAATCAAATTAAGACTAGAAAGATCCCAGAGGGTCTAATGTCCTTTGAAACGGTTTTTGATGGCTCTAACAAAAGCAATAAAAAATAATCATTGAAATTCCTAAAGGATTTACAGGAAGTGAGTATAGGTTTCGAAAATGCTCCAAAGAAAGTGTATGCGAGAAAAAATATGAAGCTCCAAACAAAAGAAATGCTTATTGATTTACTTAGAAAATATAGGCATGTTTTTTATTGGTGATATGATGATCTAAAGGCCTATAGAGAGGACTTGTTTTGATACGAGTTTCCTCTTAAATTAGATGTAAAGCATTTTAGGAAAAAAAAAGGCCTATTAACGCTACCTTGGTACCTAAAATTTGAGAATAATTGATGAAGCTAAGAGATGTAGGCATCATCAAGCCTATGAGACACTCATCTTGGGTGTCCAATCTTGTGCCAGTGAGAAAGAAGAATGGTGACATCATATTGTGTGTTGATTTCAAAAATCTTAAAATGTCATCATTGGAGGGTAATTATCCATTACCAAATATGGAAGCCATGTTACAAAAGGTAACTGGCTATGATCTTTTGTCGATGATGGATGGTTTTTCAAGATACAACCAAGTAAACTCTAATGATTTTTAGTAGTACAAGACTACATTTACAACTACTTGGGGCACCCTTATGTATGTCATAATGCTTTTTTTCCTAACAAGTGCTAGTGCTTCTTTTTAGAGATCTATGCATGTAGATTTCTCTAACTTCGTACAAATCTTCCTATCAATTTATCAAGATGACCTAATGGCTTACTCCGAGAAATAAGAAGAGCATTACATGCACTTGGAAAAAAAATCATCAACACTTTGGAATATGGGATATCACTCAATAATAAGAAGTGTTCCTTTGGGGTTACTGAAGGAAAATTATTGGGACACATAGTGTCTAAGAAAGGAGTGAGAATTGATTCTAAATGTGTAGCTATAATAGAAAAGATCCCACAACCAAAGAATGTCAAAGGAATTCAATCGTTCTTTGGATACATAAATTTATTGAGAATATTTGTTACTAACTTTGTAGAGATCATTCACCCTATATCCAAAATGTTGAAGAAAGGTGAGAAAGTGGTTTGGAGTGAAGATACAAGTAAATATTTTCAAAGTATTAAGCAAGCAATTAAAGAGGTTATAGTTCTTAGGACTCTTGAGTTTTCCAAACCACTTCAAAATGTCTCTTTTGCCTCATTCGATACAATTGCAATGGTATTATTACAAAAAATGAATAAGGTTTTGAACAACCAATTACATTCTTTAACAATTCAAATTTACAAGACGTAGAGTTGAAGTATGAGATGATAGAGAAGCAAGATTATGCATTAGTTAAAGAAGTGAAAAGTTTCAATACTTATCTTGTAGGAGCTATAGACATTGCTTATGTTCCTAATGTTGTAGTCAAATACATCTTCACCCAATAAGAGGTCATGGGTAGAATATGCAAATGGATAAAAAAAATTCAAGAGTTTAACATTAATGTTTATATTACCAACATGGTAAGAGGCCAAGGTTTAGCCAAATTGATGCCTGAAAAATTGTTAGAAGCTAACCAAATTAATCCAATGGAATATACATATGTGTCACCAATTTTTGATATGAGGACCTATGATTGGTGCAAGTCCATTATCCAATACCTAAAAATAATGCAATATCCTAAAGGATTAATAGATAATGAAAGGATAAATCTAAAGTTGAAGAAAAATAAGTATGTTATTGTTGATAATGAGTTGTGGTGGAGGAGTCTAGATTGGGCCCTATTGAAATGTGTTGATGGTACAAAAGCCTTAGATATTTTGAAAGAGATGCATATTGGAGTGTGTGGAGGTCATTATATGGAAAATACAAATACACACAAGGTTTTAAGAGTAGGCTTCTAGTGGCCCTTTATGTTCAAGGATGCCCATAACCTGGTTAAAACATGTGATACATGCCAAAGATTCTCTAGAAAGCCTAAATTTTTAAGAAATTTTCTATTGAGACCTATTTTAGTCCAAGATCCTTTTCAATAATGAGGAATTGAATTCATAGGGGAGATGCCAGAAAAATATAGTGGAGGACACTCGAAGATTCTTGGTGCCACTAATTATTTTACAAAGTTGGTGGAAGCAATCCCCACTAAAAAAGTAACAAGTAAGGTGGTGGCTGAATTCCTATTAGATAACATATTGATCAGATTTGGCGTGCTAGAAAATATTGTTTCAGATAATGCAATGTGGTTTAGATCTGATGAGTTCAAAATCTTTTGTGATAAATATGGTATTTAGGCATCCTATTCATCTATGTATCATCCACAAGAAAATGGATAGGTCAAGTCAAATAATAAGATCCTAATGAAGATTATCAATAGAGTAATAGAAAATAATAAAAGGGCTTGGGACTCTAAATTGAAGTTGGTATTGTGGGTAGAAAGGGTGATATTTAAAAATGAAACAAGATACTCTCCATTTCATTTTGTTTATAGAATAGATGAAAGGTTGCCACAAAATAATTTTATGAAAATGTATAAGTTTATCCAGGAGTATGATGATCATGTGTGATGAAATGACACATAAGATTTATTCTTTAATGGAAGTTGATAAGGAGACATTCAAAAGAAGAATACAAAGTTTTAGTTAGAAGGTAAAAATTTGTATGAAAAAGGGCTTCTCCAAGGAAATTTGAGGTTAGGAGCAAGGTATTAATGTGGAATGCCAAGTCTCAGGATAAGGACAAGCATGGGAAGTTTTATTCTCTATGGTTGGACCCTTACCTGGTCAGCAATAATCATGGAAAAGACTCATACTTCTTTTAAATATTAACAGGTGAACTTCTTGAATAGTCATTACATGGACAATTCTTGAAAACATACTTCTCTTGAGGTATGCTCTTTAACATGTACACTATATTTTTATGTAAATATTTTGTATATATATTTGGTGTGATTTTCTTTGGTTTGGTTTCTCCTACTTTGTGTAGGTAGTTCTATAGTTTTTGGTTCTCTATATTAGCTTGCTTCACTAGGAGATATCTCTAATCTCACAATGCTTGCAAAAGGCATACGTCCCCAATCAAGCCACTAGGGGAACCCTTCAAATAAATTAGTGTTTCCCTAATTTTAAGTCAAATTTGGTTGGTTTTTGAGTCTTGATATTGTCTATTGATTAAGGTTTCTACTTTAGTGTTTAGGGTTTTTCAATCTTTCATACAAAACCTTAGTTCTTTGTTCCCTCTTGGTTTAATATGTCATTGACCTGTTATTATATTTTTCTATGGTTGGTGTCTTAAAATATTTTTCCTTTATCCTAGGTTGTACCTATGCTTTGAGTTTTTCAAGTCATTCTTACCCATATTACCTAGTTGGTCCCATTTTTAAAACAAGTTATAGACATATGTGAATTTTCCTTCACTTAACTTGTATTAATTGCATGCTCCATATGCATCATGCTTCCTCTTATCTCATGAATTTCTTAAAATTGATGTGTGATGCCCTATGTTTTCCTCACATCACATTGTTCTTTCATATCATGTTTATGTTAATGCTTCATAACCCATTTCAATGATATGTGATGCCCTTGCTAACCTCTCCATTTCTTAATGTTTTCACATTATGGTTTGCTTACTACTAATTTGATTCTAAAATGTGATGGACAATGAGTACCTTGATTCTATATGAGGGATAGATGTTTAAAACTCCTTCCATCATTGATATCCTTCATATTGCTAATGCATCCTTGCTCACTTCAACCTTTCAGGGATATGTGCTAAGAAACCATGAGTATGCCACTTTTCTTAACCATGTACGATCACTCCACCCTTTCAAATCATAAATGCATATTCACCCCCTGAACACCTATGAGTATTGTGTGATGGGTGATAAAAGGAAATACGGAATATAATCAAAGATGTTAGATACATGTCAACACATCATGTAGCTCCATTCTGTCACATTTCTATATTGAAAATATCATATCAAAACATGATGCATGATGTGCTTATTTTAAAGAAGGAAAAGGAAGAAATATGCCAAAAGAATATTCCAATCAATAGGTGTCATCTTATAAATGCATTGTATATGTCCTATGTATCACGGTTTGTATTTTTCTAAAGACAATGGAACAATGATGAGCGATGAATGGCTTATTATTTTCCTTCATCGCATGTTTTGAATACATCATATTTGTATTTCAAACATGAATATCCTAAATGTGATGAGAAATTGGTGAATGAAGGATATTGTCATGAATATTCTTTCCATCATGAGGAAATTTCACATCATGGTTTCACTTCATCAAGTTAGGGACATATTAGTGATATGTGATGGATTCACAAACAAAGTTAGTGAAAATTTTGAAGGTGCATACATGGCATCATCTTTAAACAACACATCAATTTTTCACATTATTATTTCATGGCAGAATACCAAAAATAAAGTAGAGATCTATGAAGGGAATGCTCAACCATTGATCAATGGTTGAAATTCAAAGGTGAATGGCTAACTACCGAAGCACTCCTATTCACTCACGTGACTCATAGTTTTCCATTGATGGTGAATTTTTTCGATTATAAAACCATAAAAGGGGTGAATTTGGAATTTTTCTATTATATTTACATGAATAGGAAGCATATAAAGTGAATAGGAATTTGAGCAAAAAAAAATTGAAAAATAAAACTTAAGGGTTTCTCGGGTTAGTCCATTTGAACTTCTTTGTGAAGAATTTTCAAGTAAGAGTAGACTTGATTAGGGAAATTTGTATTTGCTAAAAGGATTTATAAAATTAGGGTTTTTGTAATTCCTATCTCAAATTGTTTGAAATTATCCATAATCCCTATTTTGGATTGGTGAAGTAATAGTGGTTTTAATTACAAAATTTAAATTGGAAAGTAGTGCAAATCAATAAGAAAAATCGTAGTTCGTAGTTTCAAATTGATAAAAACCTAGCTCTCTCAAATTTCTTTAAGATGAGTCAAGTGGGTGTACCATCTAAAGAAAATGCTAAGCCTTAGAGGACAAAGTTTAAGGTTGAAACAAAAATCCAGATGAATCAGAAGCATCAAAGAAGAAAAAAGGAGTCAAGAGGGACTTTACCTATTTCATGGAGGGTGCACGAGGAAAAGTACTTATAGGTGCAAAGCCGGTGTGAAAAAGGCCTACAAGGGAAGATGTATTGATAGACCACTTGTAGTATTTGGCATGAGGAATTGGATAAATTGTAGTGTCATAGAGTGGATGGGAGCTATTCTTGTATGCTTTCAATCAAAGGTTTACAAAATGCCCAACATGCCATTTATGGGCCTATCATCTTGGGAAGCTTATAGTTCCTAATTTATTTGTAGAGGTTGATCTAATATTGGAGATAGCTAAGTGTTATAACCCTCAAGATAGAGTTATCAAAGACACACAAGGAAGCCTACTTCTTGACATCTCCAAAATTTGAATAGTAGAGATTTCTAAAGTAAGCCCCTTTTCAACTATTCCAATCAAATTGAGTGCATTGTATCAAGAATATGAAAGAGAAAAATTCGGGTAAAGAAGGAATGTACTACCAAGGAATAGAAGAAGGGACCAAGTAAAAAGAGATGTGTGGTTTGGACCCAAGGATGTGGAACCATTTGAATGTGATGAATTCAAAGACTATTTCAAGAATACCAATTATGGTTTGAGTCAAGTCCTAGGTAGAAGGTATGATGTGAAGATGAATGTTCCTCTGATGATTGTGGCCATGGAAATCGAGGAAAAATAGACTAATATAGGTTTTGACTATGCAACCTATCTTGTAGAATAAATCCAAAAAAAAATAGTGGAGTTGAAAGATGCAAGAGCTCCCTTGAGTTTCAGGAATTACTCATTGTTAATGCATATGTGATTATGGATGGGTTGGATAAATTTCATGAAACTAACATAAAAAAATGAGCAAGATAATGTGTTAGCTTTGTAGATTTGGACTCACATTTGGGACCAACACTATCTTGAGTCCAATTATGTTACCTTTTGCAATGGATTCGATTTTTGTGTTATGGAACATCTAGGTATCAAATCCATGTGTAGGATTTCCAGAAGCATTAATAAAATATTAATTCCATTGGATTTTAGGGAGGGTACAAAGCATGACCATAATTAGGGTGATTAGTACCTACATTCCCATTATACTGGGATAAGAATTTATAGAGCTAAGGTGAAGCCCCATTTTTTCCATTCTATATTTTTGATCGGTTAGCATTCATGGAGATAATTTGGAAATTAGATGCCATGGAAAAAGAAAACTTCAAGGATTCCAAGAAGGGTTCTCTCATAAATGCACTATTTGGTTTTCCTATTTTTTGGTTACATCGAAAGAAGGTTATGATAAATTTAGCACAATGTTTAATAAACTTAGAATGAAAATGATTTTGTAATAAATTTTGATTGAGAAATATTTGTTGATAAGGAGAGGAAGGCTAGGAGAAGATCTTGTTTTTACCATCATTTTCTCTATACAGAGGATTTCATTAGAAATTTTCCCTCAAAGGTTGTTGTTAAGGAGAGAAAGGAGTGGATGATGATATGTGGTATTTAAAAATTCTTTTCATAGCCTTTCAATGAAATTTCTTGAGATTGGAATAAAATTTGGAAACCGAACATACTACATGCAAAACAAAATTGATGACTACACCAACTCATATATTGATCTTTACTTCAGGAGAAATATAACACATTTCAACAAGCCTCCAATATTGCTTTATTGATCCAGACTAGAACACATTCACTAATACCTACTATATTAAAGTCATAAATACTTGAAAACATGTATATGGTACCTTAATATCATTATTAGCAATACCTTTGGACCATAAGACAAAAACATTTCTCTATAGTGAGATATGAACCAAAATCCTTGTCTTTAGCTCAACAACATGTACATTGAATGTATAGGAAAAATTCTAAAACTTACTTCTCTAGTAATTTATCATTAAATATGGTATATCAATTAGAATAGGTATACCAACCTTCACACATTACAACCTTCCACTAAAAATTCCAAATAAGGTCCATTTAGGCACAAAAGATCTACACACAGACTAATCTTATTCAGATCATCCTTCATGCTAAAGACTTCAACAACTTTTTCTTTGTCGAGGGTAAAAGGGTTATCCAAGTGAAATCTCCCCCTAAGATAAAACTCTATCTCATTTTATCTTTGAATCTTGTGTAGAGTGTACAAGACCAAAATTATCCTTCTTCTCGTGGTCTTCATTCTAGATCTTTTCATTTTCCCCTTTTTATTGATTAAGGAATTCATCCTTCTTGTGATATAAGGAATATGGCTTCACAAAACCATTTTTACAATAATTTTCTTTATGTCCCATATTATTACACTTGTATCACATAATATTATGCTCTAGAATAGAGTTGTTTCTCTTCACCTTAAATATACACTCATCATCCTTATGACCATTATTGTTCCAAGAAAATAAATATCCATGAAATAATGCAGTATTGTTGCTTTTAGGTAGGAGAGACCTTCTTCCTATATTATTATTCCTTCTCTATCTAACTCTAAAATCAAGAACCTTGTGCCCAAAATTATTGCAATAAAAATAGTAATCTTGAAAGGTATGATTCAACCTATTAGGAGCATGTTCTTTTTCTAATGGAGGACTTCTGAAAATCTTCTTCTTTTGGTAAAAAAAAAAATCCAACTTATTTATTACCACTGTGAATATTCTTTGCATCTCTGAAGGTATTCTTCTTAGAGTCTTTAGAGTAGGTTGTTTCTACTTTTATTTTAGTCTTTTCATTTAATTTTGAACTGTTTGGACAAGACTTCTCTCCTTTGAATTTTTTTATGTTTTCTCTTTTCAAGGAATTCCTGAGTGGTATTTTCTTCTTTAAGCTTTAAAAACTCAATAGTTTTATCTCTGAGTATGATATTTAGGAAATCTTCAGTCCTCTTACCTTCTTCAACCTTTATTTTCAAATTAGAGATCACACCTTCTACCTCTTTTAGTCACATTTTAGATCATTTTCCTTCTTTTAACTTAATTCTTAGTTTTTTAGATTCTTCTTTTGATTCTACAAGAAAGTTTTCATATTTATTATTTAGACCTCTTTCTTCATTCAAGTCTTTTAATGTAGATCAGAGCTTTCCTTGAAAATCAATTCCCCATTCATATTAATTGATGTCCCAACCTTCAAGTTCAATAGATTTGAGGTTTGGATCAATAGAAAATATGTCTTCATTAATTAAGGAGGTTGACTCATTACATATCTCAACATTATACTTTCTATGATTAGTATTTAAATCCATAAAGAGAGTTTCATCATTTTAATCATTCTCCTAATCTTCAGAGGAACCACTACTCTCTTTGGAATAGTGACCCTTCTTGATCTTATCTCTTTTATTGTTTTCATTTGACTCTTTATAAGGACATTTGAATGTAAAATGACCTATTCTTTCACAATTGAAACATTTAGAAGGTAATTTTTTGTATTTTCCAGTTCCTTTCTTCAATCTTCTCACAAAGTTAGCTTCAACTTCATCATGTTCATCGGCTTCATCAAGAGCCTCATATTCAATATTTTTGTTAATTTTGAATGTAGCTTCTTTCTTTGGAACATCTTGAACAAACTCTCTCATCTCAAAGGTAGTAAGAGTACCAAAAATCTCTTCAACTAAGTACTAATCCAAGTCTTTGGCTTCTTCAATGGTAAATACTTTATGAGTGTAGGAATTTGGGAGAGATCTCAAAACCTTCTTCAAAATTTAAATTTCATTCACTTCTCCACCAATGCCAATAATGTTAGTAACAACTTGAACCTGGAGCATATAGCTTGTAATATCACCATGACATGTCATCCAGAGTCTCAAATCTACTCTTGAAGATCTGCATCTTGGATTTCTTCAATTTATAATCTCCTTAATACATACTACTAAACTTGTCCCAAGATTCTTTAGTAGAACTTCAATTCATCACCTTAAACAATTTTTAATTAGCTAGTCCATATATAATAACACTCTTGGATTCAACACTACATTCATGCAATTTGATTTCAGTGAGATCTATAATAAGAGTGGTAGGAGCAACATTACAACTTTTAACTAATTACAAAAAATCAAACCCAAGAGAGTTTAAGTACCCTTCCATTCTCATTTTCCATTGGCTGTAATTTGTCCCATCAAACCTAGGACCCTTTTATGATCCATCATGTATCAACCTATAATTTTTCCTCAATTTTCTATGCTTCTATAGAGGAACCTAGCACTGATACCAATTTTTGAACTCTTCTAGAGACTAAGGGGGTGAATTAGTCTATAAAAGACATAACCCCTTTCAAAATTCAAAACTTTTAGATTAACTCAAAGTCTTTTGGAAAAGAAATATAGAATATTGTGTAGAGTAGTAACATAGAAGAATATGACAATTTCAGTCTTTAACACATTTGGAAAAATTTACCAATAAAAGATATAGTAGTAATCAGATTGACAACAAAGAGAAAGACATATAGAACACACATTTTCACAAAGAGACACCAGATTTATGTGAAAAACCTAATGAGGGAAAAACCACATTGAGAGTTAACTCATAGTATAAGGCTCATTTCCAAAGGACTTGCAAGAAGGCTCACTCCCTTAGACGAAGATATAAAAATGAATTGTAACACTAAAGTACCAATATAATTTGGGAACAAGATATAGGAGGTTGATGAGATTCACTATCTTAGAGAAGAATAGAAAATATTTACAAGAGAATTAAAAATATTTCCAAAAAATCTCCCTATTAACTAAGGTGTTCAAGCTCAATTAAACTTTCCTTTCACAATATTTAGAACTATCTCTATTGTATATTCAATATAATTATCATACACACCTTTTCTTACTTGTACACCTCTTCCTTTTTTTTGGTTGCATATGAAATCATCTTGCAATTATATCCAAAACAATGCTTTAATTCATCAATTAGGTCATGTATAAAGAGAATAAAAAATAAATTCAACTGGTCAACCACCAAAGTATAATGCGGTCCTATCATAAGGTTAGATAGGACTGAATTTTTTCTTAACACTTATTTCAATATGATTAACAATTATTTTCATGGAAGCACACATCAATGTAAGTTAACATCAAGGAAACATGTTGTTGAAACATTGAAGCACATAATTAGTCAGCCTATAAACACTCTTATAATTGAATTTACTTGATGTTATCCTAGAAAAGATAGATTAGGACCCAAATATGTTATGAAACATGTTTAATTCTTGGCACAACCTCCCAAGCACATGTCCCAAGCAAAGGAACAAGCCCTCTCAGCTAGATATCCACAAATAAACTAGAAATCCAGCTCAAGGCACAATACCAAACTAAAGCGACCAATTAGAAACATGTGAATCACATCAGAATGTTCCTTGAACATCCAAAATTACTCCCATACTCTTCTTTCATATTGTCATGCCATTAACAACCACCATAGAATAAACAGGGACAAAAAAATTGTTCAAGAAAGACATAATACATAAAAAGATGATGCAACACTTGTAGAATAACTTGAAAACCACTTCAACATATGAAATTGGAACTTAGAAATTGTATAGAAATTATGAGCATATTCACCAAGCCACAAGAGCAGAGACATCAATGTGAAGAAATGAGGAGAATTTCTCAAACTAGTCTAAACAACTAGTAACACTACCAACCTTCTACAATTCATAGGAGCCTCCTTGGAAACACAAGTAACCTAAAAAGATAGGAGTACAATGTACATAAAGCACTAAAATTGAATACTAAATTACAAGACAATAACTACAACTATGAAGGAATACAAAGCATCATCCTATATAGACTCTAATACAAGTTCTTGAACTAAAAACATTTGAGAAAATTGTAGAGACTAGAATGTACTTTCAACAAAACATGTATTATCAGGAACATCAACAAAGAGAAATAGACATACGGTATACCTTCAAAAATATCTCTCTAATTTTTCTTATCAAAGGGCAGTATGCTTGTATATATTAATATTAATATTATGAGATGTACAATATTTGATAATTTTATGGCTCTCTCTAGCAAAAATCCATCTACTAAGCTCTACCCCATTGCAAAATTATACTTGGCTCTTATTAGCCACATTTCAACCCCTTTGAGATTCCCCATTACAATTTTTTTTCTATATACTATGAGATTTTCATAATGTATACCAAGCATTTCCAAAGCCTATCCTTAGTAAAATTCATATACATCGTAACCATATTGATAGATTATTATAAGAATTGTACATAATACAATAAAAAACTTAACGAAAAGAGATCTTGGTCTTTTATTCTTCCATGTGCTCTACTTGAATTTGATTTTTGTCTTGGTGTTCAACCAAATTTACTACCCCTAAATGAGAAAGATGCATCATATTTAGATTTATACCCATAACATTTCGAGCCACCATCGGATTAGTTGGACTACTGCTTTCCTCTACAACCAAGACTAGAGAAGGAGGCGTAGGTTCATGAACATGTGTGAGAAATACCATGATTGTGTTCACCCTCAAATGCACTCTTTTTTTATGCTCATAACTACAAACCTATTAAGAGCTTCTTACAAACAACTTGAATTTTTCAAAGCCAATGTATTGTTAATTTCTTTGAATAAAGAAGGAAAAGAATTCCTATGTAGCAAGAAATATGTATGAAACAAGCCACCTACATAACCTTTCCCCTTCCATAAATCATAGTGTTGACATGCCTTAACAGTTTATCATTCTGGAAATATTCATCCTTGAAAAATTTATTGGTGATAAACTCCACTAACTTGAAACACTGAAGCAATTCTAGAAAATTTGAAATGAAAAACAACAAAAGATGAGAGGGGAAGATTAAGTGCCTTGCCTCTAGTTCCAATATTTCATCACCTATTACCCTTTTGACACTTCTCACGTTGAACAATGACCCTTAAAAATCAACTCAAACATTGCATCTTCTATTGTCTCTATGAATGGAAGCTCCCATTCATTTACCATAATGGAGGATCTATAATTGTGTGGGTAGAATTCCACAATATCTCTCCAATATTATTCATTCTTATAATTCTCATTTTAATATATCACCATGGAATCAACTGTACTGATGGTAATAATGCATTATATGAACATCAACAATAATTCTTGTTTGATAAGACATGGCATCCAATCATGAGTTTATTCAATTCTTCCTTGATAAGACATGGCATCCATCCATGAACTTCTTCAATTCTTCTCTTATTTGATAAGGAATTTCATCCAATCAATGTTAGGCCGAAATGAATATAACAAAGACAACCAACACTAAGGACTAACAACATATTACTTAGGTGCTAACATCAATTACAACTAACAACCAATGTTGACAAAAGTTGCCAAAAATCGCGTTAGTGATAACATCAATGACAACTACCAGTTTTGATATCAATTTAAACAAAACAAGCCTCAGTGTTGACATGAATGACAACAACTGTAAACACTTCCATGTTCCCAAAGTCTATATTTTAGGATCATCAAAAAGACTTATGTTCATTAGTGTTTTTACAATCTTGGGTCTCCCTAATTTCTCCAATGTGGTGGGTGGAATGATATTCAGATTAGCACTCAAATCTATCATAACATATTTTACTTTGTAATCATTCAAATATACATTTATCAATAGTGTACAATTCTTCTAGTTTGAATCCTTTGATAATCGATTTACCTATTTCTATTTATTCCATTATTTACCCCATTGCTTCAATCTAGCCACTAAATCCTTTTCTCTAGCAAGCGATGTGAAGTATTTTAGCATTTTAACTTATTTCTCCATAAAGAAACCTGCTTCTTCTTATTGTTGTTGTTGTATTATGTTTTTTTTGGTATTCTTTCCCACCTTCTCGTATCATTTTTTATTGGGCAAGAAGTGTTATGGTTCCTCTTCTTCTTCTTCTTCTTCTTTATCCTCTGGACTAAAATATTCTTCATATGCATCTTCTATCTTTGGCTTCTTTCTATATTTATCAGTATCCATACCTTTTCTAGTGATAATATTTTCTTTCTTTTTCCCTCTAATTTTCTTCTTATTCTTGTTGTCCATAACTAGTTCTTATCCAAAGTTTTCTTTTGTAGAAGTTTCCAAAGTCCACCCATCCATTTGCTGAAAACCTCTAAATCCATATTTTGGTAATTTTTGGATTACTTTTGCACCACTTTTTAACTCTTCACTCTAGGAAATTTGATTTTCCTCTCATTTTTGATAGAATATTCTAGAAACTTCATATTTTAAAAATGTGTGATCATCTTGCCTATAGAAATTACATTAATGTTTCTTCTCTACCCAAAATTCAGAGGCATAATGCACCATTTTTCCATAATTAAAGTAGTTTGCATAATTTATTTGTTTGTTGATCCAAACTCTTCCTCTACCTCCTCTATACTAAAATTTTCTATTTTCCTCTTGATAATCAAGCTATTGGTTATTTTCCAGGGAACTTACATTTCAATTATCCTGCTAGGGTGGTATCTGGTATCCAACATCACTATTTTCAACTATACTATAATTATTATTGTGACAAAATTTTACTCCAAAATGTTCTTGATTCCCTCCATTTTAGATTGGAAATCTGTTCTCTAAATAGTCTTATGTCAAATATATATCCCATTATTGACAAAGAGCAAAATACTTAGAATTAGGTTTTACTATTTTCATCATAGCCAATATCTTTTTTTTTTTGTGTCCTTAGGGAATTATTTTTGGATGTCCCTTTCCCTATTGTTATATGTGCACCAAATTCTGTTAGGATGACTATGTTTACTATCATTGCTCTCCTTTTGTATAACGAACTTATGAACCTTCAAGTATAAATATTCAAGGATTTCTCTGCTTTTATATTTTTCCAATTTTCTCCATGGTTGATCTTCAATCCCATATGTCATATCGATTGGATCAAAATATTTTTCAAAGACTCTTCCATCTAATCTACATTTGATATCCATACACAATCTTGAGATGAACCACTCTATTTTTTAATTATCTATTAAAGGTTCCTCCAATTTTTTCCTTACTTCTTTAAACTTTTTGTCATGGTTTTCAACAAGTTCACTATCTCCTTGTTTCAAGTTCCTTATCAGGGTAACACTTTTAGTTAAAAATTTGGTGTCACAAATTTTGATAAGAATTAATTTATTTCTTCTTCCCATGTGGATTTATGTTATGGCTAATTCTTCTTTTCTCAATGTTCCTACAAAGTCCAATAACTTGTCTTTATCTCCATCTTTTCCCAATTTCTCCCATACATAATCTAGAGGGAATACATCTTCTATGGATTTGGTAGAATCTATTCCAAGAATAAGGACTTTTATTGTGGCATCCATAGCGTTTGAGCCTTGTTCTTTATTTATTTTTTTCCTTGGTTTGTATGTTGGTTTCTTATCCTATTTAGTCTCTTTCTTAGTACTATTTCCGGGCTTAGTTTCTCTACCCTTATCTCTTGTAATTTTGATGTCAAAATTCCTTTCTCTTAATATTTCATTCCAAGGGGTGTCCTCTTTAATCACTTATTTTTTCTCTTGCTTCACCTATCTCTTTTCTTATCTTTGATTTGGTAAGTCTTGTAATATGACTCTTCTACTTTTAGAGTTTAATAGGGATGAGTCCCAGTCCGAGAGTTGTAACTCTTCCTAAGTTATTTTCATCTCTTTTTTAGTAAATGACATCTGATTAGTTAATGACCTAGCCTATTTTCCCTTGTTTTCCTCTTCCTTTATCTTTCTTCTTCATCCTCTCTTAATTTACTTATGCTTGTATTACTTAATTTTTCTAAACAATCATTATTCACTAATAGGAGCTTTTCTAGAGATTATAACTCTTTAAAAATTTCATATAATTTAATTGCAATTTATTCTAAGTTTGGTTTCTTCTTAGGGCTTAAGGAAGGTTTTGGTAGATTAGGAGCCTCTATGCTACAAATTTTCTTTGTTCGAAAGCTTTTGGGTTCTAGATTATGCATTAAATCTTTGAAACCTCTTGAATTCCTTTTGATTTATTTAAATAACTAGCTCATCTTCTCTAGTGTTCTCTCATTTTTATTTCTACTATCTTTTCCTCTTTTGATAGTAGCACTCACATTGGTGCACTCAGTAGCACCCCCAATGGTGCACTCTAACTTTGTTGTTATTTCCATTATTCTTCTATGTATTTCTTTTCTTTCTGACACTTGTATCTATCTCTTCTACTCTATGCTAGGGCTACAAATTTTATCTTTTATTTGTAAATCCATTTGCTCCTCATTCTCTTGTGAATTTATTTCTATATATTTTTGGCCATATATGTTTAATATTTGAGATTGTATTATTTATATATTGTGTTCCATGGCAGTTATTTGATAGGTCTTGTCAATAGTCACATCTTTTTAAAGCTCTCTCTAAAACTTTCCCCCATTTACAATTTCTCTTCCCTTCACACCTAACCCCCTCTCACATGGTAGACATCAAGAAGAATTTTTTTGATTGATTATATCTATGTTTTCATATGTTGTTTGTGTCTTGGTGTGATAAAAGGTTCAAAATTTGAAGAAAAAATTATTAAGCCTCAAAAGAGCCTAATTAGGGTCTCATCAATGGAGGCAATGTTAGAAAGAATTTTGAGGGATACATACTAGAGTTTTGTACCTAAAGGATTTCTACTAGTTGTATTCTTTAACCCTAGAGTTGATCTTATTGAGGTAACATGGGAAGGTATTCCAAACCTAAGATTAGATGTAAATTAGAATAAAATAACGTACACACAAGATATAGCAGAATTCAAATTTCTTTATATTTTTTATATTAGTAATTTTTCATTACATTTCTTATATGTTTGTTATAGTGAATACTCTATACTCTTCCTTACTCTATCACAAGTCACTCTATGCTATTAGTGAATAGATATTTCTATCTACTTATAGTTACAATAGGGGATGTGTCCCTTAGATAGCATCCCTAAAGTATATTCTATTTTCCTAAGCTCATGTTTTGGAACATTCTTTTCAGTTAGATATTAAGTATCTCTGAGTCGGTGTCTATACACTATTTTCCATCTAACACATCCAATTTGATCATAAAGATTTTGAAAAATATCTAACTAAATTTATACCCGTGAACATTCAACTTAAAAACAACCTCCTTATGCACCTTGCAAAAAAAAAATATTATTTTATTTTTATAAGATTTTTGAAATATCCATTAATATAATGAAATTATTTTTATAGCATTTTGTTTCATATATATATGTATTTCAGCACCTAGATATCACTACTGCTAGTCTAAGAATCAATTGATAAAAAATTATAATATAATATATTAATAAAAAATATTTTGATATAGGAAGATCAATTCTCATTTTGATTGAATATATATATATAAATAATGTAAGATTATTCATGATGCATTTCATGCATATTGATAAATTCTATTAGAATTAACAATCAATTATTTTATATTTTTATAATTAAATATTCCATTATCATATTCAAATTATAATATTAATTAACATTATAATACATCTAATATTAGATGCAATCCTTTGGATAAATTTTCTTTCTAAAATATTTTAAAATTATTTATTCAATTATTTTTTAATTTAAAAACACATTAAATACTAACTAAAATTTCTATTTAATTTTTATTATTATATGATTATATTTAATAAAAGGATCGCCAAGCTTTTTAACTTAAATAATATAAAGCTGAAAAGATATTGATCAGTATATACCAGCCCATTAAATAAACAGTTTGAAATATCCCACCACATAAGTATGTAGTAGATATTAGATTCAATGAATATATAAAGATTAGACATAGCATATAAATAGAAGTCTCTTACTGTAAATATCCTTCAACGACAAATATTTTATCAGTTAAACCAAATACATCCAACTGAACTCTCTAGTTCTCTTTCTCAGACATTCTCTTCGCAGGATTCCTTGCAACTTTTCTTTCATACACCAAAACATTCCAAATTGTGAAGGAACATGAATGCTATGTACTCTTTTATTAGATCATAAATTTGTATGGTTACACGATGTTGTGAAAAAAAAAGTGTCTTAGAATTATAAGACAAGAATCCTCATTGCAGGAAAATAAATAAACAAAACAGATTTACTGTGGGAGATTGGAGAACAGAAGCTCCGGGTGTTCATGCAGCGATAGCACGGTTTGCTTGATTCTGGTGGGCATTCTGGTGCCCACCCGAGGCCTGCGAGTTTTCCAACTTTAGGAAGAAGAATTGAGATTTGAATTTGAAATTGTCTGTTGGGCACCTTCGAAATGATTCTTTCTCTTCCTTCGCATTTTCGGCCTGTTGTCTGAGCACAAACCCGAACAACCCTAGCGCTTTTTGTGGTAGGATGGGAGGGATGTTAGCAGTGTTGCAGGAGGATGTGTCATTCCATGAGGGAAGAGTGGAAAGAAGAGATGTAATCAGATATCATGGACACATAGTCCTGTAAAATGGAGCTTCTCTCCTCGGCATCATTCAGACCTCTTCTGCATGCCAGACTGTCTACGCTTGGTGGCATTCCGGTGGTTCTTCCAGGAAGCCTTTTCGCGATCTCAGCCCATTTATTCCCCATCCCTACGTATCCCCTCACCATCTTACTTTCCTCCTCTTCCGTCGAAACATGGAATTCACGAGTCAAAGATTTTGGAATCCTTGTCACATCCCTAAATAGAATGTTCTCATTCGCGATTTCCTGCCTGCACAGGTCGTTATTACTTAAATCGTTGAAGCGTTGAACGGAGTCCTTATAGACATTGCTAAATTCTTCTTCCTTGGGGTTGAAGAGGAAACTCGTATGTTTTCTCTTCCACCGGGTAGACTCCATTACTTTGCTTAAAGCATTTATTCAAACACTAACATCCCGAGTGCGGAGATGCCTTATATTGTTTCTCCTGCTATTGTAATTATCATCAAATATGGGTAAAACTGGGTCGTTACTAATCTGACAGAGAAAATCTTGCCATTCAATAATCATTCAATGCCCTCGATTAGTATCCAATGACAGCAACCCCGAACATTCAGCTGGCATCAAATATGGGTAAATCTGGGTCGTTAGAATCTGACAGCGATAATCTGGGCATTCAATAATCAATCAATGCGTCCGATTAGCGTCCAATGACAGCCATGCCCCAATCATTAAGCGTGCATCTCGCTTGACGAAAAATTTAGAAACCGGGGACGTTTGACAGTTGAGCTGGGTAGATATTGGCTGCCACGGAACGGACAATTATGAATTCAAATTCGAAAAAATACAAGTTTGGATTTCATTATTTATATATTCCAGCTTGCAGGTAAGATTACTCCTTACAAATGCCTGCAGCATTACAATCCATCCCGAATAAGTCGTGATAAAAATATTGAGCGCCCAAAATAACATTGTAGATTCTTGTACCGTTACCATAACTTTACACCGTCTTAAAAACTCAAAAACTAAGTTTTCAGTGAATCCGTGAATAGGATCACAGCAGAAGATCTGATACTCGTATATCAGATATTGCGCAGTGCCGACTATTCAAATGTTTCCATTAAAATACATGAATTTATACCATTATCTTATTCTACTTCATATGTTCCGACTGCTCAAATAGACTTGCTTTCTCTTTCACCGACAAATTCGAACTCTATAATTATTTTATATACTAAAAAAAAATTAGAAAAGATTAGGAGTTATTTTAATCGTTGTCTAATTGAAACGGTAGAAAATTTACATTTTAATAAAAGGTAATTATATAATTAAAAAATAAATTACATTTTTACTTTATAGTCATATATTTATCATCATTTTGTAGGAGTTAAAATATTAATATTATTCATTGTTAATTTATTTTACTAGTTTTAATTTCTTTTCTCCATACTTGTATTGATTTTATCTTCGTTCTGAAACAAAATTTGATTCTTCTATATTTTAATCTGTTTTTTTTTTTTTTATATGAAATATTTTAATTTATATAAGTTTAGATATTTTCTATTCATATCCTATAAAATATATATAAAATTAATTCTTAAGGAAAATATTTTTCTACTCTTTCAATCAACTAGTATACATATATTAATTAATAATAAATATAAAGTATGCTGAAAGTTATCAATACTTAACATTGTTTATTATAATATTAATTAATAAAATATATTAAAAACTATTTTTACTATTATATATATATATATTTTAATAATATATATAAAAAACTATTTAAGCATACATATCTTAGTTTGTAATTTTAATTGAAAAGTATTTAAATTAAAAACTATTTATTGGGAAGTTTTTAATTTAAATCTTTTTCGAAGAATATAATTTATTTTTTTTATGTGCTTTTGGTATTCTTAAGCAGCACATATTTTTACTTGCCTGTAATTTTTAATGAAGCTTCAAAAAGTTTACGAATATTCCTTTGTTGCTTTCAACGTAATTATTTGTAATTTTAAAATATATTTAAACATTGTACATATTTAATATATTTTTCTTACTAATATAAAAAATACTTTGAAAATTGATACATCCATTTGATTAAAAACTTTAGTATACCTGTTTGAAGTCTTTCCATTTACTACAATCAACTAATATTTAATTTTGAACCCTACTAAGCTTATGAGAGCTACCTCATATAATTGACCATTCCTACTAAATACTACCAAATGTTTCTCAAATTCAATGTTTGAATAAAGATTTATAGGTTTCATTATCATTGAATGATTTAAAAGAGATCACATGCAATGTGTAATGAAGAATAAGGGCCTTGTTTTGGGTAAATGCTTCCAAACATTCACCCTAAGTGTGTTTGAGCAAACAACCTTGTGATCCACTACGGATAAATTCTTCCAAACACATACCTTATTTATACTCATATTCAATAAAGTAAAATATATAGGATAAAAGTTTAAATTGAATTATATATAATTTTTTTTATTTAATATATAACATTTCAAATGGTAAATTAAAAATCAAATTAAAATTATTTTCTATTAATTTTATGATTTAAGTTAATAGTAGTAGTATTCTAATTCAAATGATCAATTTTACTTTTATTTTTCATTTCATTCTAGTAAAAACATAGAAGTGACTTGAATTTTTTTTCACATTCTAATCAATTATAGGAATAGACTCCAAGAGCTCAAAATTATTCAATTACACTAGCCTTAAGAAGGTGATATGATGATTTTTTTATGAAAATTGGGATGGCGCGTGACTGTTTTCTGTGCGCCCGTGGCCTGTGAGGGCCGGCTTGCATGCTCAAATCCATTGGTGCATGCCGCTTTTTCCTAGTGGATCGACGTTGGCTGGTCTTCTGCTTGGGTGGGGGGGCGTTTGTTGTGTGCAGGGGGAGTTTTCTGCTCGTTTTTCTGTCCGTTTTTTCTTCATTCTGGTTGCTGGCGCCTTTGCTCCCTGTTGGGGTTTGGTGTGGGGTTTCTCCCTTGCCTTTATTTGCGTGGGAGCCCTTTGGAACAGGTTTTACTCTTTCTTTTTGAACGACGGTGGTTTTTGGAGGCCTTGGTTCTTGTTGCATTTTGTCCTGCTGGGAGGTGGAAGGTTGTTGCTAGAGGTTGGGTGTGGTTTTCATTAACATGATGGATGGTGTGGAGGAGGAGAAGGGAGACGATATTTTGTCGGAGGCCGGTGTTGGGGCTTCTTCTCAAGGGGGCTTATCTAGGATTAATGGCTTTAAAGTGCATAAGGTGAATGGTTGTCTGGAGAGGGCCCAAGCACGCCCAGTGGTTGTTATTCAGAAGGAGGCGGTGGTAGAAGATCTCGACTATTTCAGTAAGCATGTTTTAATTTGGAAGTTTCTGGGAATGAGGGTTTCCGTACATTTCCTCGAACCTTGGATTCGGAAGACTTGGAATCCAGAGGGGGATTTTGAGATTCTGCTTGCTGCAAATAATTTCTTCTTGGTGGATTTCTCATGCATCTCTGATAGAAACAAGGCTTTTGAGGGCGGCCCTTATTTCTATAATCAAGTCGGTTTGTTCATTAAACCTTGGCATGCTGGTTTCATTTCTGCAGAGGAGATGCCGACGAAGGTCCCGGTGTGGGTTCACCTGCCTCGTCTTCCGTTAGAATGCTGGAGGAGTGATATTCTTCAATCTATTGCAATGGCGCTGGGTAAGCCGATTGGCCCCTCTCAGCAAACTTTGGACAAGCGGATCTTTTCCTATGCCCGCGTTTGTGTGGAGATCGACTTGAGCCAGCCCTTGCCGGACTCTATTGATTTGACAGTGGGTTCTAGTTCGTGGACACAGCCCCTGGATTATGAAACCTTGCCGTTCAGATGTCGTTTATGTCAGGAGTATGGTCATCTCCTCAGGAGGTGTCCACGTGCTTCGGGTGTGGGAAAATCAGGGAATGGGAAGACTGCTCCAAACACAGGACCTGAGAAGGAAAAAGGTCCCATGTAGGGAGGGACTCCAGATAAAGATGGGTTTGTTCCGGTTAAGACACGAAATAAAGGTCGGGGGATGAAGAGGACTTTCCAGGACCGCCAGGAGGAAGGGGTTTTCAACAGGTTTGATGCACTGAATGACTTAATTCATGAGGAGGGGGTCTCTCCTGACATGCATGTGGAAGCTAACCCAACTATCTCTCAAAATCCGGAGCCTATGGCTCTTATGTCTTTAACCTCTGACCCATTGTTGTATCGAGGGGATGCAAAAGATTCTTCTTTTCCCTCCCCTGAGGTGGGGCTTGGGGATCCGTGTGCTGGCACTGGTACCTCTTTGGTCTCTGATGAGGTAGGAGTGGGCTCAGCTGGAGGGTCAAGTTCTGGAAGTTCTGCAAAGAGTAAAGTTTCTGCTTCACTTCTTTTGGGTGTGCATCAAAAGCCCCTGAAAAAGGGTACTCCTGATAAGACCCAAAGGGTGGGTAGGAAGAAAGATCAAGAGAAAGTTAAGTTGGCTGGTGAGACGTTGGTTGAATCTGGGTCGGTGAAGACTTTAGATGCTCACTTCTCCCAACCTTCGAGATGATTGTGCTTTCTTGGAATGTGAGGGGTATGAATAGCATCCCTAGACAAAAGGCTATTTGAGATTTGGTTCGTGCTCACTCTCCGGATTTGGTTTTTCTCCAAGAGACGAAGCTTTCTGTTGATAGTATGATGCAGAGTGCTTCCAAAATTTGGAATAGAGGTTTATGTCAGTGTGTGGGGGCGATGGGGAGCTTTGGAGGTCTTGCCTGCTTTTGGGATCCTCGACGAATCTCTCCTATTTGGTGGTTTTCTAGTAGATTCTCCATCTCTCTTGTCGCGGTAAGTTTGGAGACTGGGGAAAGAGTTTTGTTGTCCAATATCTATGCTCCATCGAATCTTCCTGGTAAGAGTCTTTTATGGTCCCACATAAACTTTTTGAGATCTTTGGATCCCTTTTTACCTTGGATCATGTCAGGGGATTTCAATGCTATTGTCTCTCTTGAGGAGAAAAGGGGGGTGTGCCTCGTCGGGATGCATCCTCTGTGCTTCTGAGGGAGAACATGGCCTGACTTCAGCTTGTGGATATCAAACCTTTAAAAGGCATGTTCACCTGGAATAATAGGAGGCTTGGAGAAGAAGCTATTTCTGAAAGATTGGATAGGTTCTTGGCATCCAGTTTTTGGGTTAGTGACAAGTGGCTAACAAGCTCTGAAATTTTGGATTGGCGAGGATCTGATCATTGGCCGATCATGTTCTCTGCTCGCTTGGCTAGTGGTTCTAAGAAGCAAACTTTTAAATTTTAGATTATGTGGCTCAGGGAGGAAGGTATTTTTGACTTAGTGTCTAATTGGTGGATTGAAGGTCGACCTGCTTTTGGGACTGCCATGTACTCTTTTATGAAGAGGCTCCAGTATGTGAAGTATAAGCTAAAGTATTGGAATAAGCATCAGTTTGGCAACGTGTTTCAGCAAAAAAGGGTTGCCCAAGAGCATTTGGATTCTATTACCAGGCAGATCAGGGAGCATGATTTGGATGCGACCTTGGGCAGGCTAGAGGATGAAGCTATCAAAGCGCTAGAGGAATGGGAGCTCCGTGAGGAAATCTTTTGGAAGCAGAAGGCTCGTATTGATTGGCTCCAGGAAGGGGATAAGAATATCTCCTTCTTCCATAACTCGGTAAAGGCTAGAAGATAGGGGAATATTATCTCTTCTCTCCGTTCGTCTGAGGGAGCTGTTCTTTCTTCCTCTTTGGAAATTTCTAACGAGGCTGTTCATTTCTTCTCTAATCTTTTTTCTGAAGATACCCCTCTGGCCATTGAGGAGGAAAACTCTATCTTAGCTTGTATCCCTCCTTTGGTGACAATGGATATGAATGCTTCTCTTATCCATCCAATTTCTCTGAAGGAGTTAGAGGATGTGGTGTTTCAGCTGAAGAAGGGGAAAGCCCCTGGTCCTGATGGATTCCCAGCCGAGTTCTACCAGGAATTTTGAGAAGTGATCAAGCTTGACTTGCTGGAGGTTGTGAAAGAATCTCTAAGGAATAAGCAAATGCTAAGAGCTTTGAATGCCACTTTTCTTGCCCTTATTCCAAAGCGTGAGGGTGCTGACTCTTTAGATCTCTTTCGTCCAATTGCTTTGTGTAATGTGGTGTATAAAATCATCACTAAATTAATTGCTGAGCGCTTGAAGCCTTTGTTAGATAAGCTAATCTCAGAGGAACAAGGGGGCTTTGTAGCAGGTAGACAGATTCTGGATGGTGTTGTGATTGCGGCGGAGGCTATTCATTCTATGGCCTCTTCAAGGGAAAAGGCTATGTTCATAAAACTGGACATGTCAAAGGCCTATGACAGGGTCAAATGGGGCTTTCTGATCAAAATTCTTGGAGCCTTTGGGTTCAGTAGGGAGTGGATAGATTGGGTCATGTGTTGTGTAACGACGCCCTCCTTTTCAGTTCTCATAAATGGGGAATCCTCTGCTTTGTTTGGTGCCTCGAGAGGTCTTCGACAGGGAGACCCTTTATCCCCTTATCTGTTCATTTTGATGGCTGAAGGTTTGGGGAGGTTCATTAAGTCACAGGTTGCAGTTGGGCTTTTACATGGTTGGAACTGGAATAATTCCCTTGCCCCGCAAACACATCTTCAGTTTGTGGATGACTCGGCATTGATGGGGGTTGCTAAGGTGGCGGAAGCTGTTGCTTTTCGTCAGACTTTGGATTGCTATTTGGCTACCTCGGGACAACGCATTAATGAAGGTAAGTCTTGCATTTACTTCTTTAACACCCCCAGGCGCATTCAACAGCGCATTGCCAGGATCTTAAGGTTTCAAGTGGGGAATCTTCCCTTTACCTATCTGGGTATCCCTCTAGATGTGCGCCCACCTCCCAGGCGTTTCTGGCAGGAGGTGATTGATAAATTCCGAGGACTGGTTTGTCATTAGACCTATAGATGGTTATCAACGGCAGGCAGAGTCACTCTTTTAAAGTCTGTTGTGCAAGCTCTTCCTATTTACAAATGCTTTGTGATGACTGCCCCTTCAAGTTTCATCAAGGATTTTGAGGGGCTTTGTAGGCAATTTCTTTGGTCGGGTAATCTCCTCTTGAGAAAGTGGAGCTTAATTAAGTGGGAGGTGGTTTGTCGGCCGAAGCAAGATGGTGGCTTGGGATTGCGTAGAGCGGATTGGAATGGGCAAGCGTTGGCGGCTAAGTTGTTTTGGCGGTGGTGTTCACATCAACATCAGACATGGGCCAAGATTCTTACCTTCAAGTATATTGGGGAGGTGGATGGTGCTGAGGTTTCTTGCTTTAGTCTTCTGGGGAAAGGGTCTATGATCTGGGATACTCTCAAGAGGGGAGCTCCGTTGGTTAAACAAAGCCTATTCTGGATTTGCAATAGAGGCTCGGATGCCCTCTTTTGGCTTGACTCTTGGGATGGCTTCCCGCCTATCCTCTCCTCACATCCTCACTTGGAGACTTTAAGCAGGATTTTTGTTCAAGCTGGCTGGAGCAGAGTGATGGATTTCAAAGCCCCCCGGGTCTTGGGGCAAACTATCATTTATCAGTGGAAGGATATGCAAGAGTGTCCTTTAGGTGGATCTTTGGAGGATAGGAGGGAGTTATCCTCTATTTTGGCTACTAGAGTGTGTTGTTCACTGCCTGGGAGGGATGTGTTGGCCTGGGGCTCAGATCCTAAAGGGAAGTACTCTGTTGCTTCAGGGTATCGTGCTTTGGATAGACAGGCTTTAGGCAGTGCTGAGGTTCCTTGGTGGAAAAACATTTGGAATAAATTCTCCTGGCCAAAATGCAACTTCTTCTCTTGGCTTGTGGTGTATGGAAGGTGCTTGACTTGGGACAACCTTTGCAAGAGGGGTTTCTAAGGTCCCTCTTTCTGCTATCTGTGTCTCAAAGATGTTGAGGTTGTTTCTCATCTTTTCTTCCAGTGCCCCTTTGCTAAAGCTATTTGGCACTTTTGGTGGGGGGCTTGGAATATGTCCTGTCGACATCCTTCATCTCTTGGCGAGTTCTGGCAGAATGTTGGACCTACTACGACAAAGACTTCTTTTTTGCACACTGCCTGGTCTATTGGCCCTAATCTTATTATTTGGCAGATTTGGTTGGAGCGCAATCGAAGGATTTTTCTAGATAGGAAGTTGCAGGGGGGCCAAGTGTGGGCTCAAATTCTTGGGGCTCTTCAAGAGACGTTACAAGCAAAATGTGATTTGTCTATTTTGGTTGATCCTGGGGATACTGGAGTGATTCTGAAGTTGGGTATTTCTGTTGGTAGTATGGGAAGACCTAAGGTTGGGCAGGGTAGGTGCTCTAGAGGGAAGGTCTTCAGAGGAGGGCATTGGTTGCTTCCTCCCTCTGGTGTCTTGAAAATCAACACTGATGGGTCTTCAAGAGGGAATCCTGGGCATGCTGGTATTGGTGGGGTGGGCAGAGATAGTTCTGGAGTGGTTGTTTTCTTTTTCTCTGAGTATATGGGGCATCACTCTAATAATCTCATGGAGGCCTTGGCAATTCTTTCGGCTTTGAGGAGAGCTTTCGCTCTCAGCTGGAATCAGATTATATGTGAATCTGATTCTTAGGTGGTGGTTGACTTGATAAATGGATGACACTTCGATGCTGTTAGTTGGCAGTTAGCGGTAGTGGCAAAACAAATTGCCAACCTTGGAGATCTTCTTGATTCTGTCACCTTTTCCCATATCCCTCGTGAATGGAACAAGGTGGCTGATGGCCTGGCGAAAATAGCTTCTGAGAAGAATGTATATGCAAAAGTGAAAATTAATTTTATCCATATTATTCAAGTTTCACAAATGTGAGCATTTTCAAAATTTTAGACCTAAAACAAGGTAATTTTCTGATTACACTATGCAATAGACTTAAAATGAGATGTTTTATAAATGTTATTTTGAATGTTGATAATGCAGAAAACTAAAACATGAAAGTAACTACAACAAACCAAAGTAGAGAGAAGAAAATTTAAACCCTGAAATTTGCAACCTCAAACTCCATAGGGACTAAGATGCTAGCAAGGGCATCTTGGTCCTTCTCATGAAATTTGAAGGTTCAAAAAACTAGAAGACAATGCAATCAACTTAGACAAGACTCTAAGGTAAAAACCCATAGACGGATTAAGATGCTAGTGAGGGATTTTTAGTCCCAGTAAGGGTTTTTTCAAAAACATAGAAAAATCTTGATTGGTAATAGTGTCCCCGGGTTGCCCACTCAGGGACCTGATGTTTAGAAGAAGGAAAGTATGCCAATGAATGCAATAAAAAGTGACTAATGCCAAATAATAGAATACAAAGTTAGATGCAATTTTTTTCAATTTTGAAAGCAATAACAATGTTCCTAAATGCAATTAGAATGATTGAAAATGCACTTTTTAAATTTTTCAATTAGATAAGATGATGAAATAAATAAAAAATACAACCTATATGCACTTTCACTAATGAAAATGTGAGAAACCCTAGATGAAATTTCACTAATGCAAGATGTAATGCAAGAATGAATGCAACCAAGATCTAGGACTTTAATGGAATCCAAATCAGAAAAAATGAATGTTCTTAAAGTTTAGGTTCACCTAGATGAACTACTGGGAAAATAGGGGGGGTGAAAGGCCACTATTCTCCTTAGGTCATTCAAGAATGTCCTAGGATCCCAATTTGTATTGACTATCAACCCAAAGGGTGAGTCAATTATCAATAGGGAAGACTAAGAGGAGTTTCTTTGAACTTAGAGGGGTTCACCACCAAGTAAAAGCTTGGAAAAGACAATTTAACATTCAACTCACAAAACCTAGTAATACAAGCAAAATGATAAGTGAAAAAAATGAAATTATGCTATAGAAAGTTATGATGTGTGTACCTAGAAGTATGGAAATTTAATGAGGATTCTAGAAATGCAAAGAAGTTGTCCAAATATGCCGAGGAGGACTAAGATTCTCTTACTGTTGTCTTAGTCCCACTGCTTTTTTCATAGAAGATGTGGAATCTTTAGATGTTAGAGCTAGGTCTAAAACAATCTCTAAAAAATACCCTCGAGAGGACTAAGATGCCCAAGTTGGTGACTTAGTCCCATCTAGAATTTTTGAAATATTTGATTGTGGTCCTAAGGTCCAATGTCTACACTTCCTTCTTCTCATATCTTAGGTCCTGAAATATCCAAATCTACCTTGTAGGTGAGTTTCCATGAAGATGAATTTTTTTTAAAGAAACTTTAAAATTTTGCACTTCAAATGATCTTCAAGTCTTTAACCTAAATCTGCAAACACAAACATGCAGGAGACAAAAAACTTGTTGATTCTTAGTAACATGCACGAACAACCTTGCGCAAGGTACATGAAGGTATACAAGGATCTCATTCGAGTGGCCCAACCTTAGCTAATAAAGTTATGAGACTTGGGTATTACTGGTTCACCATGGAAAAGGATTCCCTTCAATTTGTGAGAACATGTTGTCAATGTCAGTTGCATAGTGATCTTATTCATGCACCTGCATAAGAGCTTTGACCAATCACTTCTCCATGGCCTTTCACAAAATGGGGACTCAACCTCCTAGGTAAAGTATATCCCACCTCATCTAATGGCCATAAATTCATTATTATTGCCACTAAATATTTTACCAAATGGATATAATTGACTCCCCTTACCTATATAACTAGCAAGTAGATTTCCAAACTCATCCTCAATTACATCATTTGTCGGTATGGTGTTCCAAAATCCATCATCAAAAAATAATGGTCATCCTTTCAAAAATCAAGATGTTCGTGAGATTTGTGAATGCTTCCATATCTAACACCATTTCTCCATGCCCTATTACCCACAAGGTAATAGTAAAGATGAGGTGTCTAATAAGAAAATTATCAAAATTCTTAAGAATATTGTTAATGACACTAGCCATGACTGGCATCTGCAACTTAATCCTACCATATGGGCCTATCACACTAGCATCCACACACCTAGCAGTTCCACCCCATTCACTTTGGTCTTCAAATCCAAAGCCATCCTACCCATCGAGGTCAAAATCCCCTCCTTATGGGTCTCTCTGAAGGGATTTATTGATGATAAAGAATATCATCAATCTAGATTGCATGAACTTGAATTTTTAGGAATTGGAATTTTTAGAAGAATGTAGACAAAATTCCTTGACACATTTGCATGCATATCAAATTCAAATTTGTTGAATCTAAAAAAAAAATTTCATGGTCTGAGAGTTTGACATTGGCAACTTGGTCTTAATGCAAAATGAAAAGAATCAAGCTGATCTTGAGAAATCTAACAAGTTCAAAGATAATTGGCTAGGTCCATACATCATCACTACTTCATTTAGTTCTAGCACTTATCTGTTACCTACTCCAGATGGGGAACAATTGACATAACCTATCAACAGTTTGCATCTTCGTAAATTCTACACATAGCATCAGAGAGCTTGGATAAAAACCTAAAAAATACAAAAGAAAATGAAAAATACAAAAAACTTATCACCCTGATGAAAACCTAGCAAATAGGCATCTTGGTGACATGAAAAAATTGAAAAATATCAAAATAGTAAAGAGAAATAATTTGTCCAATAGTGAAAACCACTTCGGTGGTGCTTTGGCTAAGTACCATGGTGAAAACCTGGCAATTAGGCCCCATTTGTAGTTAGTCTTTTCTTTTCCATATACTATCATTCCATCTCCCTTCATCCATAATAAATGATTGGCATTCCATTTGTCATAAAGCACTATTTCTTGTCATGGCTAACAATGGTTGACATCATGCTTCACATATCCTCCACATTTCATCCTAGTCACACTCTTTGCCATCTCATTCAAAATTGGCTAGTCCTAGACCTAACTGGGGGCAATACCTCTAAACATCATGACTGTAGTGGATCTCAAACATGTTCTCGACAATCATAAAAATTCTTGAAAAAACACAAAAAAATCATAAAATGTCTTGAAAAAAGAAAAAAATAAAATATCCATAAAAAATCAAAACATGTCAAAACCCAAAAACATCCAAATAATTCTCAAAAATATCAAAAAAATAGAGTCACGACCGGCATGTCCATTGTGTCAATCTTCATCACCATCGAACTATGTTGTCTCTATGCATTTTCATCAAACCTGACATCTCGACATCAAAACACTTGAACATACTTGGAAAACACTTTGGAAAACACTATCTTTAATCTTGGTATTTTTCGTCATGGTGCTAGTTCTTCGAGGATGTCTTGACATCCGAATTTAGAAGAGCAATGAAATATCATGGTGAGTATCTTGTCTTTTCAGATTGTCATGCTACTAGTTCCTTAAGGATGTCCTACATAGGATTTAGAGGAACAATGACGTTTCATGGCTTGTCTTTCTTTTTTGTGGTTGGTTGTTACAAAAAGATTGGGGCAAAAAAGTTCCTTGTATGAGTCATGATCATCCTTTTCTATGATTGCTTGTTCTATGTGATGGTGCGACCTTGCACACCATTGATCTATGTCATATCATGGTGTTTTTTGGCCATTACAATAATCCGCCCAATGATGATTAAAGCAACACCTATTAGTACTTTTGCATTATATTGAAGAATTCTTTCTCCACCCTAATATCCATCCCCTCCCATCCAATGATCTCTCTTATTCCGTCGCCTAATGATATCCTATGACATACAAAAATATAATTTTGTATACATGATCATATATAGAAATTGGATTAGTACATTACACATTTACATAGATCCATTCACATATTTGCATTCACATCACTTATCATAAATACATAATCTGGATCAATCCATTTGCATTAATATAACATATAATCACATTAATATTTTTCATACATCATCCATATAATTAATGCATATAGATTCAAGATCATAAAATAAAACATCATATCTTGCATAATCCATATACAATCATATATTAATGCATTCATAATCATAAACATGGAATCCATTAGCGTTAAAATATTATACATATAATGAATATAATCATCATCATCATAAGGTTGCCATCATCACATATAAAGTAACATCATCATCATTACATTTCATCATAGAATAGCATCCTAAAAGAATACATCCCATAAAATAAAATGAATCATCATAATTATCACATAAATCACATCATAGGAACATAATAAAATCATAATACATCACAACATAACACATGGCATCAAATTCGCAACAAAAATGCATCATACATATAATCTCAAAATCATGTCACATGATAGAGTCCTAAGGAATCCCAAAAATAGAGCTTGTAGGCTCGATAGTAAATATATAAATGTGTCTCAAACATAAATAACAAACATAAAATGACATGCCCTAGCTAGTGCCTTCCTCATCCCCTTGAGGTGAGGGATGGGGTGACTGATTCTCCCTCTTAGGAGCTAATGAAACATGCTCTAGTGCAACCATCTAAGTCTATAATGACCCTAGAACAATGACCTATGGATGGCTTTAGCTGGACTTGTGCCCTAATGATGCCTAACTATGGCTGGAGGAATGTATGTGGCTATGATGTGACTTTCTCCCAATTTACTGCCCAGATGAAGTAGATGCACTGGCACTATTGTGGGTCCAACTACTATGAATCCTACTGCCAGACCATGAGAGGATAAGATCTTGCTACTTTTTCA
The DNA here is from genome assembly GCA_007115665.2 of Sequoiadendron giganteum. NCBI lineage: Eukaryota > Viridiplantae > Streptophyta > Pinopsida > Cupressales > Cupressaceae > Sequoiadendron > Sequoiadendron giganteum. The sequence goes on from CM021100.1 coordinate 387,734,636, forward strand.
ACACTTATCTCTCATAGAGAATCCTATACTATGCTCGGCTAGCACTCACCCTCTCCAGCTCTTTGTCCACCTCACCCACCAGCCCTAAACATAGTTGCATAAACTTAGAACACCAACTTTGTGCCTCCTGTTGCCTAACAACTACCTAATATTTATCTACCTAGGTCACCTCCAACTAACCCTATAAGGTCCTGATCCAAGCAAGATCCTCATCCAACCTACTTTTCATATCTAACAGTTGTTGATCGACTATGGCATCCCGAGGCAAGGATGGCCTCCCAGCTAGGAACTCATCTCCCTCCACCATCTAGTCTCTAATCTATCTCTCTGCATCACCAATCTCCTCTTCTCCCTATCTCCTACTCACGGACAATATCAACATCCACATCCTACTCTCTCCCTACCTCCACATCCACCTCCATCTCTTGTATGCCCTCCTTTTATTGAGGTCCCTCTGGCACTCTCCCTATGCCTTGACGTCCTCCTATCGGCCCTCATCCTGGTGGCCCTCCTCCCTATCCTCCTCTCCCACCTCATGGATGGGTGACAGTGGTGCTCGATCTACTCAATATCACACTCTCCTCCCATGTCTTTTCCCTCTCCCACCATCCTCTACAGCTCCCCCATATTCTCCATCATCATCATCATCATCTCCTCTACCTCCATCTCCCCCTCTCCCCTTGCCTCCTCACCTTGCTCGATGCACCCATCGTACTATTTCCCATTGATCTACTAGTGGTAGTTGATCCAAACCTCTCTATGGAAGTGGCATGTGATTCTTCCAACTTGCATCATAGCCTAGGGTGGTCCATGCATCTGCTAGACCCCCCCTCCATACCGAACATTGTGCAACCCAACCATCAATATGTTGCTCAACCACTGTAACTGCTATAGGCGATCCCCACACTATCTCCCATGAGGATCTAACATACATTGTGATGCCTATATGAACATCCTATCACTCCTCAAATTGTCTCAGTGCCCCTTGGGGTAGGTACATCTCTATAATCAATTGTTACTGTACAATATTTCCAATCAAATATCTGAATGTTCTACAAAATGGTAAATGATACTCCTCTCCTAGCCACTATCCACAATCCCTGTATGGCCTCCACACAAATATTTCCAAACTATCAATGGCATGCCACCAATACCCTATATCTCCTATACGAGTCTATGTCATTGAACCCACATATAAATATAAATAAGGCATACCCTCGACTCGTTGTCTTTGCACTGGTGGTTGAAATACGAGAATGTTCTCCCATGCCTAGATCATCAGAATAGTCATCCCACAACTAATACTCGACAACTCCTGGTATGCAACATAATGTAACTATTGATATAACATTCCTAGAAAGCATGACCCCCAACAAAATACTACCATGTCCTGCCTCATATGGATAAGTACATCCCCCCATTCAATAGGGAATCCATGACCACAATGATCTGGAATCAACACCTTGATAATCAAAGTGCACAACATAACATTTGATCTATTGTAATGCTCGGCCATAAAATCCCAACTGATCTCATAACTATGAGTCCCCAACTGTGTTATATCCTCATGAACATAGTACTTTTTAATATCATGTAATCCCTATTGCGGATCATAGACTACCCACTCTCCTCTGACGGGAATCCGTAAGATCCTGTGCACATCCTCAAGTGTCATTATGGCCTCTACTATTAGAAAATGAAACGAGTAGGTCTTAGAGTGCCATCTCTCTACAATTAATTTCAATAGGCCCCTATTTTCCTAGAGAATGGGCATATATGTTAGGTGAAATAGTCCTAGCCGCATCAGTTGCCTATGCTCATGTTGTCTCAGCTAATCTCTTTATGTGTATGTCACTAGCTGAAACTCTCAAGTATAAATGGGTGGTAATAATATTTGCATACAAAGAAACGGAGGTTAGCGCATCATTGAAAATGATCCTTATCATTTATCTAAGAAAAAGTTCACATAAAATTGAGCTTAAAGTAAGTCAAACCTAGCTAAAGTCAATTGCATTGTTCTACCTCTCAATTGTGTCGTGCCAGTTAAAATGCATTGCTTCACCATGCATATGCATTGTTCCATGATGATTACATCGTTCAACATTGCAGATGCATCACTTTTTAGCAATTGTGTTGTTTCGTTCATCAGTTGTGTCACTTTACAATGGTTGTTTCACATCCTCTCCTGCCTGCATTGTAGCATGGCGATTGCATTGCATGACTTGGAACATGTGTTTCACTTTGGCGTTTGCATTGCACCAACTCATATTTGTGTTGTTTTAAACCTAACCCTAGTCTACATCTAGCATTTGTGTCGCAATGCATCAAATGCATGCAATATGATGGAATTTGTAGTTTTCACAAATGCATATGCTTCACAATGCATCTTCTACCCTAGTTTTGATGCCCTATTAAACATGTAAAACAAGAAAATCATGAAGTGGTTATAGGGTACATATCGGTGCATTTACGCCCTCTAGCCATTGGTAGGTGCGTACTCGATATCTGCAATGATCGGCCTCCAAAATCACCATCTTTCTGCAAGTATACTCTAACTCTGAGCTCTAAATCTCTAAAAGGAAAAAGTACAAATGAATTACCTTTTTACCCAAATCAAGCATATTTATAGGGTAAAAATTAGGGTTTTCTTGAAGGGTTATTACTAGATGCATACTTGACCATGTTTGATAGACCTTTTGACTACCTTAAACTTGTTGAAACTTGAAATATACTATGCCACCATTTTTTTGGTCATCAAATTGAATTATTGTGACACTTTCCAAAATTTTCTAGGACTAGGCCAAAATTCACAAATTTTCCCAAGGGGGCATAGATATTTCATACCTTTGTTGGGGCATATTTTGAACTTAATTTTTTTATCACAATGTGATAAACTACATTATAAAAAAGAGAGGAAAAATGTAGACACATAAAATTGAACCAGGCCTACAAACTTTGTTTTCCCTTATTTCTTCTCAACATAATTAAAATATTTAATTATTTAAGTAATTCATACCTTTTATTCCTTCTGAATATTTAAATAAATAAATTACATTTATTGTATTTAAATACATCACTAAGTTCCTATGTCCCCCCATAATTAAATAAATTCCTAAATTTATTTAATTGTTATCTGCCTACTATTCTCTCTTGATTATTTAAATAAATAAACCTTATTTATTTATTTAAATACGTCATTAATTCCTTATGTCTTCTAATAATTAAATAAATTCATATAATTTATTTAATTATTGTCAACATCAATTTCCTTCTAATTTTAAATAAAATCATTTATTTAAAATTATCCACATTCTATTTTCCCACCAAGTAAATAATTTAAAATCATTATTTACTATCACATGACCCCACCACTTTTGAATTAAATTGATTTGTAATTCAAAAGGTCAGCTACCTCTCAAATCAAATAATTTTAAATTGTTTTTTGATTTCCCACTAACCTCTTTTTATGTGTTCAATATTCTCTTCCCACATGTATTCTTGACCATTCACTTGGTTTTCCTAAAAAACAAATATCAACCCTTCATTTCAAATTTTACCCTAATGTTGCCCTAACCCTAATTGATGGTTGTCACATTTAATTTCAGCCTTTGATCTTAGGGCATCTCTCAACTTTCAATCTGGGCCATTCATCAAAAAATGGCTTTTCTATAAAAAGGCAATTTTGACCTCATTTTGTCACTTCATGCATACTTGATCAATTGATACTTCATACTTGCATACTTGCATTTGAGTAAAATCCTTCAATATTTGCTTAGGTATTTGTCATACATCAATAGTTTGTCATAAAAATATGAGGGAAAGCATCATTTTGCAGCAAATGAAGAAGGGAAATGAAGGTCAATCATTGAGGGAATGAAGGATGCTTGGTGAAATCCTCCTTTTTTTTATTCTATTTTACTCCACTGTACTTCATTGCTTAGCTAGGGTTTTTTTATGCATTTATTTTCATGCTAACTTGAATTTTTCCCTTAGTTACATTGATAATCACAAAGGGTAGTACACAAGTGCATGAAGGAGGGGAATTTCATCATTGTAAGATTATCTTGTATCTTACTTTCCAAATTTTCTATGAACATCATTTTGAAGGTGAGGGTCATGGACCTTGACATCTATTTGGGAATAAAGTGATTTATAGCACGAGATAAAATAAGTAGTCTTTTCTTCTTCTTTTTTCTTGCATCTCATCAAATCATCTAAGGTCATCTTAGGAGACATATACACTTGGAAATGGTCTATAAATTCCTCAACAAGTTCATTGAATGAATGAATTGAGTTGTTTCGTAATGAAGATAACCATTCCAAGGAAATATCTTTAAATTTCCTAGTAAAAATTTTAGCCAAGAGTTTATCATCAATAAAAAAATTCACTACATAAGAAATCATAGGCAAATAAATGGTTAGAAAGATGCCCCTTCCCCCAATATTTCTCAAATATAGGCACCTCTACACCTTGTGGCATCGGTTTTTGCAATACCTCCAAGAACAAGGGACTGCTTTTGACATAATATGTTGTTGGACCATTTTGATTTTGATTGATGGTGGAGACTTAATTTTGAAGAGATGAAATGGTTTGGAAGAGTTGGTTTATCATAGGGTCATTTCTTGTATTATGAGATGGAAGTGAAAAAGGTGAAAGTTTGAGGGATAAGTGAATGGACTACTTATATGTGGCAAGGTGGTAGGAGATATGACATGTGATGTCACAAACGTACTAGAGATGCTAGCATAAATACCCAAGGAAGGAATCACATTACTAGTTAGTTCCATTCTTGTTGTGACTTGAGGGATAGTATAGGTAGGAATATAAAAAATTATTATGGGAGGACGAATTTGAATGCCTGCTTGGCTTGTGACATTATTGGTAGTTAGAGGACAACTAGTGTTTGAGGGGAAGTGTTTTGCAAAGATTTGAACTATCTTTTTGACAAGATCAAGTCCATATTTATTGCCAAGCATGCAATGAATGTTATATATGTTATGGATGGTGGTATTTGAAATATTGTCATTTTGCACTTGATGTTTTAGGTTTGTTATATATTCCTAAATTTTTATTATTTCTTCTTGTGGAATATTGGAAAGCATTGTTTGAACATGTGTCACAGTACTTGAAGGCAAATAATTGCTAAGGGTATAGTCCATACCTAATGTACTAGTGTTAATACTAGGAGTGAATGAGCTAGACAACCCAAGATCCATGACAATTGTGCTATCATGTGATGACAAGAGTCTTGAACTTCATCTCACTATAGTATTAGCAATAGGACACCAAATACTCATGCAAGGGCTACTAAATGCAAGATGAATGCAAATGCAATATAAGCTAAGAAAAATCAAATGACTATAATAAAAAATTTGTAAACTGAAACAAAATGATATAAACATCAAGAAGAAGCTTAGAAACGGTGTTTTAAGTGTTGGAAAATGCAGTGAAAAATTTGTACTGGGATTGTTTCACCTAGAGGGGTGTATGAGTCCCAATAGGTTTAAAAAAAAAAAAAATCAATTGATTTTAATGCTTTTTATGTTGTATAATTTGTAAACTAAGTGAAAATACATATTTTATATGAATTTTAATAATTTCAAATGAAGAAATGCAACCTATATGAACTTTCCCTAATGTAAGAATTAGAAACCCTAGAATTCCAATTAACTAATGCAAATCCTAATGCAATATTAATGCAAGAAAGATCTAGGATGAGAATGCACTCCAAATCAGAATTATGATGTTCTAAATACATGTTCACCAAAATGAAATGATGGAAAAGGGTATAGGTGATTTTGGATGGTTTAGGACATAGAGCAAACACACTTTCCAATTATCTCATTCAAGGAAAACCCTAGAGATATCAATGAAAAAGAGAAAGAGATCTTGCGATAGGGCTATCCTAGGGATTGATTGTAAACTAATGAGGGATTCACCACCAAGATAGGGCTTGGAAAAACAAATGTAATATAAATTAAAAATCTTAAAACCCTAATATGATGCAATCTATAGCTAGATGACCTAAAAGTGCATGCAAATTATAACAAAAATGTGAGATCTTAGAAGTATGCAACTAGAAACCTGAAGAAGGTAGGAATGAGGTCTAAAATGCTGAAAAACAGTGACTTAAAGTCTTACTAGGACTCATACGCCAGGTTGGGTGAATTATTCCCAGATCTGGGTTTCTCTACAAGAACAAGAATCTAGCAAATAAGTATACGAAAGTACAAAAACCTAAAATTTGAGCTAAACTAGGACTCATATGCTAGAACTAGTGTATTAGTCTAGTTAGGGTTTTCTAAAGCTTCAACGTATGAATATGATTTTAATGTTTGATTTGAATTTCCTAAATAATTTCTACATCTGAAACCTTGATTTTCAATGTATGGAAGTCTTCCAAGTATCTCTAGTGCAAGGTGACAACTTTGATAACTTTGAACACTCTTGAAAATTTGTCCAGGATTTCTGTTTAATATTTCTTTAATCTAAACCTACAAATCACACACTAGAGAGAGGGAAAAAATTGTTTTGTTAGTGGATAGGAGTTTTCCTTGTTCAAACCTCATTTTGGTAATCAATCTTTGAAATGAAATAAAGTAAGATGAAGGAATGATGAATGAAAAAAATGTAATGTTACAACTCACCAAACCCTAGCAATGAAGTGCTACAAACATGTATGAAGTGAATCCAATGGATGTAGATCATGAATCTTGCTTCAAAAGGATAGATATTGAATGAAATTCTAGCTTGAGTCATGAAACCCCACATCACAATTGTTAGCTCAAAAACAAGCATAATGCATGAAGACTTTTGCATGATGCTTGATGTTTGAATAATGCTCTAAAATTCTTGATAATTTTCCCTTAAAGACACTTGAATTCTCTTGTGAAGTAAAATTTTCTATTAGGATTATCTCACAAAATTATTAGGTCACTTGATTGCTTGTTAGGTGAAAATGAGTGCAAGAACCTTGTATTTATACTTAATTATGCAAGATTTCCTAAAATTACAACACTACAAGCTGACATCAGATCTAAGAGAAAAAAATCCCACCAAAATTTTGAATTAATTTTAATTTTAGGCCACATGGGACTCATATGCCCAAGGTGGCATATGATCCCTATTAGGCATAATTATGCGACCAAATTCAAAAATGATTAGAAAGGTGCAAAATTAGGATTGAGACCAAAAACTCTAGGTGGGACTCATATTCCCAAGGTGGTGTATGAGTCCCAAACACCAAATTTGGACCAAACAACATAGAAACATCTAAATTATGATTGGATGTTGATTTTTGTTGGGATTATCCTTGAAAAGATCAATTTAATGAGGCTTGTGGATCCAAAATTAGGCCAATTAAAGCATAAAGAAGCCCAATTATTTATTAACACCCTATAAAAGTGTGAAATTATGTTACAACACTTTACAACACTTTAAATAAGGTATCAATAAGCTCATTAGTTCACAAGGGTCCAAGGCCTAATGTGAACGTGTTAGACACATTACATAGTAAATAAAGGCAATGTTAGGGAGTACTTTTTTTTTCATTACACAATTATTCAATGATCAAGTAGACATATTAAATTTTTTGATATGTGTGGACCAATATAAGAGTCAAGAGATTGACTTTGATGAATTTGTTGATATTATGGATGGGAAGGAATGGTATTTGGTGATAAAATGAATCAAATTAAGACTAGAAAGATCCCAGAGGGTCTAATGTCCTTTGAAACGGTTTTTGATGGCTCTAACAAAAGCAATAAAAAATAATCATTGAAATTCCTAAAGGATTTACAGGAAGTGAGTATAGGTTTCGAAAATGCTCCAAAGAAAGTGTATGCGAGAAAAAATATGAAGCTCCAAACAAAAGAAATGCTTATTGATTTACTTAGAAAATATAGGCATGTTTTTTATTGGTGATATGATGATCTAAAGGCCTATAGAGAGGACTTGTTTTGATACAAGTTTCCTCTTAAATTAGATGTAAAGCATTTTAGGAAAAAAAAAGGCCTATTAACGCTACCTTGGTACCTAAAATTTGAGAATAATTGATGAAGCTAAGAGATGTAGGCATCATCAAGCCTATGAGACACTCATCTTGGGTGTCCAATCTTGTGCCAGTGAGAAAGAAGAATGGTGACATCATATTGTGTGTTGATTTCAAAAATCTTAAAATGTCATCATTGGAGGGTAATTATCCATTACCAAATATGGAAGCCATGTTACAAAAGGTAACTGGCTATGATCTTTTGTCGATGATGGATGGTTGTATATGCAAAAGTGAAGCTTTTGGGTTCTAGATTATGCATTAAATCTTTGAAACCTCTTGAATTCCTTTTGATTTATTTAAATAACCAGCTCATCTTCTCTAGTGTTCTCTCATTTTTCTTTCTACTATCTTTTCCTCTTTTGATAGTAGCACTCACACTGGTGCACTCAGTAGCACCCCCAATGGTGCACTCTAACTTTGTTGTTATTTCCATTATTCTTCTATGTATTTCTTCTCTTTCTGACACTTGTATCTATCTCTTCTCCTCTATGCTAGGGCTAGAAATTTTATCTTTTATTTGTAAATCCATTTGCTCCTCATTCTCTTGTGAATTTATTTCTATATATTTTTGGCCATATATGTTTAATATTTGAGATTGTATTATTTATATATTGTGTTCCATGGGAGTTATTTGATAGGTCTTGTTAATAGTCACATCTTTTTAGAGCTCTCTCTAAAACTTTCCCCCATTTACAATTTCTATTCCCTTCACACCTAACCCCCTCTCAAATGGTAGACATCAAGAAGAATTTTTTTGATTGATTATATCTATGTTTTCATATGTTGTTTGTGTCTTGGTGTGATAAAAGGTTCAAAATTTGAAGAAAAAATTATTAAGCCTCAAAAGAGCCTAATTAGGGTCTCATCAATGGAGGCAATGTTAGAAAGAATTTTGAGGGATACATACTAGAGTTTTGTACCTAAAGGATTTCTACTAGTTGTATTCTTTAACCCTAGAGTTGATCTTATTGAGGTAACATGGGAAGGTATTCCAAACCTAAGATTAGATGTAAATTAGAATAAAATAACGTACACACAAGATATAGCAGAATTCAAATTTCTTTATATTTTTTATATTAGTAATTTTTCATTACATTTCTTATATGTTTGTTATAGTGAATACTCTATACTCTTCCTTACTCTATCACAAGTCACTCTATGCTATTAGTGAATAGATATTTCTATCTACTTATAGTTACAATAGGGGATGTGTCCCTTAGATAGCATCCCTAAAGTATATTCTATTTTCCTAAGCTCATGTTTTGGAACATTCTTTTCAGTTAGATATTAAGTATCTCTGAGTCGGTGTCTATACACTATTTTCCATCTAACACATCCAATTTGATCATAAAGATTTTGAAAAATATCTAACTAAATTTATACCCGTGAACATTCAACTTAAAAACAACCTCCTTATGCACCTTGCAAAAAAAAAATATTATTTTATTTTTATAAGATTTTTGAAATATCCATTAATATAATGAAATTATTTTTATAGCATTTTGTTTCATATATATATATGTATTTCAGCACCTAGATATCACTACTGCTAGTCTAAGAATCAATTGATAAAAAATTATAATATAATATATTAATAAAAAATATTTTGATATAGGAAGATCAATTCTCATTTTGATTGAATATATATATATAAATAATGTAAGATTATTCATGATGCATTTCATGCATATTGATAAATTCTATTAGAATTAACAATCAATTATTTTATATTTTTATAATTAAATATTCCATTATCATATTCAAATTATAATATTAATTAACATTATAATACATCTAATATTAGATGCAATCCTTTGGATAAATTTTCTTTCTAAAATATTTTAAAATTATTTATTCAATTATTTTTTAATTTAAAAACACATTAAATACTAACTAAAATTTCTATTTAATTTTTATTATTATATGATTATATTTAATAAAAGGATCGCCAAGCTTTTTAACTTAAATAATATAAAGCTGAAAAGATATTGATCAGTATATACCAGCCCATTAAATAAACAGTTTGAAATATCCCACCACATAAGTATGTAGTAGATATTAGATTCAATGAATATATAAAGATTAGACATAGCATATAAATAGAAGTCTCTTACTGTAAATATCCTTCAACGACAAATATTTTATCAGTTAAACCAAATACATCCAACTGAACTCTCTAGTTCTCTTTCTCAGACATTCTCTTCGCAGGATTCCTTGCAACTTTTCTTTCATACACCAAAACATTCCAAATTGTGAAGGAACATGAATGCTATGTACTCTTTTATTAGATCATAAATTTGTATGGTTACACGATGTTGTGAAAAAAAAAGTGTCTTAGAATTATAAGACAAGAATCCTCATTGCAGGAAAATAAATAAACAAAACAGATTTACTGTGGGAGATTGGAGAACAGAAGCTCCGGGTGTTCATGCAGCGATAGCACGGTTTGCTTGATTCTGGTGGGCATTCTGGTGCCCACCCGAGGCCTGCGAGTTTTCCAACTTTAGGAAGAAGAATTGAGATTTGAATTTGAAATTGTCTGTTGGGCACCTTCGAAATGATTCTTTCTCTTCCTTCGCATTTTCGGCCTGTTGTCTGAGCACAAACCCGAACAACCCTAGCGCTTTTTGTGGTAGGATGGGAGGGATGTTAGCAGTGTTGCAGGAGGATGTGTCATTCCATGAGGGAAGAGTGGAAAGAAGAGATGTAATCAGATATCATGGACACATAGTCCTGTAAAATGGAGCTTCTCTCCTCGGCATCATTCAGACCTCTTCTGCATGCCAGACTGTCTACGCTTGGTGGCATTCCGGTGGTTCTTCCAGGAAGCCTTTTCGCGATCTCAGCCCATTTATTCCCCATCCCTACGTATCCCCTCACCATCTTACTTTCCTCCTCTTCCGTCGAAACATGGAATTCACGAGTCAAAGATTTTGGAATCCTTGTCACATCCCTAAATAGAATGTTCTCATTCGCGATTTCCTGCCTGCACAGGTCGTTATTACTTAAATCGTTGAAGCGTTGAACGGAGTCCTTATAGACATTGCTAAATTCTTCTTCCTTGGGGTTGAAGAGGAAACTCGTATGTTTTCTCTTCCACCGGGTAGACTCCATTACTTTGCTTAAAGCATTTATTCAAACACTAACATCCCGAGTGCGGAGATGCCTTATATTGTTTCTCCTGCTATTGTAATTATCATCAAATATGGGTAAAACTGGGTCGTTACTAATCTGACAGAGAAAATCTTGCCATTCAATAATCATTCAATGCCCTCGATTAGTATCCAATGACAGCAACCCCGAACATTCAGCTGGCATCAAATATGGGTAAATCTGGGTCGTTAGAATCTGACAGCGATAATCTGGGCATTCAATAATCAATCAATGCGTCCGATTAGCGTCCAATGACAGCCATGCCCCAATCATTAAGCGTGCATCTCGCTTGACGAAAAATTTAGAAACCGGGGACGTTTGACAGTTGAGCTGGGTAGATATTGGCTGCCACGGAACGGACAATTATGAATTCAAATTCGAAAAAATACAAGTTTGGATTTCATTATTTATATATTCCAGCTTGCAGGTAAGATTACTCCTTACAAATGCCTGCAGCATTACAATCCATCCCGAATAAGTCGTGATAAAAATATTGAGCGCCCAAAATAACATTGTAGATTCTTGTACCGTTACCATAACTTTACACCGTCTTAAAAACTCAAAAACTAAGTTTTCAGTGAATCCGTGAATAGGATCACAGCAGAAGATCTGATACTCGTATATCAGATATTGCGCAGTGCCGACTATTCAAATGTTTCCATTAAAATACATGAATTTATACCATTATCTTATTCTACTTCATATGTTCCGACTGCTCAAATAGACTTGCTTTCTCTTTCACCGACAAATTCGAACTCTATAATTATTTTATATACTAAAAAAAAATTAGAAAAGATTAGGAGTTATTTTAATCGTTGTCTAATTGAAACGGTAGAAAATTTACATTTTAATAAAAGGTAATTATATAATTAAAAAATAAATTACATTTTTACTTTATAGTCATATATTTATCATCATTTTGTAGGAGTTAAAATATTAATATTATTCATTGTTAATTTATTTTACTAGTTTTAATTTCTTTTCTCCATACTTGTATTGATTTTATCTTCGTTCTGAAACAAAATTTGATTCTTCTATATTTTAATCTGTTTTTTTTTTTTTTATATGAAATATTTTAATTTATATAAGTTTAGATATTTTCTATTCATATCCTATAAAATATATATAAAATTAATTCTTAAGGAAAATATTTTTCTACTCTTTCAATCAACTAGTATACATATATTAATTAATAATAAATATAAAGTATGCTGAAAGTTATCAATACTTAACATTGTTTATTATAATATTAATTAATAAAATATATTAAAAACTATTTTTACTATTATATATATATATATTTTAATAATATATATAAAAAACTATTTAAGCATACATATCTTAGTTTGTAATTTTAATTGAAAAGTATTTAAATTAAAAACTATTTATTGGGAAGTTTTTAATTTAAATCTTTTTCGAAGAATATAATTTATTTTTTTTATGTGCTTTTGGTATTCTTAAGCAGCACATATTTTTACTTGCCTGTAATTTTTAATGAAGCTTCAAAAAGTTTACGAATATTCCTTTGTTGCTTTCAACGTAATTATTTGTAATTTTAAAATATATTTAAACATTGTACATATTTAATATATTTTTCTTACTAATATAAAAAATACTTTGAAAATTGATACATCCATTTGATTAAAAACTTTAGTATACCTGTTTGAAGTCTTTCCATTTACTACAATCAACTAATATTTAATTTTGAACCCTACTAAGCTTATGAGAGCTACCTCATATAATTGACCATTCCTACTAAATACTACCAAATGTTTCTCAAATTCAATGTTTGAATAAAGATTTATAGGTTTCATTATCATTGAATGATTTAAAAGAGATCACATGCAATGTGTAATGAAGAATAAGGGCCTTGTTTTGGGTAAATGCTTCCAAACATTCACCCTAAGTGTGTTTGAGCAAACAACCTTGTGATCCACTACGGATAAATTCTTCCAAACACATACCTTATTTATACTCATATTCAATAAAGTAAAATATATAGGATAAAAGTTTAAATTGAATTATATATAATTTTTTTTATTTAATATATAACATTTCAAATGGTAAATTAAAAATCAAATTAAAATTATTTTCTATTAATTTTATGATTTAAGTTAATAGTAGTAGTATTCTAATTCAAATGATCAATTTTACTTTTATTTTTCATTTCATTCTAGTAAAAACATAGAAGTGACTTGAATTTTTTTTCACATTCTAATCAATTATAGGAATAGACTCCAAGAGCTCAAAATTATTCAATTACACTAGCCTTAAGAAGGTGATATGATTTTTTTTATAAGTGACTAGCTTTCCCTAATAACTCTATTGAATTTTCTTCTCATGTCTTATGGGGTTGATTTTTAGGATTTCAAGGAATTAAATATATGTGATAACAAATATTGGGTTAAATAGGCTATATAATGAGAGATGGCTTTCCTCTCAAGATGAACTTAAAAATTTATTAGATTAAGGATAGTAACCCTTTAGAGATCTTATAAAATGACTAATATTAATTCCTTTTAGGTAACTATATATGATTAAATAATTTTTATGAGTTAATTTAAGATTATCTTAATGGTTGGAATATTTAGAAGATTCAAGAATGTAATATTATTATTTTTAATTTATCCAGTCTTTAATTAGGCACTTTAAACATAATGAATAAATTAATTTCATTTGTCACTAAACCATATTGTGTTAATTTGAAGGTTGAAATGTTAATAGATAAAAAAAACCATTACATAATGCATCATTCATAGTTGGATAAGTAGAATATATCTTTCAAGTAAAATTATAAAAGTAATTTTATCTCATTTATCTTTAACTTTTTGATTGAATAAACAAAAATGAGTTAGAAATTATGAAGCTTTTGATATTTTGATCTATAAAGTAGTGTATGGAATTAGAGAAATTTCAAATTGATGTATTGCATTTTATTATAGCACAAAAAAAAATAAAAAATGTTACAAGTGGTTTCAAAAGGTCTCATAATTTACGAATTTCTCATGGAGAGCTTACATCCTCAAATGTATCCCAGTTTAGTAAAAGGAGGATCATTCTTAGTTATTTTTTGTACACCATTATTGTACAACATATCATCTTAAAAATATTTTCATTCATAACTAAGTTATAAAGTAATTAGATGTATCCATATAAACACAAGTATCTATAGAGACGTTATATAATTTTATGTAACTATTGTCATGAAATTGTGAATCCTCACTAACTTTATATAATCACTTATCCACCTTGTGAAAAATGGGAAGATCTCTGTGAGTGTGGGCGCATAGGATGGAGATAAACCTCATAAGAGAGCCCATTCCCTTTGAAAGTTCGCTTAATTAACCTATCATACTGATGCTTGCTGAGAAAAGGAGCAAAGGAAACATCAAATGAAACCTATAACTAATAGGGTGCTGCACCAAATTAATCTCAAACCCTATAGTGTTTTTTGAAGACATGAAATTATTATCAATTTGAAACATAGAAAATAGGTGTGGGCCTCAAAAATAGGGTTTTATACTAAATTTGGAATGTTTCACCAAACTTACTATAAATAGAAAGGGAAAATTGGGGTCTAATGAACCTACCTATTTTCTATTTCATTCAAGAAATGAGATCCTCCAAGATATAATTAGCTTCTAACCCTTAGGTGAGTCAATTCTATGGAAGATCGGACAATTTCTTGTATGTATGTGGATGGGGGGGTAATGTTCAAAAAAAACTTTCGGGAGATGAAAATAAAATAGAAAATGACCTCAAATAACCTAAGACTTGATTCATTCTGGTGAATCATATATCTAATAGAAACAATCAACTTTACACAAATTGGATGAGTGGACACTTAAAACTTACCTAAAAAATGGTTGCAAAGTGTCTTGTTTGGCTACAAAGTGTCTCGAGACAACATTTTGAGCTTAATTTCTTGGAGCCTCTAAAGATAGATCTGAGATGTAATTTCCCATTGGTTTCACTCAAATATGATGAAAAATAAATCTGAGATATGAGTTTCTATGATCTTGATAACTTTTCTTGTAAATTTGATAACTTTTGCAACTTTTACAACTTTTACAATCTTGCTCTTCAAAAGGTCTTCAAGCCTTCTTAAAAATTAGATCTACAAGACAAACAAAAGAGGGATTTTTTTTTTTTGTGAATAGGGGTTTTCATTGGTCAAACCCTACTTTGGTAATTAAACATTGAATTGAAATGAATAAAACATGAAGTAATGATGAATGAACAATAAAATTTTGCAACTCACCAAACCCTTGCATAAAACTTTGGATGGAGAACTAAAACTTGCATGAAATGGCTGAATTGGATGTGGATCTTGGTGGTTTTAGTTGATGCTTTGAATGCTTTCTTGAATCTTTGAAACCTACATCACAATGTTAGCTCCAAAAACATGCATGATGCAAGAAGAATTTCACATGATGCTTGAGATCTTGAATGCTGCAACAAATTCTTGATAAATCAACTCTTGAATGTTGCTGACAATAATATGTTCTCTTGTGAAGTATCTCTTTAAAATCTCTAGTTGATTTGATGAAATAACCTGGTATTTATAGATATCTATCCTTAATTTCTAAAAAAATAAACATCACAAGCCAACATTGAAATTTGACTTTGGGATCATAAAAATACCGCCAAAAACATGTTTTATAAATGGGTTCAAAGGCTTAGGGAGTACCGATTCACCCATGGGAGAATAGGTCCCAGGTCCCTATTCTTGGAACACACATTGCTCAAGGTAAACTATCATGTGTTGGCACTAATTAGTGTCAGGTTTCCCTTTTAGAAAATATAATTTATTAGGCTTATAGATGTAAGATAGGGATTATTAAGGTATAATTAAGTCCATTTTAATTTAGAGGGCCCAAAAAAGGTCAAAAATGTAAAGGAGTATATTTTTCTACACTACATTTTCCCCCCACTTTAGTTAGAGGATGAGTGCAAGTGAAAACTAACACTAAACTAGAAAAATATGCATCATGAGAGGTTCAAGTACAATTTTTTTGATGGGATGGGATGAAAAAGATTGAGGAGGTTGCACAATCCCTAGGATCTAAGATCCCATTGCAAACCAACATAAGCACAAAGGGACACACACAAGATGTATAATATGCAACAACAAGACAAGATACATAAACATACAATGTCAAAGACTAAAAGAAAATAAAAAGAAAAGGGGGGATCAAGCGTTGACTATTTTTCCAAAAAGTTTACAAGTTAAACACATAGTCCAATATGCAAAAAAAGATACACACTCACATGATCTAGTGAAATATTTTATCTAGTAGGTCAGCCCCTAGAAAGTGGCTAAGTGAGAAAGTCATGCCAGGTCTACAAGATCCCACTTTACTAACCATACCAAATTTATATAGGTATAATAACTCTAATAAGGTTCCACACAATATGAAATTTGATCTTCATAGATTTGCAAGTTATGTTATTCTAAGCATTCATGAATAAATATGAAAATAGGATAAAACATGTTCAAATGAGTTTTTCTTAGTTCATGTAAGGTCTCCTCTTAGATAACATCGTACCTAATATCTATAAGAGATGACAAGTTGAGGATAAAAGATTCACAACTTAGGGAATGTAATCTATAACTTCACGACTAAGAGAAATTCCATATTCTCAAAAAGGTCACAATCTTTAAGGACATCAAACCTAGTGACACCACCAAGAAGGAGAATTACATGAGTTGAGAAGACATCACGTTGAGTAAAAATATCATACTTTCTATTAGATGCATACTATCATCACTAAGAAGGAAACATGCAATCAATGAATGGGGACCATATGGCCCCCACTTAAAATGTCAACATACTTCTTAGGTTGTTTGTTTAAGTAGATAAGAGAGAATGAGAGGATCCTTGGAAATAATGCACACCTCCCAAAGACTACTTATCCTTGGCCTCAAATTATATTTAAACAAAGACAACCACCAATAAATATCATGTTACTTCTTAGATAAATATGGTTGCACTCAACATTGTACCACCATGAATGGAAATGATCAAGAAACATAAAGATACTAATGCCACATAGTGATGACTACCTCCAAAAAGAAGTTGATTTCACTAAAAACCTTAAGAAGGATGGGGAGAACATTGAAAAATAGATTGAGAAAATCAGGGGAAGCTCTAAAAGCCACGATAGAACACAACCACAAAATTTTTAAAAATAACTCTACTGTCTTGAGGGCTTTGGCAGAAAAAATGGACAACACTCAGCAGGGACTCTTGATTGTGGATCTAGACGCTGAGAAGAACAAAAACAAAGGTGAGGATTTGGGCCCTTCAAAGAGAACCAAGGCCAACATGAAGAAAAAATAGGATAATATGCCTCTGGAGACCCAAGATCTAAAGATGGTGGCCTGTGATTTGAAAATCCTAGAAACAGAAGTGCAAGAGACCTTAAAGTCTCTGGGTTAGATTTGGTTGTGTCTCTGTTGTCACTGGTTTTTTTCTTCCCTTTTGTTGGTTTTTGTTGGTGGTTGCTACTCTTTTCTATTTTTCTTCAATGTGCATCATGTTTTGTCTTGGACTTAAGTTTGTTCTATATTTTATTGGTATGTAAAATTTGTGGTTTCAAGTCCCTACAAAACCCATTTTTTCCTCAATCAAAAATAATATAGGATGAAAATCATTATGAATTAAAGTAAATTGGTGCATCAACTAAAGGAAGAGAGCCATAATACTTAAGATGTTGAATTTTATCACTCAAATTATTTTATTCATTAGTACAAGATACCTTCTTGATACCTTCTTGACCAATAGTAGAATTTATTTCTTTGTTTTGTAAGAAAGATACCTCTTTCTTAGTAAATGATTTCATGCATATACAAGACTCTTTAGATTGTGAGATTTATAATCTCCCTTAAAGGAGGGTGTAAAATCTACTAAACCCTAATCATTACTAAGACATGTATTTGAAGATGTCGTAGGAGTGTTTTGATACAAAGTATCAATTTTTGATGTGTATCCCATGATATATTCCCACATATAGTATCTATCAGTTCAGGATACATGAAGGTTAAAGTTGTCTTAGAAGAATCTTTTGTAAGAGTGTTAATATTGAGTGAAGGCTTGTTTAATGTTTTAATTTATTTTGAAGGATAATAACCAAGACCACTAGTTGTTTCTTCTATGTTAGGCCCTATAGGGAAATGAATAACTTATTCCCTAGCACCACATCCTTTTCCATCATAGCCAAGTTATTTCAAAATTTCTTAACCTCATCCATAAAGTTTGTCTATTTCCTTTGGATTTGGTAGTTTCTCATGGCCACACTCTTCATATGTGGATCTATAACTTGTGGTTTATTCTTCTTTTCTAAAGGTTGTGAACTCACATGCTTTTGATGACTCAACTTGTGTTGATACTATGGTTGTTTCTTTCTCTTTTCTTGATTTTAATTATGTAATCTTGGGTTGTGCATCAAATTTAGGTATGTAATCTAATAATCCCCAAGCATCATCCAATAGTTCTATGACTTCTTCAATATGATTTTAGTTTTCTTTCTCTTGCATGGGTTCTACTTGTGTAGTTGGTGCTAATGTTTTCAAAGGAATTTCTTTGTCTTTCTCAATGTGTAAACTTTCTGGTTTAGGGTCGACCTTTATTATATACACTTTTTTGTTATAGAAATACTTCATTATATGCTGAAGAGTTGAAGGAACTACATCGATTTCATGAATCCATGGTCTTCCTAAAAGAAGATTATATGAAATATCTTGAGGAATAACATGGACAAGATTTTTCAATGTATCCTTTCCAACTGTAATAGGTAATGTGATCATACCAAGTGGTTGTTCTCCTACATTACCACATCCATGGATAGATAAAGATTTTGGTTGTATTTATCTTTTTGTCTACTCTAATTCTATCCAAAAGTTTTATGCTACACGTGTTAAGGGATTAACCATTGTCAATAAGGGTTCTCTTTATCCTAGTCCTATTAATAATAGCTATTATCATTAAAGCTTCATTTTTTTTTGCACTTCAAAAGGAGGTAACTCACTTCAGTGAAAAATAATGTTTGAATTCATTCCTTGAATTAGGGATGCTATATCATTTGGGTTAGCACTAGGAGGAATCACAACTTGTTGTAAAGAAATTTGAAGCATACTATGGTAATTACGTGGGGCCTCAATAAGATCCCATAAGGATATCCTAGCAGGAGTTTTTTTGAGTTGTTTGACAAGATCATACTCCTTTCCACTATACTGCAAAATATTAGGTGCAAGTGCAAGATATGGTTGAGGTAATGGAAATCATGTTGGATTGTGTCTAGTGTTATATGTATGAGCAATGGAATTGTAACTCGATTGTTGCAAAATATTGTGCTGAGCCAGTCTTATGATAAGCACAAGTTCATTTAGACTTGGTGTTGGTGCGAGGCTAGGTATATGGTAAGAAGTGGCTTAGTAGATAACTTGGGAGGTTCAATAGTTTGAGGATATTTAGGAGAACTCAAGGGATCTCTAATGTTCATAACCTCAAAATATTTATCCTTATTTTGATGGTTTTTTAGTAAAATGGAGTCCAATGTCTCCTTATCATCTTCATCTAAGGAAGCCATATTAATATTTCTTGAAAGACATGTAAAAATTCTAGCATCCTCTTGTATCATGATCTCTTTCCTAGTAAGAGAGTTTTTAGGAGAGGAGAAAACAAGATTTTCATGACATTGAATGGTTGGATCCAGTGATAACTAGAGGAAACCCCCCCCTCGGCGAAGGTGTAAAATCCTAGCAAATCTCTCCTTTTATTTGAAAAAAATATTAATTTTCTTGGCAAATCTTATGCACAGTATTAAAATTTTTGTAAAATCCTAGTGAATCTTAATAAATAATTGGTAAAAACAATAATCATAGTGGTGAATCCTAGTGAATCTTGGCACTATCCTATCACAATACAGGTGGGGTCAAGGGACAGATCTTCCCCCATTCCTAACAAAATTCAATACCATCAGCTTAACAATGCTTCATCGATGAAACTCCCATCACAATCCTATGGTGCATCAGGGGAACTATGGGCATCAGGGAAACATTCTCTGGCGTCCCACTGATAGAACGAAGGATGGCTGCAAGTTCATTCCGCACCCTAATACACATTTTCCTTTTTAAAGGCTTGTTGAGGCCTGAAATTTGTTTTGGGCCACATGATTAGATTTAATCATGTGACCCAAAACAAATTTCGGGCCTCAACAAGCCTTTTAAAAGGCACATGTGTATTAGGGCCTGGAATCAACCTACAACTATTCGATTAAAAAACTAATCTATGGCAATAGATAAAAGAAAATATTCCTCAAATTAAATAGTAATTTATTATTAGTGGTGATATTGCCCCAAAATTAATTGAAGGAATATAATATTGCTGGGGAATATAATTAAATTTTTTAGTAACTGTATAAAATACTAGCGAATCAATTTTGATGATGCATCATTTACATGGCGAGTTAATCGACACAAAATTATTTTTTCGTAAAAACTTGGTGATTTAGTCTTCGTTTCAGCTTGTACTATTAGCCATTTTTGGAGCTCCTGATTTCTATTATTAGCCAATTGGCGAATATTTGCCACTAAAGTTTTCCTTGGTTGGATATTTTAAGGTGACATTATCGAAAGTAAGGGAGGCATGTAGAGAATAATTATCTTTCTTGCCAATGAATGCATCATTTTGTTCCATTATACCTAGTCCCATGGTAGAGAGGCATTGGGAGAGGGGGAAATAATATTCTCATGACTTTCAATAAAATATTCTTCTATACCAAAATATCTTCTTCACAAGTAGGAGAGATATTAGGAGAAGAAAAAATATTATTTTCATGGTTATCTATGATTGAATCCCCTTGTCCAATAATTTCTTCCCAAGATCCTCAACACAAACACAAGAGGGAAAAATAGTTTGTTTTTGGTGAATGGGGGTTTACCTTGGTCAAACCCCAATTTTCTAATTAAACCTTGAATTGAAAATAATAAATCATGAAGGAATGATGAATGAACAATAAAATGTTCCAACTCACCAAACCTTTGCATAAATATTTGGATGGAGACCTAAAACTTGCATTAAATGGATGAATTGGATGTGGATATTTATGAATTGAGTTGATGCTTTGAATACTTTCTTGATTCTTATAAACCTACATCACAATGTTAGCTCCAAAAATATGCATGATGCAAGAAAAATTTGACATGATGCTTGAGAACTTGAATGCTCAAAAAAATTCTTGTTAAATATTCCATTTAATGCTCCTAACAATAGTATTTTCTATTGGGAAATAGCTCTTGAAAATATCTTATTGATCTAATGAAATAACCTTTTATTTATAGATATCTATCCTTAATTTCCTAAATATTATACGTTACAAGATGACATTGAAATTTGAATTTGGGATCAAAAAAATACTGCCCAAAAAATATTTTAGAAATAGGTTCAAAAGCTTAGGGATGACCCATTCACCCATGGGAGAATGGGTACCACACCCCTATTACTAGAACATACATTTCTCAAGGTAAAGTGTTATATGTTAGAATTAATTATTGTCAGGTTTCTCGATAAGAAAATGTAATTTTTTAGGCTTGTAGATGTAAAATAAGGCTTATTAAGGCTTACTTAAGTCCATTTTAGTTAGGAGGGCCCAAACAAAGTATTAAAATATAAAGGAGTATATTTTTCTACACTACACAATTTAAACCCACTGCATACACAACTTAGTATTATGTATGTCTTTATAAAAGTGTTTCATAACAAGGTTTTGTGTGTTAAAGAAAGTGTTTATAAGGAGAAAGTGTTTATTCCTAGCTAGGTAACACAAGTTATGACCTACAAAAAAATAATTCTTTTTTCTCAAAGGAGAGGAAAATAGGAAAAAAACCAAGAGGAAAACATATCATTGCAAAATTACATTAACTATCTTATGAAATTTGCACAATAAACAACAAATGAGAAGGTAAAATGGCTTATATTTTATTGATAAAAAGGTGTTACATACTATTATCTATTCTTGAAAATTGTGTTATAAAGCTGCACCATCTTCAAAGAACTTTGAAAAAATAATTATAATGCAAAGCCAAGAGAGTAAAAATTAACTCAGAATATACCCTTCAGGCTTGTTTATAAGATGCTCAATAACTCCTACATAATAGAAATATGTCTTAAGATATGAAAGACATTTTCTCACTTTAGTTGTCTATGTCAAACTCCTTGGGTGTCCAAAACTATTAACCCTACTTTGTAGCCCCTCAAATTGCTTCAAAAAGGTGTTTGACCTAAGAAACATGGTTAGTTTGGCCTTATCTATAATCAAAGGCTCCTTAGGAAACTCCTAATTTCTCAGAGATGTTTAAAACTAAGTCAAAAATACCTACTATATCCTCTAATGATGTCCTTGATTTCTCACTAAGGCCACCAAACTGTTTAACATCTTTCATGAATTCTTAAACTGGCCCTCAAAAAACTCAACTTGTTGTCCATGACATCCTTTTTCTCGAAATTTTAGAGCTTATGGTCATGCAAGAAAGGGAGGCCTAATTTTTAGGGATCGAAATGGCCCTTGTTAGCCTTCTTATGCCTTAAAACTTCAACCAAATTCAGTCATAGCCATACAAGATTCTTAAAAAGGATAAAAATGAGTAATTGTTTCAAAACTAACCCTTCTTTCTTGATAATTAAGATAATTTGCTAAAAGTATTTATGATTTATTTGCTTGACTATCCTACATTATTGATCAATTTTTAAGCTTTCTTTCATAAGTTTTCCTTCTTGTTATTTGGTGCCAAGGTAACATAAACCATTGTCACACTATGACTTTCACCCATGACTTTCACCCATGACTATATCATCAAATAATTATTATTCATCTCATCCTTATCATTGCATTGCCTTGTGACTATTTCCTTTAAATTTTATATTCCTACAAACTATTTATTGTTCATAATTATCCTCTATAGATGCAATCCCTTTTATGCTATAAAAATGTTGCATACAACATCCATGTTCTTATCTTCATGCAACTTAAAAAATTGCATACATTAAAACTTTTAATGACCCCTAAACATTATTCTAACTTGAGACTATCATTGTATTTATGCTTTCATAAATATATAGAAAAAATGTAAGGTTAATATGCTAAATATTGGAAAAACAAAAATATTAAGGGCTTCTTTCATTATTGTGAATGCAACATGATCTCTCTGAGGATAGGTGACAATAAAACCTAATGCAAGACTACAAAGTTAGCATTTTGTAGAAAGTGACAAAAGAGATTAAAATATAGAACATATTGGAAAATAAATTGAGAAACATCTCAACCAGAAATCTGGATCTCAAGATGATGTTCCATGACCCCATAAAATGTTAGATATCTTCACATGGAAAAATCATTTGATAAAATGAAAAGTATGTAATCCCAAACCCTTTTAATGGAATGCACCCAAATGACCATATGCATTGAAAACAAAATTAGATAAATCAACATGAAACAAATAGATGGATAGTCATTTGAACCAATTCAGTAGCCTCTTTTATTATTTGATCACTAGATATAAATCATTCATCAATAATATTTTTATAAAAATATAATACCTTAATAAGGTGGTGCATTTCGTCCCAATGTGTCTATCAAATCATCAATAACTCCAACTACAACCTTTGACACATGTTCTTCCATGTCCTTTTCTTGATAAATACTCTCAAGAAGTTGATTAATTTTCCTTCTTGGGGCTATGATTGGAGGTATCTAAAGAGAAATTTGGGCTGATGTAGCAAAGGTCATCATCTGGTATGTTACCCTAGATGGTTGGTTTACTAAACTTTTAGGTCACCATTTCACTTTGTTGAATCATTTCAAACATGGGTTATATATCTCATTCCCTTTATTTTTTCTTTGTTGGAGGGGTCCATGTATGCTCATCTGAAAATTAGGAGAGCTCATGTTCTCCATGAGGGCCTCATACTATTCATAGTGGAGAATGTGAGATCCCTTATCCCTACCAAGAGGATTAAAGGTAAGGAGAAGGTTATTAGTGTATAATCTCTCTTGATTGGTTTGGATACTAGTATTGCTGGTGAGGAGGAATGGAATAAAGAGGATGAGGGTGGGTCTTCATCCCCTGCAACAACCCCTTTTAAAAAGAGAAAATAGGGGAATCTCAAGGGGAAATGTGTTGCCAAGAAGATTGTTTTATAGGAGTCAGATTCTCATTCTACTGGCAATGATACTGGTGTTATTTTTGCTAGTTCATAGTCTAAGGGAAATAAGAAGTTTAATGGGTAGGATTATGTTGTGGATGGACATAAGGAGGAGGAAACATGCCTAATAATGTTAGGGATAAGGAAGCCAAGGAAATCCCATGTAGGGCATCCAAGCATAATACAAAGCTAAAAAAATAGATTGTGAAAGATGATTTGAAGGATACCAAGAACTAGGGTTAGGAGAGTGGTGTTTTGGATGCTGCTATTGAAATCAATGACTGCTTTGTTTGATGATCTCCCAATGTGAAGCTTTCTGGTGGGAAGTCTATACATGAGGATGAGGGGGTTCATCCAAGTCCTGGAAGGCTAGAGCCTCTAAAGGTGAATCCTCTCTCTAAGGATTTCTCAGACCTAAATGATGACAATGATTTTATGTTTGAGCTTCTGGACATGGCTCATGTGGGGGCTATAGGCACGTTCAAGCTAGCCAAGTGAACACTGCAAAAATTTAATAGGGTGAATATCAAGATTAGGGGTCTAAAAGAGAATATGCAAAACATGTCAAAGGGTTCTTCCTCATATATTTTTATTGAAATACTAGTGGACTTAGAGTGCTCATTTATAGAGTTTAAATCTGTGTGTGAGTAATGGATCTTTGAAATGGAGGCTAAGATTAATGAAAATAATGTGTATATCAAGAAGCTACTACAAGTTAGTCATAGTTTGGTCGAGAACAATGTTGAATCTCTGGAGGTCATTTTTTGCAAGATAAGTCAACTAAGGGAAGATCAGCTCTACTTTGTAGAGTTGATGGAGAAGGACCAGTCTTCAAAGGGGAAGGGGAAGAAGGTCAAAAAACATGAGGTAAAAGGCCCATGTACAAGAGGTAGGGGTAACTTGAGGAAAACCATTGAGGAGGATAAGAAATAACTAATGGACATGGTCAAAATACATCATAACCAAGAAATTGAGGTGGCTAACACTTTAAAGAACATGAAATAGTACCCCTTTGTGTGTGTGTTGTTTTTTCTACTTTTTACTACTACTTCTTTGTTTCTGGCTAACTTTTTGCTGCTAGCTATTGCTGATGGTTGAATATTTTTATCTATGAGAAACTTCTCAAATTTTTTGTTGTAAAGGGTTTTAGTTCCCTTCAAAACTTGTTTTTCCAATTTAATCAAAATAAATCAACCTTGATTGAGTTTTTTAAAACCATAAAAAATTCATAAATATGCATCTAGAATTCCATTATGCAACTGGTTAGTGTATTCAATCATTTGATCATCAACACCTATAAATTATGCATATATCTTTGTTGCCCCCTGTAGAATAGGAATTGCATACATCAAATACCACTCAAAATGGTCCCCAATAGACAACATGATAACCCAAGAAAGGAAAATATATGATGTTTTACAGATTGGTGTAGTTGATTTCTTGATATATATTGCAGAAGCTTTTAGAAGATGTCTTAATACCATCACTGAAAGGAAATACTTTTTCATCCAAATCCTTGCATACATCACGTATCACACCCAAAATGATGAGACATACTTGATGATGGAACTCTCAAATTTTTCATATTTGAAGTGCACATTTCAAAAAAAATTCCTCTGCACTCTCAAAAGTGCACCTGAAAATCTGCCTAAGTGACCTACTTTGGAGGTTCATATTTTTGATCTTGTTGATTCTCGTGTAAAAAAACTTGTAGGATAACTCATGTGTCTTATGTGAGCAAGAATGTCAATTTTCAGCTTTCCATGACAAGTTTTGACAGGGTTTTGAAAATTGAAGTTGGAGAGTTTCGACACTTTTCTACTATTTGCAAACTATCAGTTTTACAAAGTAGCCTCTTGTTTGAGCTTGTATTTTGCAGCCAGTTGATTGTAATGTCAAAATGAATTTTTCTCTCCATTCTCCATACCAAAATGAGCTCGTGTGTCAAGTTTCAAAGCTTCATGAGTTAATTTATTATTTTTAACAGATGAAAACCAAATGCAATTTCTTTAGTTTTGCACTTGCGTTTTTAGAAATCTTTCAAGGAGGTCAACTTCAACTATCAATATATTTTTATGGGAAATGATTCAAGCTAAATCCTCTTGCACACATGCTCCCTGTACCAGATTGATCTATTATCTCCAGTGGCAGCCTCCTAGGAGTTAATCTGTTATTTTTTCATATTGGTGATTTGGTTAGTTTTAGTTGATTATGAATGAGTGCAGATGCATAAAAGTTCAACTGACCAAATTTGTGGATTAATATCATTCACCTCATGATTCATTTTTCCAAACCGTCCTTTTCACTCCATTCTTGGACCGACTGTTTATATGCCTATAAGTTTTCATGACTCTGGAAAGTCATTTGATTGGTTTTTGAATGTGATTCCAGAGCCAACTAGGCCACTTTTCACCATTCTGCAATAATGCTTGAAAGCAAGTTTTAATGGCAACCTAGTTCGAATTTTCACTTCAAATGCACTCAAGAGTTGTCTCTAATCAATTCAAGGAGAAAAGTTTGAAAACAAAAAAAAATTTAGGTAGGCCCACTTTGAGACCCAACATATATTATACAGTATGAAGTTGCAAGTAATGCATTGCAGCCTATTGGAAAATAATTTCATTATGGAAGGCATGAGTTTCAAAGCCTTGTTCCATTAGTGGATTTTCATTTGTCATCGTCACAAGTTTCTTCCATCAACTCTGATGAGGGTGGTGTTTCTTTTTTGTTCCCATGGGATAAATTCATATCACAACCTACTCTTGCTTGAGTGTTTGAATAGATACATGATATTGAAAGGGAAATTCTCTTAAAAGGCTAGTGTTCTTCAAAATTTCTTGCACTAAATGGAAATGTTGGAGCAAGGAACCAACAAGTTGTCTCCTAGCACATTGGTAAAGAGAATCATTATTCGTGTTCCTTTTGGAACAAAAATTATTTTAATAAAAAATGCTCAAATGATTCTAGACATAAATTCCATTTCTACTTAGAAATGTGTGAGAATATTGATGAATTCCAAGAGGGAGCTTCTTGTCAGTGCAATATTTTGATTGCAAATACAAGGGAGATCTTCACATTGCAGTGGCATGATTATGGATGAACATTATTTAAATAGCAAACATATAATGCCCTCAACTTATATCTCACTTGGAATTGCTCACTTCTAAGAAAACATGGGACGCCATTTCATAAATTGAAGGGCATATGAACCTGCTTAATAGATAGTTGCAATATACACACAAGGTGGAATTGTTGACAATCTTAGAAAGTTATAAGAAAATTTTTGACAAGCTATATGGCCGAATTATACAACCTCTCTCACTGACCACCCTGCCCATACAAGAGATGGGACTCTTTTCTTTGAGATGTATTGTATTAAGACTTGCAACTTAGGAGAAGAAACTATTTGCGCCTACTGTTACATTTTCTCGTAGTTGTGAACGCTTGCAAAGACAAGGGAATGTGCTACAAATGAGCAGTCATCGCGTACGTTGGGGTTGAGGTTGATCTAACATTATTGAAGGAGCTTTGTATGCAGGTAACACACCATGAAGCTGCTACAGGAAACACTTTGACGGATGCCTATCCCAAACATCAAACTGCAGGAGGAGATAATGGATTTGTTGAGATCTCTGAGATCTTCAAGCAAATGTAGTAACGCAGGCTTGGTAAGGGATGAGGCTCGAACAGTGATGTGAACGAATGGCTTGGCAAATGCGTTGAGTTGTTGCATGGGATTATTTATCGATGGAGATGGCTTTCGTAGGGTGTATAAAGTTCATCGAATGCCCCATGCATGTGCTGGGTGACAGAGAATTAAAAAGACAAATCGGCGCAACAAGCAAGTGGAATGTTTTGGTAGATAAGTGAGTGATCTATTTGACATTGCAGAGAATTAGGAGGGATCCAAAGGGGCCGCGACTGGGAGGAATTCTCTCAGATACTTGGCGCTTGGATAAATCAAGCACATGTTATTTTACACAGGGTTGTTTTGTCTTGCAGTGATCATCTATTAAAATTGTTTGAGGAAATTCTATTTTGAACTGCGCTCTCATTGTCATTATTTTCAGTCTGAATGCACAATGCAACGGGGGTATTTGTTTATATGCACAAAATGGACTTGTTGAAAATGCTTTAGAGACTTTTCAAGCAAATGCAATTGGCAGCTGTAGGGTCAATAGCTAGAATCCTTATCACCGTCCTCCTTGCATATGCTACGGGGAACAGGTAACTGCAAGGTGTGACTGAACAATCAAAAGGGTGTCGGGTTATGTATCGTGAGGTGATTTGCGCAGAGCAAGTAAGTGTGATGCAGTTTCATGAAGACCATTGCAAACGCCGTCACCAAGGTCCGATGAAGTTGCAGAGAACACTAGAGGCAAGAAGACTAGGGCTAAAATGAGATCAACGGCCAGCATACTATGCAAGGTGTGTGGTGAAATCTTCACCACACCCCGCTACCTTGCAGGATTGGCAATGACGTCTGCAGGAGGGCTGCGAGGTTAGCGAAAATTTTCCACGAGGAAATGGGCCCCTGAATAAAAGTTGTTCGATGTTTTGTTAATTTTGAGGTGTATGGGTTGAGTCGGGTAAAGCGAAGGTGGGCACCATCTAAACTTAAAAATCTTGAATATAGTTTAAATTCTTGATGATTAATATTTTAAGGGCCCTTCATTTATATTACTTGGGGCAAGCAAGCATAGCTATAATGTTTTTTCCCGTCATAGTTTTAAAAAAAAGCCTTTATTTTGAAAAGATTTTTAATTAATTTTAAAGCAATGATTTAAAATATAAAAGAATTGTAAGAATGGATGGGCATGTAAAGTGAGGTACACAGGGAGTAATATTGTTTTTGGTAGTGTAAATGAATATTCACCATGAAAATAATATTTTTTGTTGGAATTAAACATGAGGTGCAGCAAGGTAAGTCTCTGGGAGTAAATTATTTTCAATTATAGGCAAATGGAGAATAATAGAACTTTCACGAAGAGAAAATATTTTGCAGCCGCTGGTAAAATGGTGTGAGTTTCTCCACATGAGGAAATTTTATGTGGCATAACATCAAAGTGCAAAGGAAGAATTGGAGTCAAACTTTATTTATTATAGAGAGAGGAGAGAAGCTTTTCTTTTGTTGATCAATGAGAATGGAGCTGCCAGATAGCATTTTCAGATCATCTTTCTATAACATTCCATTTTTTTATTTCTTCTTTTTTTCTCTCATTGTAAAGGGTTCTTATGTTCTGTGTGGGTTGGGTAGATAGAGAAGTGTTGAGTCTGAGTCTAGAATTGAGTCTGTAAATTGTAATTGTTGATTTCATGAGTAAATATGAGCCAGTTTGTGCAAGAAAATCATAAATGTCATCAAATTGTCTCCATCTTTGTATATTTTAAATCATATGAATTCAATAATACAAATTATGTTTGAGTTTATCATCACAGTTTCCTTGAAAATGTTTTATTTGTTCATGGGTCTATTTCAAAGAAATGGTTCAATTCCTTTGAGCAGATAATTGTGATTTCAGGTGTGCAGGTTGGATTAATAAGAAGAGTTTGATTCATAACATGAGTGGATATATTGGTGTAATGCACTAGTATTTGGAATCCACTTGTTGAAGTGTGTTTGTTGATGAAAATACTTCCATAATTCTATATTTTGACTCCATGACCTAGAGTTAGACACTGATCTATTATTCAGCTTCAAGCATTCTGAGAAACATTTTCAATTCAAAATCATTTTAAATCATTGTTTGATTGAGGCTTAATGTTGTGTTCTGCCTCCCAATTGCTGAGTGGGTGTTAATTTACCGAGAATTCAGCTAGATTTGAAGTTGTCAGTGCTTTCTTTGGTATAATTGAATTGGAAATTATCTACTATAAAAAGAAATGTCTATGTATGATTGAATTGATATTTTAGGCATTGTAAAGGTTGACCCACCTTGGTCTTGCAGAACCAAAATGTAAGGGATTTCAGTCTTTGACTGAATCTTGCCAGTTGGCCAAATCCATCTTTGAGTCTGAACATAAGACATTGGCTAGTCTTTAGGATTCATTTGATCTATTGATTTGGAACACCAACAGAATGGTGACTTTTTTGGGGACAAATTTGAATCTCGAGTTGTAGACTATTGAACTATAGAGGCATATTGCATAGAGTCAGTTATTTTCTATTTTGAATTTAGTTCAAATACTTAAGGATTTCAGTCCTAGAGGAAGATTTGTTGCAGTCAACCCGAAGATTCCATGATTTGTGGTGCTCTGCTAGTGAAAGGAACTCAGAAGAATTTTTTTATGTGAAAGAACTCCATACTACTTGAAGTTAAGTCCTCTTTGAAGAGAGTTGGCGACTCTGTTAGAAGAACCTATTGAAGAGGTGAAGACAGTACCATATCTACAATACTTCCAATCAAAAGAACAATTTGGAGTAGCTACAACATTTTCAGGTATTCTTCACCTTTGGTTTTCAAGAAACTCTTATATGAAAACCATATCTAAACTTCTTAGGAAAAGTATTGGTTCACTATTTAGTGAATTAGCACTAAAAAATGGAAAGAACAATAATATTGATTTTGCACACTCCCATTTGTTGGATATGTTGTAATTAATTGCAATTCCATTGAAATAATTTTTTCTATTACTCAAATATTTGATTGTATATATGGTTAGAATGCATTTTCATATTTTAGGGATGTTCATCCATTTGCATTGTCATATGTTTCAAGCCCAAGTTATCACCATGTCAAAAATTATCATTTTAATCCTCCAGTTGGTCATGGTTGTCATTATGCACAATTAGTTGAGTCCTGATTTACATATATCCATGGATCATAAAATAGCCATACCTATAGACACCTAGATACAACTTGTCAAGAAGTATCAGAAGTCTAATAATCTTCAGTCATTTGACACCCTAAAGTGCATAAACCCAAGAGTGCACCAAGCCCAAGATAAGGTCGAAATGGAAAGACGTGTTTGAAAGGGGACTTAAAGAGATGGATAAAAGGCACCAAATGTTTCAACAAGCCCAATTAAAAGATAATCATATTGTATCTACTTACAAAATTACTACACCTGCTGTCAACACTTTTGACCCATTGTATAACCAATTAGATTTGTCATGGGTTGATTACAAAACTGAGAGTATGCCAAATCAAGTATATAAAAAAATGTCTAGATTTGATGGATACAATGTATGTGAAGGAGATGCACATGTTAAAAGTTTTTCCAGCTTCATGGAGAAACATTCATTTGGATATTAGGATATGTGGATGAGATTTTTTGTTAGATCTCTTAAAGCATGAGCCAGGGATTGGTACTTAAGATTTCATGAGAAGTCTTTTGCATGCTAGGATAAACTAGTAGATGCTTATAGAGAGGAATTTTCAAGAGAGCCTTTAGATCTTTCACAATATTAAAATATATTAGGAAGCAAAATGAAGAGTCAAGCATTGATTTCAGTCATAGGTTTGTTGTTGCTCTTTCACTAATCCCTGAAATTTTTAGACCTTGTGCTCCAAATTGTATTCATCTGTATTTTCAAGCTTTTGAGGAAGGATCTATTGCATTATTGAAAGATTTTAGAATATCCAATATGCAAATGGTTTACACAGTTCTAGATAATTTGGAGAAAATGAGGAATGAATATGTGTGAAGTTTGTTGTCTTCAATGGTGCATAAACATGCTGATAAAATCAGCAGCTATGTAAGTACAAAGGATCAGATGTCTTTGTTATCAAATGACAAGATCTCTTCAAACAAGTGCATACTTGAGAAAGTAGAAGATGAGAATGATGTATCATTTAGTGATGAGAAAGTTGTCTTTGAACAACACACAAAGGAAATGTACCCAGTTGAAGGTTGCAACCATGATGATGAAAGACATGATGAGATGAATGAAAAAATTGAAGTTTCTTCTATCTCTTTTGAAGATGCAAAAACAAAGAACACATTTTTGTGCCAATTGAAGGATGTAATGATGTAGATAACTTCCTGAATGATCATCTCAGTTCAAAATGTGCTAATAATACCTTCCCTTTATGCAATGAATATGATGTTATGAAGAACAATGGGATTCCAAGTGTTCCAAGCCAAGAACATGGTGAAGAATATGAGTTGGATTTACTCTTTGAAGAAGAAATATGTGATAAAAAATATGATGATACAATTGATTATGTCCATCCTACATGTGTTGAATGTAGCTTTGATACAAATATTCATGATAAGACAAATGAATTTGCTGATTTTGGGAATGCTCCTAAGAATGTTAGTTTATCAGCTACAAGTGATAGAATATGTGATGAATTTCAGTTTGAAAGATCTCAAGCACAAGTAGATGCAATGAGGAAACCATTGATGGTTTCCAGTTTGATTGAGAAGATATTAAGGTTTATCCTCAAGAGTATGTAAATGACAAGATCAGTGAAGAAACCTAGCTCAATACTGAAATGCAAGAGGATGTGGATTGCTGTCATAATAGCTCAGAAGTAAGAAAGAATGTAGAAATAGACAACCTATTCTCTATGATGGGTTGTGACCATTCTTTTGACAAGGTTGCTAGTAATCCAATCTCTTATGATTGGGGAAACCCTGATTATGATCAGCCCATTGAGTTCTCAGATTTTGAAGATGATGACACCTTGGGATAT
The DNA here is from genome assembly GCA_007115665.2 of Sequoiadendron giganteum. Lineage (NCBI taxonomy): Eukaryota > Viridiplantae > Streptophyta > Pinopsida > Cupressales > Cupressaceae > Sequoiadendron > Sequoiadendron giganteum. The sequence goes on from CM021100.1 coordinate 387,767,690, forward strand.
CCTGATTTGCAATTTGATATTGCATATATTTCAAGTGGAAGTGGCTGAAAGAATAGATCAAAGAAATGATCTAGTGAGAAGTGAACAAAGTTCAAATCTGCTGACCACAAAATATCAAAAATGTGCACATGAGAATGACTCTCAGATGTTGTGTGAAGCCCCTATTGACTTTAACAGTGATGATGATCTTCAATTTGCAATGTATGATGCATATATTTCTGATCTTCCCTTCAATGATGAATCAACTGATCATGATGATGATAATGTGAATTAAGAAAAGCAACCATTTGATGGTATTGATGCATTGTATGATGAATATGACAATGTGCATTCTGACGCAAACTCAAAATCATATTTTGATGAGTTTGGAACAACAGATGACTATGAGTTTTGTGCATCCAACGAGCCAAGTTTTGAGAGCTTTAATGCAGACTTGGACAGTTATTTGATTGCTGATTTGAATGAGCCTAGACATGAGTCATTTCATGTTAATATGAATGTTGATTTCGATGAGAAATTAGATTATCTTTCTGAACCAAAATTGCTCATTGTTGAGCAAGCTTGTAATACTAAATATGTTAACATGTTATGTTCAAAAGATGACAATATGACTACAGATGAGGACAAGTCAGAAACCTCTGATGACTCTCTGTACCAGCATGATGAAGGAAAGTTATAGAGTGTGCTAATTTTTGAGTGTATCTCTTTACATACACTTGGAGACAGTTTGCATGATGAGCAAGATCTTTTGGTAAATTCTTATGATGGTTTCACCTCTAACAAGCAAACTAGTAATTATATTGAGTTTAACTGTTCTAGCCACAACACAGTATGTCAGTGCTATGTTTGTCAGCTGGAGGAAGTTTTCACAAACTATTGCAATATGCAGAACACTGAAAAATGTTGTTTTCATCTTGAGAATAGTTTACATGATGAATATGACAAGTTGTTGCCACATGATGATCAACATTTTGAGGGTATGTATTAGTCTCAAATGCATAGTGATTATGAATATGCTGATATTGTTGTATATGATTGCTAGTTGGGAGGTATCGACATGTTAAATCAGGTGGATGGTTATGATTAGGCTATGCTTTCATGTGGTCTTGGTCACCATTTTCAAGTGTTGCCACTCGATGCAAAATCAGAATATGAAGAGAGTGGTAGTGATGTGGCCTATTAAATTTGGTTGCCACTTGATGACAAAGATAAACAGAGAGAAAGTTCACACTTGTATAAAGACAACTTGATATTGTTGTTTGTAGAAATCAAGTGACTCAAGTCGTTGTGGTGTGACAGAGGAAAGCATGTGTTGAGGGAGATCAGCTCTTTTAACAGACTAGTGTTTGATAGAGGTAAAAATTTACTCCCCCTCAAGTTGTTGCGGTGTGATAGAGGAAAGCATGTTTTGAGGGAGATTAGCTCTTTTAACAGACTAGTATTTGATAAAGGTAAAAATTTACTCCCCCTTTTTATTTGGTGACCTAGGGTCACCAAGTGAAGTTGAAAAAAAAGGTTGGATAAAGGAGCAGTTTGAGAGCACCTAATGGACTGTGTTTGGTCTACTCCTTAGAGGTCTGGATTCTTTCTATGTTTGCAGGGGGCATACATCCTTAGTCAGAGCCATTGCTCACACTCTCAAATTTTACAAATTTGAAGTGCCCATTTAAAAAAAAATTCCTTTGCACTCTCAAAAGTGCACCTCGAAATCTACCTAAGTGACCTATTTTTGAGGGTCATAATTTGGAGCTTGTTGCTTCTCATGTAAAACTCACTTACAAGATCACTCATGTGTCCTGGGTGAGTAGGCATGCCAATTTTTAGCTTCCCATGATAAGTTTTGACAGGGTTTTTAAAATTGAAGTTGGAGGGTTTTGACAATTTTTTGCTATTTGCAAACTATCATCTTTGCAAAGTAGCCTCCCGTTTGAGCTTGTATTTTGCATCCAGTTGTAGTTCATGTCAAATTGATTGTTTCTATCCATTCTCCATACCAAAATGAGCTTGTATGTCAAATTTCAGAGCTTCATGAGTTGATTTGCTATTTTTAACAGATCAAAACCAAATTCAATTTCTTTAGTTTTGCACTTGCATTTTCAAAAATCTTTCAAGGTCAACTTCAACTATCAATATCTATTGACGGGAGATGACTCAAGCTAATTTCTCTTGCAAACATGCTCCTTGTACCAGAATGATCTACTGTCTCCAATGGTAGCCTCCCAGGAGTTGATCTGTTATTTTTTCATATTGGTGATTTGATCAGTTTTAATTGATTCTGAATGAGTGCAGATGCATAAAAGTTCAACTAAGCAACTTTGTGGATTAATATATTTCACCTCAAGATTCATTTTTCCAAACCGTCTTTTTCACTCCATTCTTGGACATAATGTTTATATGTCTGTAAGTTTTCATGACTTCAGGAGGTCATTTGACTAGTTTTCAAACACAATTCAAGAGCCAATTGGGCCAGTTTTCACCATTCTGCAAATGTGCTTGAAAGCAAGTTTTAATGGCAACCTAGTTCGAATTTTCACTTCCAATGCACTCAGGCGCTATCTCTAATCAATTCAAGGAGAAAATTCATTTGAAAAACGGAAATTTTTTTATGCCGGGCCCACATTGGAACCCAACATGTATTACACAGTGTGAAGTTGCAAGTAATGCATTGTAGCCTGTTGGAAAATAATTTGGTTATGTTATGAAACACATGAATTTACAATCCATGTTTCATCTATGTATTTTCATTTGTCATTGTCACAGGTTTCTTCCATCAACTCTAACGAGGGTGGTGTTTCTTTTGTGTTCCCATCGGATAAACTCATAGAAGAACCTACTCTTGCTCAGGGGTTTGAACAAATAAATGATATTGAAAGTGCAATTCTATTAAAAGGATAGTGTTCTTCAAAATTTCTTGCACTAAATAGAAACATTGGAGCAAGGAACCAACAAGTTGACTCCTAGCACATTGGTAAAGAGAATCATTATTCGTGTTACTTTTGGAAGAAAAATCATTTTAGTCAAAAATTGTCAAATGGATCTAGACATAAATTCCATTTCTACTTAGAAATGTGTGAGAAGATTGATGAATTCCAAGAGGGAGCTTCTTGTCAGTGTAATAATTTGATTGCAAATATAAGAGAGATCTTCTTCACATTGCAGTGGTAGGATTATGGATGAACGTTATTTAAATAACAAACATATAATGCCCTCAACTTATATCTCACTTGGAATTGCTCACTTTTAAGAAAACATGGGATGCCACTTCATAAATTGAAGGGCATATGAACCTGCTTAATAGAGTGCCATAGTTGCAATATACACACAATATGGAATTGTTGACAGTGTTAGAAAATTCTATGCAAATCTTTGACATGCTATATGGCCAAATCCTACAACCTCTATCACTGGCCGCCCTGCCCATGCAAGAGACGGGACTCTTTTGTTTGAGATGTATTGTATTGAGACTTGCATTTGAGGAGAAGAAACTATTTGCGCTTGCTGTTACATTTTCTCGTAGTTGTGAAGGCTTGCAAAGACAAGGGAATGTGCTACGAATGACCAACCATTGCGTACGTTGGGGTTGAGGTTGATCTAACATTATTGAAGGATCTTTGTATGCAGGTAGCACACCGTGAAGCTGCTATAGGAAACACTTTGATGGATGTCTATCCCAAACATCAAAATTTAGGAGGAGATGATGGATTTGTTTAGAAGATTTATGAGATGTTCAAGCAAATGTAGTAACAAAGGCTTGGTAAGGGACGAGGCTCGAACAGTGATGGGAACGAATGGCTTGGAAAATGAGTTGTGTTGTTGCGTGGGATTATTGATCGATGAAGATGGATTTCATAGGGTGTATAAAGTTCATCGAATGCCAAATGCGTGTGCTGGGTGACATAGAATTAGAAAGATAGATCGATGCATCAAGCAAGTGGAATTTTTTGGTAAATAAGTGAGTGATCTATTTGGCATTGTAGAGAATTAGGAGGGATCCAAAGGGGCTGCAGCTAGAAGGCATTCTCTCAGATGCTTGGCGCATGGGTAAATCAAGCACATATTATTTTGCACGGGATTGTTTTTGCTTGCAGTCAACATTTATCAAAATTGTTTGAGAAAATTCTATTTTGAACTGCGCTCTCATTGTCATTATTTTCAGTTTGAATGCACAATAAAACAAGGGGGCATTTGTTTATATGCACAAAATGGAGTTCTTGAAAATTCTTTACAAATTTTTTGAGAAAATGCAATTTGCAGCTATAGGGTCGATAGCTATAACCCTTATCACCGTCCTCCTTGCATACACTATAGGGAATGGGTAACTCCAAGGTGTGACCGAACAATCAAAAGGTGGTCAGGTTATGTATTGTGAGGTGATTTGCAGAGAGGAAGTATGTGATGCAGTTTCATGAAGACCATTGCAAACGCCGTCACCAAGGTCCGATGAAGTTGCAGAGAACACCAGACGTAAGATGATAAGGGCTAAAACTAGATCAAAGGACAACGTACTATGCAAGGTGTATGGTGAAATCTTCACCACACCCTGCTACCTCGCACGATTGGAAATGACGTTTGGAAGAGGGCTACGAGGTTAGCAAAAATTGGCCACGAGGAAATGGGCCCGTGAATAAAAGTTGCCTGATGTTTTGTTAATAGTGAGGTGCGCGGGTTGAACCAGGTAAAGCCAAGGTGGGCCCCATCTAAATTTAAAAATCTTGAATATAGTTTAAATGTCTGATGATTAATATTTTAAGGGCCCTTCATTTATATTACATGGGGAAAACAAGCAGGTGTATAATATATTTTCCTAATCATAGTTTTTTTTAAATGCCTTTAGTTTGAAAAGATTTTTATTTTATTTTAAATCAATGCTTTAAAATATAAAGGAATTGTAAGAATGGGCATGTAAAGTGAGGTACATGGGCAGTAATATTGTGTCTGGTAGGGTAAATGAAAATTCACCATGAAAAAAATATTATTTGTTTAAAATAAATATGAGGTGCAACAAGGTAAGTGTCCGAGAGTAAATTGTTTTCAACTATAGGTAAATGGAGAATAATAGAGCTTTCACAAAGAGAAAATATTTTATAGTTGCTGGTAAAATGGTATGAATTTCTCCAGATAGGAAAATTTTATGTGGCAGAACAACAAATTGCAAAGGCAGAATTGGAGGCAAATTTTTTTTATTACAGAAAGAGGAGAGAGGCTTTTCTTTTGTTGATCAACGCGAATGGAGCTACTAGACTAAATTTTCAGATCATTCTTCTCGAACATTCCATTTTTTTATTTCTTCTCTTCTTCTCTCATTATAAAGGGTTTTGATTTTTTTTTTGGGTTGGGTAGATAGAGAAGTGTTGAGTCTGAGTCTAGAATTGAGTCCGAAAACTGTAATTGTTGATTTCATGAGTAAAATCAGCCAGTTTGTGCAATCAAATTATAAATGTCATCAAATTCTCTCCATATTTGTACATTTTAATTAATTTGAATTCAATAATACAAAGTATGTTTGTGTTTATCATCTCAATTTCCCTAGGAATGTTTTATTTATTCATGGGTCTATTTCAAAGAAATGGTTAAATTCCTTTAAGCAAATAATTGTGATTCCAGGTGTGCAGGTTGGATTAATAAGAATATTTTGATTGATAACATGAGTGGATATATTAGTGTAATGCACTAGCCATTGGAATCCACTAGTTGAAGTGTGTTTGCTGATGAAATTCCTTTCTTAATTTTGTATTTTGACTCTGTGATCCAGAGTTAGGCTTTGATCTATTATTCAACAAGTGATGCATTCTTAGAAACATTTTAAATTCAAAATAATTTTAAATACTTGTTGTTCGATTGAGGCTTTATGTTGTGTTATTCCTCCCAATTGTTGAGTGAGTGTTGATTTACGGAGAATGTAGCTAGATTTGAAGTTGTCAGTGCTTTCTTTGGTATAATTGAATTGGAGATTATTTTCTCTAAAAAGAAATGTTTGTGTATGATTTAATTGAGTTCTTATGCATTGTTATGGTTGACCCACCTTGGTCATGTAAGCCAAAAGTGTAGGAGATTTCAGTCTTTGACTGAATCTTGTCATTTAGCCAAATCCATCTTTGAGTTTGAACATAATACATTGGCTAGTCTTTAGGATTCATTTGATTTGTTGATTTGTAATACCAACACTTGATACTCTTCAATTTTTTGAATACCCATCTCCAAATATTGATAGAATTCTTGCACGCACTTCCCGAATTCCCCATCTGTTTCATTCAGAAGAGATCCTATTTCTAGAATTTCTTCCTCATGAATAGTGACACTATGAAATGAAAATAATCTTAATAAAAGGTTCATCATTTGATCAACATATTACAGAATGTGATACTTGGACTCAAAATCACTCAATTTCAGGACAATCACTTGTAAATAACCACACAAAATTCCTTGTTACTCAATATTTTTTTCTTTCCCATCTGATGAAATATTTTTTCTAGTGTGTCATTGAGCTTACACATGATTATGAGATTAAGTTTAATAATGATGGGTGATGATTCCTTTTGTTGAACATTTGACAGGATCATTCAAGGTCTCATATACCAAGGCCTATAGCCTAGATTTATTTCAATTATCCCTATTTTATGCATCTCAAAGAGCCTAAATAATGTTTAGCAAAAATGGTGAAAGTGAAGATACAATTGCCTTCCCATCCTCATACCCTTGGGCTAGAAAATATAAGGCACCATACAATTTCTTAAAAACATTTGGCATATCCTTAAGACTCTAAATCAACTCTGAAAGAATATTTTTAAAATTTTATTGTGATTATGGGCACCTCCATCATTGGACCATGTAGAATTATAGATATCCTACCAAGGATCTATGCAGCAGTATCCTTCACATGACTAATTTTCTTTTGATTCTCTTCTTTATTGATGGCTCAATAGGAAGATAACTTGAACCATTTCTTGGAAGCCTACAAATGTCAATTTCATTGGCATGGTATATGCCCTTTTCAACACCATGGCAAGAAGACCCAAAATGCATTTTGTTTGATTTTGACATCATGTTACATCTTTGAAAGACACCTAAATAACATAATATCTATTCTCAACAAGGCCATAAGGAAACAGTACCTCACCCATACCTAGTTACTCATTCAAACCATTACACACATGATTTGATGTTTTTCCTTTGCAACTATCACTATCATCTACAGTGATAGCCTCATCCTTCCCAATATCCATTGAAACTAGAAATTTTTCATTTGAATCATCTGAGATAATATAATTTTGTAACTTTAGGTAGGGAAACTCTTTAGAACTACAATAGTCTTTCAGCTTCTAGAGGCCCATTGTCATTCACATCCAAAAAAAGTTCAATGCACTAGTAGTTAACTTCAGCCCCTAGAAATCCCTTATTTAGTTTTGAAGCTTTTGGTTCCACTATTTTCTTAGGGCCAAAACTTGAATTTTTTTTTGTCTATATGCTATTTTCATCTTTTCCATAACTATAGCTTAGTAGTCCCAGCCTATCAAGCCCTCTTCCTTTCTATATTAGATTGATAAGGTGGAATAATTGGTTCATCTACAACATTTACACTAGAGAATTTACTATCTTAAAATTGCTTAAGAACCCTCTTATAAACCTCTCCCAAAAGCTCAATTTGTTTTATCAACTGTCAAATAGATATTTTCTTTCACTTGAAAGTTATCATTGACCTATTTCATTACTATTTTTTTGTGAGGAATCTTTCTCTTTTTATTCTTCTTGCACTATACTCAATATCTCTTTTGAAGATGTAAATTTTCTCCCTCAAAACAATCTCCTACAATATTCAATGAAGTATCCTTAGAGACCCTAGTTTCACATGCTGAAGGCTCATTATAGTTTGTACTTCTCCAATGACCATCATATCGAATAGTAAAACACCTGAAGGATAAAAATTTATGGATTTCATCTTTTTCTATTTGATACTAGAGTGAAGTGCCTAATTCATTCTCAATTTCATGTAAATACTAATTTTAATCCATATTACCTTCATGAGCTTTTGTACAACCATGTGTCACAAAAAACTAATATCTTTAGATTGCATAGATTACAAAAAGGATATGGCCCTTGCAACAAGATAATATGATTGTAATGCTCCGATATCAGTCATAAAAACATATGAAAACCCTAACTGGCTCAAAATCTATTACCAAACCCATATTAACTCTATGAAGTATAGCATAAAAGGTGTTGGTTATTTTTAAAGAACCAAGTTGATCTTCATAATTTCCTATGGACTTTTCCATTTCCAATATTTAAAAATTTGAAGGGATTGGCCAACAAACAAGTGAAAGTTGCAAAGCTTTCCTTATGCACTTTGGGCTCTATGAGACCTAGAAGGGTAATACCACAATTTATATTCAAGAAATTATAAAATTAATGTTTAAATACATTGTAAACACCGGATAATTCTCATATGACCACTCAACAATGTACATTGTATCAAAGAGTTGGAAATTATTTTAGCAATACCCTACACTTGGAGCATGAGAATAATGAAATTAAACAAAAAATAGCTAGAATGGTAAATCATTAGAGAAGTTTTCAAATAAAGAGTGATTTGTTGATGAACCTGCTGAGAAATTGTATTATGAATATTTTACTCAAACTAGTGCATTATCCTAAACACAAATTCAGTATTAACCTATGCAACTTGATAATATTTTTACACATAACATCATATAAGCTTTAAAAATACTACATTATAACACCTCCACATTATATTTTTGGCCACCACTTCTTATGAATATCCTAGCACTTAATTCACACGAATCAATAGTTTCATTTAGGCATTTACACTAATTCATTGAATTAATAAGCAAGAACAAAACCATACATCCACAAGAGATCAATGGAGATGAACAAAATAATCCTTGATTATATTACTCGTGACTCATAGAAAAAGTATAGAGGAGAAAAAATGGGCATGATATTTACACCATTCTGTATTGTATTTTCTATTTGTGTTATCAAAATTCCAAACATACTAACAGACTTAGAACCTAAGAAAAAACTCAAAATATGCCTAGTATTCTTTTCCACAATTCTTTGTGATTAATTGCAATACAATGAACCCCTTACTTTTGGCCTTGAATTCCTTCTTATAGAAATGAAGGAGCAAAACAAGCTTCAGGCGAAAAGGTACACATGTCACTATTTTACTGGACTACTATAACATATATTCCCCTTTGTGGTTATATTTGCATTCTAAGGTGGTTGGAAATATCTATGAGACAAAATTTATACACATTTGTTCTTGGAGATTAGGTCCCAACTTTCTAAAGACATCTTCAAGCAATTTTATCAGAAAGTGTGTCCACACACACAAAGTGAAAATGAAAGAATAAAGGAATAAAATAGGAAATTACATGGAATATGTCCACGTCTACAAACTAGTCATCAATTCAAATTGGGGAGAAAGCAATATATTGTCCATACTTTAAAAAATCCCTAATCTGTACCAATTTTAGGCTATGCATTGTATTTCTCCCATCTATTGCTCACCATGATTGGAGATTTTAGAACCTAAATTTTAATCATCACCCCACCACTACTAATCAATCCTCCACCTCATCCAAGTATTTTCTCTTCCAAGCCAAGAATTACTCTTCAGTGGACCAATTGAATTTCGTAACACTATTAGCCTTTTGTCTATAAGGAAAATATTTGGTAACAACTTGATTGGCCTCTTTACCAAATTCTAATAAGAAAATATTTGCATGGGCCAACATGTCCATATTTATTTTTAGTGTACCCATATCATACCCTTGACAAATCAAAGCAACTTGTTTTTAAATGACATCATCAGTTTCCTCTCTCCACTCTTGTAGTTTTTTTATACTACCATCATTCCTTAGAATAGATGGGAGAGGACCATGATGTGATTCATGAAATTTCTTTACCAATTTCCTTATTCGGACTTCCAAAGGCTCTATATTTCCCTTGTACCCTTTAATTTCATTTATAATAGTAATAGTGGGATTTATCTTTTCAAGGGGGTCAGCCTCCCTTTTAGCTCCAATACCCATCATTCTAAGCTCTTGGAACCTAGGGATCCATGTCTCCATAAGTGGAATAACCCTTTCCTTATCATTCTTAAAAATTATTTATAGAAGACTTCATGGAGAAATAGCTATCATGAATGCTATTCAATCTGTTAGTAACCCCTTTCTTTAAGTGCTCCAATACTATAGTGACAGTCTTCATATTACTAATAAAAACTTCCCTATAATGATTGTCACATTTCTCATTGTAATCATTTAGCTACCTAACAAACTCCTATTTGCTAGCACTTTCCTTAGTCTTTGGGACTTCTGATGTACCTGGTTCTATCATTTAGATGGGATCATTTCCCATATTGTATGAAAAAATTGCCCAAGAGGAACTTGTTGAAGGGGTATAGTCAGTGGGTGTAGCTTCATGTGAAGTGGTAGTACAATCAACACTCGTCTATGTTTTCTTTCTTGGTTGCAAATTTCACAACTTCTCCTCCAATAATAATATTTTTATCTGTAGTTGCATCTTTTGTTGTTTAGTCCTTCCATATTCAACTAAAAAATCATTGTATTATGTCTTTAACTTTTCCTTTTCTATAGTTGGAAATTCCACTATGGCTCTTGTGAACTGAGCTATAGGCACTAACACATTTACTCCCTCTAGAGCTGATATTTTTGACACCCTTTTAATTATCAAGCCTCCCTTGTAGTTTGGTTTAGGGTTTTTAATATTAGTCTTCCTTGTACATGGGGCCAAGGGCCATATAGCTAGTGCATCCTGTTAGAACCCAAAACTTCCATCAAAAACCTAATTGATTTTCCCATTTTGAGCCTAATATTTGTAATGTCTTCCTCATAAAAATCATTCACTACCTTTCATAAAGCTAACAAACCTTTTATCGTTCCCATATTTTACAACCTATACCATTTACAACTCTACCGCAACCTTTTTCAAAGTGGATCACGGTATCATGATGAGCGGTTAGGGGTAGTCACAATAGCCCTTACCATTGCACCACATATAGTCATGAGCAGGGCGATGGTTACGCTATGGACAGTCGATTGAGTCGGTAAGTGAGGGATAGAGCCTACCGTGGTACCGATGGAAGTCAAGCTAGTGACCACGGTAGCGTGGTGAGTGGTCAGTGGAAGTAGCTAGCAGTTTGTAGAGTAGCTATTGTGGTACCGCTAGCAGTCATGCCAGTGACTGTGGTAGCATGGTGAATAGATAAGCGGCGAGTGCAGTTGGTCGAAGCGACTATCGCACAACCGTGGAGGGTCAGAAAGGAGATCGCGATGATTGCGGTGGATGGTGGAAGATAGTGAACATAGTGGTTAGTAGAATCCATCGTGGTACCACTGGCCATCATCATAATGACTGCGGTAATGCGGTTGGTGGCGAGGATAGCGATCAGTATTAGTCACAACTATACCACAGGTGGATAAAAGGTTGACTGTGGTGGATCGATAAACATAAAGGGAAATATGAAGACAAGAAATAATAAGAAGATTCACAACATCATATATGACATGAAGTATAAAGGCGGGAAGAAGTATTAAAGTAAAATTCAAAGCTCGAATATAGTTTTAAATATTTGATTTTTTGATAAGGCAACTTAATCAAATATTTTATTTTCTATCCATAAATGTAAACGATTGTAATAGGTAAATGAAGGGTCATGATTCTTAGATTTTATTGTATAAATGTATTGAAAATCCGAGTGAAAGGAGGGGGAGAGTAGTAGAATTTTTTTCCAAATTAGGAATGTAAACAATGATAGATATTTTTTGAAGCAGAAGCAATGAAGATAAATGCTTTAAATTGGTGATTTTCCTTTGTATGTTCATTTGTTGTGGTGAAATAATTTATATCTTTTATCTAGTTTTCTCCAATTCGAGATCCTTTAATTATTTAAATCAGCATATCAAATATACCTATGGTTTATCAAAGTGCACTCTCATTTTGTGTGATTTAGTTGATTGATGTCAACAAGTCAAATTTAAATTCTTTTGAATAAGTCACTGTAATTTAAGGATTTATTTTGGATAGTTAAAGATGAACCAGGTAAAGAAACATTCCAGTAGAGTTTATGCAAGTCATAAATTTAGTGAAGTTTTATTCCAGACATAGAATTTTCAAACTGCACAACAACTAGAATCAAGCCAAAGAGGGAAACATATATATTTTTTAATTTTTGACTCCATTGCCCATGTGGATAGAAGGCACTGATCTACCACAACCCAGAGAATTAATTTCATATACAAAAATCTTATTCAAACCTTTTTGTTATGCAATAGGATTAGGAGTAGTTGTAGTGATTTTCATCTATTCACTTCCATTTGCCATTGTGGATAGATTTCTCAATGAAGAAACACATTTTAAATCTGCATTATTCACATAGGTGCACCCGCCTAGGTTTAGTAGAGCCTAAAGAGTAGAAGGTAAAATTGAATCGATTGGCCTTGTATGTTGGACAAAAGCATTGTGAGAGCTTGGAAACCTCTCGTGGTTCAAACATACATTTTTGAGACCCAAAAGTTTGGTGACTCCACTGGGGAGCATTAAAATTAAATCGAACCTTCATCATAGAGTCAATATTTTACAAAGGACTTTGCTGGGAATAATAAATTACAAAATTTTCTCACTTTTGGAGAAAGTGAGTGGAAACTCTAAATGAACAAGTGCATTAAAACTGATAAAGTTAAATATACATTAGAAAGGAATCATCCTAGAGTTTAGACTATCACAATTTCTCACAACATGCAAGGAATAAGGTCTTTGTATAAAGATGGTGATGGCCCTAATGAAAAAAATAAATGGACTCAAAAGAATGATAGGGTAAGAAGGTGACTAATGATATAGGCCCAGCAAGAAAAAATAAAACATCAAAAGAACCATTAGAGACACATAATTCATATGGTACACTAGAAAATGAAAACAATCCTTCTAGAGAACCTCGTATTCCTGAGGAATCCTTTCTATTGACCAGACCTTGAGAAGGTTACGTAATTCATGGTTGAATGTGATGCTAAAATGAAAAATAGACAACATGAATATGATCAGAAAATGGCATTTCTTGAAGATAATCAAGATGGAATTGGCTATGAACCAGCCTCTTAGGAGAACTATGAACATATGGCTCAAGATGAAATAAAAGCAAGACTGGAACATGAGAGACATGAAGTGGAGAGAGACAAAATACAATATGATAAAAAGGCTCCAATGGCTAATTTGCATAAATATATGCCACCTCACAGGTAGGGTAACAATAATGCAGACCCATCAAAAGCCCCATAGGTCCAACAAAATTAGCCAAACATACATCAAATTGCTCCACCACAACATCAAGGTGTTCATCCACCTCCTTATCAGCAATATGTACCCCTACAAGGTCAGCAATATGTGGCGAATAATAATCCATTGTACCAGCATAAAAATTACCAAAATCCACCTCCTCCATAATACACAACCATGATTAGGTAGTTTTATTTAGTTGGATTTCAAATATGTCCTTGTCCTATGGACAACAATTCGAGAAGCCTCATTCCTAAGTTCACAGGAAGTAGTGCAATTACAACTGGGGAAAATTTAAGGATCTTTAATGCTTTTATTCAAGATTTGGATATGCAATATGAAGATGTGCAGATGTGGTTGTTTATGATGTCACTTATTGAAGATTCTAGAGATTGGTTTAATAGTTTTCCAACAGCCTCTATTGATTCTATTCATGTGTTCTATGAACATTTTCTTGAGCAGTATGGGAATTGATATGCACCAGAGTTTGCTTTGCATGAATTGGTGACTATTCAGAAACATCAAAACGAGTCAGCTCATGACTTCAATCAAAAGTTTTCTAAGTTGCATAGAAGATACCACCTGGATCCAAATTAGTTGATCCTGCTGCATTGAGTATTTATTTAAAATCTTCTAATCCTAAGACTGAATATGAGCTTAGGAACATGTGTCCCATGAATTTATTTGAAACTCAAAGGATATCACTCACTATTGAAAATAATAAGAAGGTTGCAGGGATGATTGCTAAGAGGGATAACCCAAGGGTTTCGCAATATGCTCCTCCAAATAAATAGGAAAACACATATAGAAATGAAAGACCAAGACTACATGACATGCCATATAATACAAATTGGAGAGATGGAAAGCCAATGATGGATAGTCCAAGAAATAAAGAGACACCTGATCCTTTAAAGAAGAAGGGAATTCATGGTTGATAATATTCCTCGGTGTTTAGTTTGTGACTTGCCACATTCTTCAGAGCATTGTGTTGTAGCTTAGTTAGTGTCAGGAAAAGACATATAAAAAGATGATGATGAAAAAGACCATAATATTTATTTAACTTCTCACATTCTTCACTCTGCTAAGAAAGGGTATTCATCTTCAAAAGAAGGAGGATATGAAAATAAAGTTGATCATCAAAAATATAATGTTCACATGGCAAAACAACAACAAAAAATTGACTATGAAAAAAGTGATGATGAACACAGTCCTTCTACTACATTATGTCAGACTAATAGGGGAAATGTGAGGAGACCGACTGAGGAAGAAATTAAAAGATTGACTATCGCACCAGTTGAACAAGCCAAAAGAAAGTATTGGTTGAGAAATAGAACAATGAATGAGGACGAAGGTGTTCCAAGAGGAATATTCTTGAAAAATAAAAAATGTCCCATCAAATATTAACAAAGACAAGTGATGAGCACTCTGATAAAAAAGAGAAAGAGTATGTCCCCAAAGAAGAAAATAAAGAATTTCCCTTCGACAAACAAAAGATAGATTAGAAATCCAAGAAGTAGAAAGAGGAGAACAAAGGAGAATCAACAAAACAAAAGAAGGCGATTAGAGTTGAAAGTGCATCTTTTGATTTCATGCAAGCTTTATCCCAAGTAAAAATGTATGTCCCATTACTTGAAATGATGAAAATTAAAGAGTATAGGGAAAGTGCTATTCAATTAATATCTAGTCAGAGGAATCAAAATATAAACTGTGAACAAAAGAACAATCTTGACATTGTTGATAAGAAAGGAAAGATAAAAGTTTCAAAAGTTTTCCTAAATGTTGCATTGATGAATAAACCACAAGTTGATCCATTTTTTACTACCCTACTCATAGATGGTAAATTGGTAATAAATTGCATGATAGATTCAGGTGCTTCTATGAATATCATGCCAGTAGGGGTGATGAAATAGCTTGGTATGTGGATAATTATTGAGGGTGGTAAATTTTATGCCATGGATAGTAGGCCAGTCCAAGTTGTGGAGATTATGAAAGATGTAAAAGTGAAATTAGCAACCTATCCACATGAAACCTATAATATTGATATAACTATGATTGATACACCTCCTCGGTTTGGAATGATTTTGTCAAGACAATGGACTGCAACAGTTGAAGGTAATGTACATTTTGATTTATCATATGCCACAATACCAGTCAATGGCGAAGAAGTAAAATTGTATAGAGAACCAAGGGTGAATCAAATTGTTGAGTGTTTTCCTCAAGAACAACTTAATTGCTTATGTGATGTGGATTTAGGGAGTTTCAGAGTAGAATTGTCTTAGCCAAAATTAGTGAATACTAACCCAATTGATAGACTTGTTTCTAGAAGTCAGTAAGGTGTGTGAAAAATGTATTTTGATGGGGCTTGTAGCCAAGAAGGTAATGGAGCTGGGGTAGTTCTCATATCACCTGAAGGTACAACGTTTAAATATTCATTTTTATTGTCTTTTGAGTGTACAAAAAATGTGGGAAAGTATGAAGCCTTGTTGATTGGTTTGAACGTGGTTGTCAAGCATAAGATTAAGTTGTTGATTGTCTTGGGAGATTCTGAGCTAGTTGTGTCACAAGTTAGATGAAAGTACGTTGCAAAGAACAAGAGGCTGAAACAATATAGAAATGTTGTCTAGGATACCATGGAACTATTCGATGCATTTTCAATTGATTGGATAGATAGATCTAAAAATTTGATGGTTGACTTCTTGGCTAGTGTCGCTTTAAAGAGGGATGATATCACTTTGGCAGGAGTGTCTCAGGTTGAATTCAAAACAAGATGCACTGTCCCTGACAATATATATAGTTGGCAAGTTTTTAATGATGATATTGACCTTTTGAAGTTTCTTCATTGTATAGATTATTATGAGGCACAGAATATTGATTTCAATTCTTTTGTGGATGAAGTAGATGGGAAAAAAACCATAATTGGGAAGGAAGTTTTGCAGCTAAAGACCAACAAAATTCCCAAAGATTCCCAAAGGGCTTGTAGCATTGGAAAAAGTATATGATGGGAGTGATCATTCTCTCATAAAGTAGACACCTGTTAAGAAAGAAGATATTAAAGAAATAAATCTGGGAACTGAATTAGCACCAAAAAGGGTTTATATTGGAAATAGCTAAGAAAGTACAAGAATGTGTTTGCTTGGTCTTATGAGGATTTGAAGGCATATAGAGAAGATCTTTTTCAACATGAGATTCCACTTAAGCCAGACACAAAGCTATTCAGACAAAAGCAGAGGCCTATTGACCTAGCTCTGGAACCTAAAATGCAAGAGGAGCTAGCAAAGCTCAGGGATGGAGGTATTATTAAACCCATTAGACATTCCACATGGGTCTCAAATTTGGTTCCAGCCAGGAAGAAGAATGGGGACATAAGATTGTGTGTAGATTTCAGAAATCTTAATGTTGCTTCCTTAAAAGATAATTATCCTCTCCCAAACATGGAAGAAATATTGCACAAAGTAACAGGATGTGAGCTATTGTCAATGATGGATGGATTTTCTAGATATAATTAGGTCAAAGTCAAAGAATCTGAGCAATACAAGACAAAATTTACTACACCATGGGGAATGTATGTCTATGTAAGAATGCCATTTGGTCTCACAAAAGCAGGAGCTACCTTTCAAAGAGCCATGGATGTGGCATTTGTAGATCTTATTATTGCCATAATGGTGGTGTATCAGGATGATCTTAATGCTTATTCTAAAAAGGCAAATAATCATGTGGGAGATCTAGAGAATATTTTCATCAAAGCCTTGGAATATGGTATTAGTCTTAATCCAAAAAAATGTCATTTTTCTATTACAAAAGGTAATATTTTGGGGCATATTGTGTCAAAAGATGGGATAAGGATAGATCATGAAAGAGTAGATGTCATAGATAAAATCCCCATTCCCAAAACTTTCATAGAAATCCAATCATTTTGTGGCCAAATTAACTTTTTTAGAAGGTTTGTGTCCAATTTTGTTGAGATTGTTAAACCTATATCTAAGATGTTGAAAAAAGTAGAGAAGTTGGATTAGACTTTTGATGTCATGGATGCCTTCATATTTATAAGGAGAGCCATCAAAGAAGCCTCTATCCTAAAGTCCCCTGATTTTACTAAGCCACTTTAGATTTTATCTTTTGCTTCATTTCATACCATAGTTGTTTTCATGTTACAAAAGAATGATGAAAGTTGTGAACAACCTGTTTCCTTTTTCAGAAAATATTTGCAAGGGTCAAAATTGAAGTATGATATTATGGAAAAATAGGCTTATGCATTGGTCAAAGCAGCAAGGGCTTTCAAACCTTATCTTGTTGGGGCTAAGGTAATTTCTTATGTCCCACATGCAACTATGAAGGATATCTTGGTGCAGACAAAAGTGGAAGGGAAAAGATGCAAATGGATTAATAAAATTCAAGAGTTCAATATAGAGATTCAAATTACCAAACTAGTAAGAGGACAGGCTCTAGAAAGGCTGATGGCATAAACGAATATTGAAGCAAACCAAATCTACAATGTACAAGGTAAGGAAGAGGTTGTTGCAAGTATTGAACATACTCCATGGTATACAAATGTGATATATTATCTCAAACACATGAAATGTCTTGAGGGTTTGAATGTTAATAAAAGGAGAACTTTGAAGTTGCAGGCTTCTAAGTACGTTTTTATAGAAGGGGACTTATTCTTGAAAAATAGCGATGGTATATTGTTGTTATGTTTAGATGAGGCCCAGGCAGAATATGTCTTGATTGAAATGCATGAAGGGGTGTGTGGAGGCCATTATTCTGTTAAGAGCACTACACATAAAATTTTGAGTGTCGGTTATTATTGGCCTAAGGTGTTCAATGACTCTTTTTCACATGTGATGAAACGTGAGGCTTGTCAGAAGTTTTTGGTGAACTTGAAGTATCAAGGAGCCTTGATACTTAGACCCTTGCAGGCAAAAGCCCCTTTTCAGCAATGGGGTGTTGATTTCATTGGAGAAATATAAGAAATATCAAGTGGAGGAAACAAATAGATATTAGTAGCCATAGATTATTTTAAAAAATGGGTGGAGGCTATCCCAACTAAGCAAGCAACTAGCAAGTTGGTGGTGAAGTTTTTGATGGAAAATATTATAACCAGATTTAACACCCCAGTCAGATTAATCAAAGAAAATGGAATGTGTTTTAGATCTAAAGAGTTTAGATATTTTTGAAAAACATATGGCATTAATGTTTCTTGTTCTGCCCCATATAATCCACAAGCCACAATGGCCAGGCAAAATCATGTAATAAAAGTGTTTTGAAGATAGTGAGGGGGATGCTTGATACAAATAAGAAGGCATGGGATTAAAAGTTAAAATTGGTTGTATGGGCAGATAGGATTACATTGAAGAAGGAAATTGGAAAATATCCATTTGAACTGGAGTATGGGACACAAGCCAGGATGCCACTAAAAAACCTTTTGCCATTTTATATTTTTTTTCTACAAGAAGACTTGGATATTTCTGAACCAATGGAGGAAAGAATGGAGCAGCTTGCAGAACTAGATGAAATAAGAAGAATGGCTCAGAAAAAAGAATGTGAAATTATAGTCACAAATTAAATATATTTTTGATAAAAAGGCCAAGGAGAGAAAATTTGAATAAAATGACCTAGTATTGATGTGGAACACTCGGTGTTAGGAGAGGGTGAAGCATGGAAAGTTTGTAGCTTTATGGTTGGGTCCTTTCGTGATAACATGTAAAGGAGTTGAAGATTCTTATTTCCTATAGAACATGTCTAGAGAGGAGTAGGAGTTTCTGGTACATGGGTAGTTCCTGAAGAATTTATTCCCTTCAAGAATTGTAGAGGGTTAAGGATTGCCAGTGCATGGACAGTTCTTAGTAAACCTCTTTAAAATTTATTTTCCATGCATAGTAGTCTAGGAAGGGTTTGGGTTTTCCAGTACATGGACATTCTCTGAAGTTCTCTTATTGAAAAAAATTGTTTTATTTCCATGTACAGTAGTGTAGGGTCTTCCATCCTCTATGCTTCATCTTCCATTTTCCATTTCCTTCGTCTTTTCATTCCCTCCATTTTCCATTGCCTTCATTTTTCATATCCTTTACGTGCTATTCTCTCCCAAAGATATTCTAGATTCTTGTAGTGATTTGCAAAACCACTCATCCCCAATAGGAGCCACTCTTAGAACCAAAAATTTCCATCAAAAACCTAATTGATTTTCCCATTTTGAGCCTAAAATTCTCACTGTCTTTCTCATAGAAAATCATTCACCGCCTTTCTTAAAGCTAAAAAACCTTTTATCGTTGCCATATTTTATAGCCTACAGTGTTTACCGCTCTACCACAACCTTTTTCAAAGTGGCTCACGGTATCATGGTGAGAGGTTAGGGCTAGTCATAATATCCCTTATCACTGCACTGTAAATAGTCATGAGCAAGTCATTGATTATGCGGTGGATAGTTAGTCGGGTCAGTAAGCAAGGGACATAGCCTACCACGGTACCGTTGGCAGTCAAGCTAGTCACCGCGGTAGCACGATGAGTGGTGAGCAGTTGATGGAAGTAGCTGGAAATTTGTAGAGTGGCTACCAAGGTAGCATTGGTAGTCATGCTAGTGACCACAATAGCAGGGTGAATAGGTAAGCAATGAGCATAGTTGGTCAAAGCAGCTACCGCGCAACTATGGAGGGTTAGAAAGGAGACCACGATGATTATGATGGATGGTGGAAGAAAGTGAATGTAGTGGTTAGGAGACTCCACCATAGTACTGCTGACCATCATCACAATGACTGTGGTAACGCAGTTGGCGATGAGGATAGAATTCATTGTTAGTCACCACTATACCGTAGGTGGACAAAAGGTTGACCACAGTGGAGTGGTAAACGTAAAGGGAAATACAGAGATAGGAAATAACAAAAAGATTCACAGCAGCATATTTGACATGAAATATAAAGGTTGGAAGAAGTATTAAAGTAAAATTTAAAGCTCGAATATACTTTTAAATATTTGATTTTCCGATAAGGCAACTTAATCAAATATTTTATTTTTTATCAATGAATGTAAATGGTTATAGTGGGTATCTTTGATTTTATTGTATGAATGTATAGAAAATCTGAGTGAAAGGAGGGGGGGATTAGTAGAAATTTTTTCCAAACTGGGAATGTAAACAATGATAGATCTTTTTTGAAGCAAAAGCAATGAAGAAAAATGCTTTAAATTGGTGAATTTCCATTTTGTGTTTAGTTTTTTTGGTGAAATAATTTATATCTTTTATCTGGTTGTCTCCAATCCTTTAATTATTTAAATCAGCATATCAAATATACCTCTGGTTTATCAAAGTGCACTCTCATTTTGTGTGATTTAGTTGATTGATTTCTGCAAGTCAGATTTAAATTTGTTTCAATAAGTCACTGTAAGTTAAGGATTTCTTTTGGATAGTTAAAGAAGAACCAGGTAGAGAAACATTCCAGTATAGTTTATGCAAGTCATAAATTTAGTGAAGTTTTATGCCAGTCATAGAATTTTCAAAGTGCCCAACAACTAGAGTTAAGCCAAAGAGGGAAACATATACAATTTTTTATTTTTGACTCCATTTCCCATGTTGATAGAAGGCACTCATCTACCACAACCTACGGAATTAATTTCATATACAAAAAACTTATTCAAATCCTTTTTGTTGTGCAATAGGAGTAGGAGTAGTTGTAGTGATTTTCATCTATTCACTTCCATTTTCCATTGTGGATAGATCTCTCAATCAAGAAAAAATATTTAAATCTACATTATTCACATAGGTGCACCCGCCTAGGTTTAGTAGAGCCTAAAGAGAAGAAGGTACAATTTCATCAATTGGCCTTGTACATTGGCCAAAAGCATTGTGAGAGCTTGACAAGCTCTCATGGTTCAAACCTATGTTTTTGAGACCCAACACATCCCACTACTCACTGAAAGCATATCCTTGTAATGCAATTGCAGCCTCCTCTTCCTAATTATAGAGAGGTCTATCACATCTTTTTATTGTGTCAAAGGAAATAGAAAAAGCTAGATCCCATTATGGTAACAATAAAATACCACTATTTCTTACCAATTCTCTACCCTCGTCTATAGTCATTCTATGAAACTTAGATTTCATTTCATTTAATAATTTTGCTTGAATGGTGGAATTGGGTAACTCTAGATGAAGATTTTCTTTCCTTAACTAGATTGCTGACATATTCATCACTCTTGGCCTTGTCGAAAAATTCCATGAAAGCTTGAGACTTTACAAATCAATCATCATCCATGAACTTTGTGCATGCTTTCACCTAAACATCATATTTGTTGCTAACCCGAGCGATATCATCCTTATTCAATGTGATATCTAATTGTTGTGGTGCCATCATTGTCGGTGTAGAGGGTATTCCCTCTTGAATTTCTTGCTCAGATTCAAAAAATTCATCATCAACATAATCTACCAATCTTGTTGTTTCAACCTTTTTCTTCTTTAATGGTGGCTCTTTTGGTGGTGAGGCATGCTATGATGGAGCATCAACATCCACAATTTTAGGGCCTTTTTAACTTGGAGGAGACATTAGTGGTACTTGTGGTACTGGAGAAAGAGGTTCGTGTTCCTCTTTTTGGGATGGAGTGATAGCTACATCATTCTTCTTTTCCTTGTTCTTTCACCTTATGAAGAAATTTATTTTTGGTTCCTTAGTAGGCTAAGATGTAGGTTTGTCCTCCATAGTAGGGATTTTTCCCTCACCTTGTTCTTCTTCTATGGGGGATCATGTCTTATCTAGAGTCATCTTCTCACCTTCAAGGTGGCCTATCATTGTTTCAAAGTTTCAGAACACATATTCCAGTTTTTTGCATTATATTTAGAATTTCAAGAAGAGCAATGAATTTAGGGTTTTTCTCCCTTACCATTCTTTGAATTTTCTTATAAGAAAGATATATTTATTTTCTATTATTTTGTTTGAAAATGTCAAAGATGTTCCTTATCACATCCTCGAGGAACTGGAAAATGTGCTCAAATTTGGAGCTCTAATTTCTCAATTTTAACGAGGCTATGAAGCCTTTAGGATAATAATACTCCCTTTCATCTACTCTTTTCATGTGAAAAATATTTGAGTACATTATTTACCTTATTCCAACCTCCCTTTGTCATTACAAAATTAGATAAGCATGTGTATGAAGGAAAAATGTTCCTTTTCCTTTATCCAACAAATGTTTGTTTTCCACACTTCCCAATTGCCATATTACTTCAAGGAAACCAATTCTCTTTGGCACACATTTTGGTAGTAGGTGAGGTTCATTATTAGCACCATACACTCTCAAAATGGTATATGCAAGATATGGGATAACCTCTCCCCAATTATGATGAACCCCTAACTTTGACCTCCTATCTTTGGGTCTTAAAAGGATGCAAGGCCTTGGGAATTCTAGGCACATTCATAAGGGTATGTGCAGAATCATCATGGAAAAAATAGGCCTTTAAGTGGTAATAAAATTTAGAAAATCGGAGTTAGGCAACTTGACGTAAAAATTTGAATAAGTTATTTATATTATTAAAAAAATATGTAAGAATAGAATTTGTAGCAAATTGAATGTAGTTTTTAAACTACTAGGTTTATTTTTATTTTATTTTAAATAATTTGGTGAAAAATTGAAATTTCAGTGCAATAGTACTTAAATTTCAGGGAAAAAATAAGAAGTAGGTGTCTGTCTGACCACCCTAACCATAATAAAATGATAATATGGGTATGTGCAAGATCATCATGGAAAAAACGAGCCCTTAAGTGGCGATAAAATTCAAAAAGTCAAAGTTAGGCAACTTGACGTAAAAAATTGAATAAGTTATCTATATTATTTCAAAAATATGTAAGAATAGAATCTGTAGCAAATTGAATTTAGTTTCTAAACTACTAGGTTTATTTAAAAGAGAAAAAAATGTATTTGGTGAAAATTTTAAATTTCAATGTAGTAGTACTTAAATTTCAGGGAAAAAATAAGTAGGTTTTTGTCTAACCACCCTAACCACGATAAAATGATAATATTTTCTTATAAGATTTTATATATAAGTAGAGGACTCATGTCCTGATGTGATGCATATTTTTTTGTAATTTTTTTCCAAGTAAATAATTAATTATGATTTTTTTATTACAAATTTTGAAAAGTATAAAAAATTATATGTCTAACCACCTTAACTTGGTCAAAACTTCATGAAATTCAATTTTATTTTTTTAAATCCTATAGTATGCAAAGCATAGCATGTGACACATATTTCAGATTGAAAAAATGTGATACCATTTGAAAGCTATAGATGTTTTCCAATTATCCTATCAATCAGGACTTTAGTCATAATTCAAATAGAAAATGAATAATAATTATTTATTAAATTCAATGTAAAGAATAATTTATATTGGTTGGAAGCTGAGAATCTCCTTTAAAAACCCTTTTCTTTTCATCAATTTTGGGTAAAAAAAAAGTTGTTAGCCACATGGGCCATCATATCACTTACATATCACCAATTTTTTGCCCATCATGATCCTGCACATACCCATATTTTTTTATAATATTTTAGATATAAGTAGATGACTTGTCTCCCAAAGTGATGCATATTTTTTTGTAATTTTTTTCCAAGTAAGTATTTAATTATGAATTTTTTATTACAACATTTTAAAAAATAT
The DNA here is from genome assembly GCA_007115665.2 of Sequoiadendron giganteum. Lineage (NCBI taxonomy): Eukaryota > Viridiplantae > Streptophyta > Pinopsida > Cupressales > Cupressaceae > Sequoiadendron > Sequoiadendron giganteum. The sequence continues at coordinate 387,791,635 of CM021100.1, forward strand.
AAAAACTTGTATGTCTAACCACCTTAACTTGGTAAAAAATTCATGAAATACAATTATTTTGTTTTAATCCTATATTATGTGAAGCATACAATGTGACTCATGTTTTAGACTCAAAAAAATTGATACAATTTAAAACCTATAGATTTTTTTCAATCATCCTGTCAATCAAAACTTTAATCATCATTCCAATAGAAAATAAATAATAATTATTTATTAAATTCAAAGTAAAGCATAATTTATATTGGTGTAAAGTTGAGAATATCCCCTAAAAACCCTTTTCGTTTCATCAATTTTGGGTAAAAAAAAATTCGTCAGTCAGATGGGCCATCATATCACTTATATATCGCCACTTTTTGGCCCATAATGATCCTGCACATACCCATAACCAAGGCTCTTTTCAACTTTGAAGAAAACAAGTTCTCAAATATTACATAATCAAAAATTTTGTCATCCTTATCTAGGATTGTAGTCCAACATTGAATAGGAAGCTCCAAAGTACCTTCCATCCTATCTAATTTCATATTCTACCCAAAATAAGATGAACCTTTGCACTAAAACATGTGCATTAACAATGAGTACCAACTAAACATGACTCCATCTACACCCTTCTTTAAATTTATCAACCCGTCATGAATTCTCTCTACTAGAAACCCTGCATAATAATATATTATGCAATACTGAGGGTGTTGAATGTGGGCTACCATATAAATCCATGCCATGGGCATTCCAGTGATAGGATCATAACCAATTATCTAAAAATTGGAGTAAAAATTTATTTGGAAATAAGAAACAAAATAAATAACAAAAAAAAGGCTCTTTATCAAATGGACCCAATGCAATTATTTGGCCGTAGCTTTATGCTAAGTACCTTGGAAATATATGGAAGTTGAATGCAATCTTAGTCTTATTATATTATTCCCTAAGAACCTTTTCGTTAATTTTAGACACATCATCACTCCACTCAGTGATTTTGAAGACATGGGCAATCTATTCCTTTGTGATCTTAACCATGCCAATTCCATCATAAGACCTCACATTCCTAGTGATTGGGTCATAATAAATAGCTATTTCTTTCAACAGATTGATATCTAGGTATACATTAGGCACAATCAATTTCCCTAGGCCAAGATTCTAAGGGTTACCGACTAGACTACCCATTTTTCTATATTTGAAATAGCCATAGAACAATTCCCACCCAGTGCAAGGTGGTTTGGCATCCCTAATAGAACTATTTCTGTCAACTAAGCCCTTGACTACTTGCGGACCTCTTAAAAGAAATTGAATTTTATATTTTTCACTAGTCAAAGGTGGCAGCTAGTCAACAAGGTCTTTACTAAAAGGTCTTTTGGGAATAGAGGATTCCCTTTTCGATGAAGATGCTTTTATTTTGGGAGCCATAACTCAAGATTTTTATAAAACAGGGTTTCTAGTTTCTTTAGCATAGAAAATACAACTCAGATAAGGGTTTGACACAAATTATAGCAATGCAAGATCAATTAATTATAACTCAAAGAATGCGAGACCTTAAAAACTATACAAAATCAAGAAAACCCTAATTGATAGAAAGATTTGGAGACTAAATTTTATAAATAATTTTGATGGAAAGGAAATAATTCACTTACTGGTTTTTCGAAGATAAATAACCCTAGCTTCAATATCGGATAGGCATAAAAAACATAGCACGAGTTCTCCAAACATGCATAATTTTTTTCTCAATAATCAATTATACCTTCAAACAAGATATAATAGCTATGTAATCTCTTGCCTTCGTAGATCGATGTCCTTTCCACTATTAAGGCTTGTTCAAGCAAACAAGAATGACTCACTTGCCTTCGAACCAAGCTTTGAATAGAAGTCATTGATCCAACAGATTTGTTGATTGACAGACTATCTAGATTTAGTCAAGCTCATTTGAAAAAGATGGGGTAAAAGCACAAACCTGTGTCACACTTTATAAAGGAATCAACCAACAACAAAAAAAACTTAAACTTTGACCACATAAAAGTGGTTTTTATGTTTTGAATTTCAAAATGGCGTAAACTAATGAAATGTAGAACTTTTGTTGAAGATTATTCCTATAATTTTTAAATATTTAAAAAACATAAAAATCATTATGTTTGTTTCAATTTAAGGAAATTTTTTGGAATGCTGAAAACTTTCAAAAAGAGTGACTTCATAGGCTGTCAAGAAACAAATTGAAAAAACTTGATTTTTCTCTAATTTATTTTTCTCCAAATAAGTAACTTCAGTATCTATTGCATGGAAAAATAGAAGAAAATTTTGATGTATATTTTTCTTGTAATAACGTTTTAAAGTCAAACATGTTAGAATTCGACATTTTTCATGGGCCATCAACTATTTTCAAATTTTTAATCATTTTCAAAAAACAAATGATCCCCTTTTGAGGAGGACTCTCTCCTCTACTACACCATATAAGTTTTAAAAAAGTTTAATATATTTTACTATAATATTTTCAATTTCTAATCAACCTATTTTTTCATTTTAAAAACCTAATTTCATTATTTTAAAAATAACATATATTAAAATTAATCAAAATATTAAAAAACATATATAGTTGGATTTACAACTCTGAGCTCTACAAAAGGGTATTGTTGTTCTTTGCAGAAAAATAATTCTGAGAGGAGAAACACTCTGCCAAAGTTTAATGTTTCAAAAAATTCTAAAAAATGGTGAGCTGGCTGCCATGTAGGATGCCACCTAGACATGTTCTATAGAGTTTATTTTGGCCTCATGGGTTTCTGCCAAAACCTACTTGACCAAGACATGCTCGGTTGAAACAGTCTCGACCTTAAGTGACTCAACTGAAAATGGTCGATATAAAATATATATTTTTCTTTAGATTTTTCAATTCAAGTAAATTTAGTAAAATATATTTCGACCAAGGAAGACTGATTTCGACTAAATAAGGTTTATTTCAACAAGTTAGAATATTTATTCCGAAAAAAGAAGGTTTATTTTGACAATTTAGAAGACTTATTTAGACAAAAGAAAACGTATTTAAACAATAGGAGATCTATATTCGAAGGTACATTGATCTTGAACTTATTTAATTGGTTATGTTTTTATTTTCATTAATGCATTTGAAATTTGTTTTCACTATTTATATTCTTAGATTTAATTATTATTGATCACCAATTCTATGTTATTCCATTTTTTTCAAGTGTTAGATATTTATGCAATATTAATTCTACATGTTTCATTGAAAGCTCATGTGTGTACAAATTTGTATGCAAGTGAATTCAAATTTGAGTACAATCTGTGATGGCATGTAAAAGTAATAGATCAAGGAAGTATGATCGAACACGAATAAGATAGAGGAAGACAACAACGAGTGAAGGGACATCTCATGAAGAACAACCCATGGAAAATATCAATGACCAAGGTGACATATAGGTGCAAGAACAATAAATTTTTTGAACTATGGTATGGAAATCTGATGGAGATGGATGAGGATTCTCTTTTCAATAATATTTCATTTGAAGATATGTTATTTGAAAGCACATTAAAATTACACTAAAAAATAATATGGGAATTATTTTTTTGAAGAAAAATCTCTAATTTGAAGAGCACATGCAGTTGCAAAGTTATTTAAATGAAAATAAATGACCCTTGTTTTGGAGTTGTTAGGGGTTGATAATAGGAAAAATTCATCAGATTTAAAACACACAATTGTTGAAAACTTGCAAGAAGTATTATAATGTATTGAAAATAAGAGTCAATCTAGTGATTTAATTGTTGCATGTAGAGCGTTGATGACTGTAATTTCTAGAAAGAAATTATCACATAGAAGAAAAGTTCAAGAAATTTCTAAATTACTAAATGTTTCTAGGAGAAATGTTCAAAGGTATATTGAAAAGCGAAATGAAATAGATGAAAAATTTCAGAAAAATTGGGTAAATATTTGTAGGGTTCCCTGAAAAGATAGAATTTCGGAAGATGTAAAGAAATAGGTGGTTGAATATTGGACTACTCACTCTCATGTTTCATCCAATAGAAGGGATACTATACAAATAATAAGTGAAAATGGTACAAAAATTTCTCATCCAAAACATTTTATAGATACAACACAAAGTGGACTTTTTGAAGAATTCAAGAAAGATTTTTCAAATGTGAAGATTTGTCAAAGGATGTTTGAGACAGTATTGTTAGAGTAATTGGACATTTACTTTACTAATTAAACAATATTTGTTTAATTACGTAAAGTTCCCTTTTATCTCTTTTTCACTTAAGCTAACATTAGGTACATAATAATTAATTACTTTATTAATTATTATTGTGCAAGCTTAGGGTTTTCCTTTTTAGGGTTTTCATCTATATGTAGTTGAAAACTATCTTTTGTATCAATTATTCATTTTACATTTTCAGGTGAATACATTGCTCCACATTCTTGAGCATTTCTTTTGTTGCTTCTTTTTGTTTCTCCTTGTAACAGGTTATTTGCTTGCAAAGATCTTTTGGACTTCTGTGGTGTTGTATCTTCTCAACTCCAACATGGTATCAGAGCTTTAAATTTGCAGCTGCTTGTTCTTGTTTTGAGATTTTGCATTGGAAGTAAATCTAGGGTTCTAAGTTTTTTTGGGTGGATTCAGCATACTCCATTTTTTGGGTTCACTTTGGGCTCAAATGGACAAGGCCATTGGATTCGTAACGCCCAAAAACCCCTAAATTGACTGTCAAATTGTCAATTTTGGTTACAGTCGATTTGGAAGGAAAAAAAAATTTTGCCCTAAGGCCGTACGAAGCAAAATACGTAAAAAAATTTGAAAAAAATGAAAAAATCCTTTTTTTGTGTTTATTTTTGCGCGGCCAGTATTAAACCGCCACGCTGTCAGAGCTTCGCCCGGCGGCCACCGCCCGGCCACCGCCAGCAGCGGCTACCATCGGTCGCGGTCAAGCGGCCATCGCCGCCCCTGCCGGCCCGCCACCCAGTCTGCTCTACCCGAGCGCCACCTGCACACCGCCACCCCCTGCGCACCAGCCCTCGGTCCGCCATGTGCTCTAGGGCCACTAGCTTTTAAGCCCTTTAGGGCTATCTTTTTCTCTCTGACCCCCTATTATGTCATTTTTGGTCAAATGGGCATAACTTGGGCATCCTAGCTCTGTTTTTCGAACAGGAAGATGCATTGGAAAGTTGAGAATGGCACCAATCTAATGGTATAGAAATATTTTTGATTTTTTTTACAAGTCTTGATATTTTTTACCAGTCAAAGTGAGGTCTTCTTTCTTCACTTCTGAGGTCATAGAAGATGCAAACGGACTTCGTTTTTCAAACTTGAATAGGCGTTGGAAAGCTCTCAACATGCTCGATTCAGTGATGTGATCTATTTTATCAGAATTTTCACTAAGTACACGAGAATTTGTCTTGAAGTATTTTTTTCTTATGCATTGCTTCCTTCTTCTCAATTTCTTCCTTCTTCTCAGTTTGTACTAGGGTTTGGGCTTATCTTTTTGGGGGGGTGTTTTTTCTCTTGCTTTGTGTCATTTATATCAGAAAATCAGAACACGAAAACTCTTAAAAATACATACCCTTATACATCTTCTATCTAATCTGAAAGATCACATAATAATAAAAAACACAACCAGGTATAGGTGAAGGGTTTCATGGCAAACTCTTCAGTTGAGCTACTCACATCACATAACTATCACACTTGGAAGTCTCGTATGATGAGGCTACTCAGGTCACAAGGGTTATGGTCTTGTTTAGATGAGGTTCAACCTCAGTTGTAGCGTCCTTTTGAGATTATCTAGCATAGGAACAAGATGGATGAGGCTATAGGTTTGTTATGCATGCATGTTTCAGATAATCTTTTGTTTCACCTTGATGCTTTTCTCACTCCTCGAGCCATGTGGCTGAAGTTTGAGACACTTTTTGGGGCCGTTAATAAGTTTCACGCATTACAGATTGAGGTAGAGCTGACTTCATTGTTACCTAATTCATTTCCCACTATTGAGGATTTTTTGAACAAGTTCAAAACTATCCGTACTATTTTACAGGGTTGTGGGAAGAACAAGACAGACACAGAGTGCATTTACTTGATTCTTTCGAAGCTTCGTGGTCCATTTCAGATATTTGCTTCCTCCTTCTACTCCACCATGGATGGTTTGGGTGCCAGTTTTACCATGCCTTTGATTTATTTTGTGAGTGATTGTCTCGGGAATAGTCTCACCTTTCTTAGATGGATATGCTCTCAGGTTCAAAGAGCAAAGCATTGGTTGCTTAGTCACCGAAGAGGAAATAGAAGCACAAACTGAGGCCCAAGAAATATTTTGCAGGTAGTGAGCATTTCTCGAAACTACCTCCTAATTCTGATTCTAAACCACCATTTAATCCAAAACATGGGAAATCTTCGAAGTCTGGTGAGTCTTCCTCCAAGACTAGGGAGAAATCAGGAGACACTTACAGTTTCTGTGGCAAGCAAGGTCATCTAGTTTTCAGGTGTTGGAAATGATTAGAGGCTTTAGAGGATGCCATGCAGCAGCAACACATCTCCTCACCTCAGTCTTCTTCTTCTTCCAGTACAGGGCAGGGTCATGCTCTCACTGCACAAGCATCGACCAATGGGTCCACTTGGATTTTAGACTCTGGTGCTTCTCACCATATGACTCACACTCAACAGTTGGTCACTTCTCTTGCCTGTTGTGGTACTTCACAGATTGCAGTGGGTGACTCTTCACAACTTTCCATCTTGGGTTTAGGTTCTGTCTCTTTGGATAGGGGCACTCTACAGGATGTTTTGGTTGTTCCTGACATTTCGACAAACCTCTTGTCCATTTATCAAATTTTCCACACTGGCTCTAGTAAGACAGTTGAGTTCTCACCACATGATGTGGTTATTCAAGACCTCCATGATTTTGATTTTGTTGTGGCTACTGGTAGTGTTGATATTGCATCTCATCTTTATAGATTTGATGGATTTGCGCCTTCTGAGGGTACATTTTCATCTCTTATAGCACATGCAAATTCAGTGAGTCAGCTTTGGCATGAGTGTTTGGGCCATGTCAATTATAGATATCTTTAGCAGATGAGTACATGGTCACTTGTTCTTGGTCTTCCACGGATTTCTTGCACTGACGGTGTTTGTCATGGTTGTGTGCTTAGCAAGCATCATAGGGATCCCTTTCCGAAGGGAAGTACCACTTGTGCTTTGGCACCCTTGGAGTTGATTCATAGTGACCTCATGTCATTTCCCACTCCTTCTTTTTCAGGGGCCAAGTATGTACTCACATCCATTGATGACTTCTCCAGATGCACATGGTTGTATTTTCTTAAGTACAAGTCTGATGTCTTTGATTCCTTTCGTGTCTTCAAGACATTTGTAGAGAAGCAGTTTGGTCTTTCTATCCGGCGGATACATACAGATAATGGGGGGGAGTATGTGAATCAGGCTTTCAAAGATTTTTGCATTGAGCATGGTTTACAGCATCAGTTTTTTGTTCCCTACACCCCTCAGCAGAATGGTATCATTGAGTGAAAGAACAGAACTTTACGGGAGATGGCTAAATGTATGATTCAGGCCAGGTCCATGGATTCATCTTTTTGGGCTGAGGCAGTCAATTGTGCCAACTATATTCAGAATCGGATGCCTCACAAGGCGATTCGACATATGACTCCTGAGGAGGCTTGGTCTCATGACAAGCCTGATATTTCATCATTTCAAGTATTTGGTAGTGAGACATGCGCTTTTATTCCTGATGCTCAGAGGAGAGCTACGGAGCATAAGAGTTGACCCCTCATATTTTTTGACTATTGTGAGGATGTTAAGGCATGCAGGTTGTTTGATTCCAATTCTAGAGAGGTCCTGTTTCGACAGGATGTTCAGTTTGATGAGCGCCTTCCTCTAGTTGATACCCTATCTCCAGTGTCCACTTCACTACCTACTCCACCCACTACAACTCTTCAAGATTATTTTGAGGATGATTCTAATGAGGATATTGATGATCCACCATCTCCACCTCCACTTGCTCCACCTCAGAGGCCCAAACGGGCTCGCTTTACTATTGAGGCAGTAGGATCTATGGCCGGTGACCCTTCAGACACTCGTCACACCTGTTCTCATACTATGAGTTCTAGTCTTTTGACTCATGCTCTTTTAGAGGATCCTTAGAGATTTTTCAGAGGTGACCAGTCACCCTGAGTGGGATAGTGCTATGGAGGAGGAGTATTCTTCTTTGATGAGGAATAATACATGGGATCTCTATCCTCTTCCTAAGGGCAGAAAGATGGTTCGGTGCCAATGGTTGTATCGCACCAAGTATGTTGCTAATGGTTCTATTGATAAGTACAAAGCATGTCTTGTTGTGAAGGGTTTCTCATAGGTTGAGGGTTTTGATTACTCTGAGACATTTGCCCCTGTTGCCAAGATGAATTCTATTCACTTTGTATTATCACTTGCAGCTTCTAGAGGATGGCTCATTTTTTAGATGGATGTGAAGTGTGCCTTCTTAAATGGTGACCTATAGGAGGAGATCTATATGGAGCAGCCTCAGGGATTTATTCATGATTCTTCTTTGGTTTGCAGACTTCAGCGTTCATTATATGGTCTCAAACAAGCCCCTCGGGCTTGGTATGAGAAGATGGACTCTTTTTTGCTCTCCACTGGTTTCACTTGTTGTCATTCTGATCACATGGTCAATATTCAACATCTTGAGGGTGAGATCCTGATTCTTGTGCTATATGTTGATGATATTCTCATCACAGGTAGCTTATCCTCTATGATTCAGCATTCTCAGCTAGCCTTGATGGAGCAGTTTGAGATGACAGATCTTGGCCTTCTGCATTATTTCCTTGGTCTTCAAGTGATTCAGTCTTTAGTGGGGATCTCCATTTACCAGCAGAAGTATTCTTTTGATATGCTTTAGCGCTTTGGCATGCTTGATTGCAAGCCTACCCCCACAACTTTTTAGTTAGGGGTTGTTTTGACTACTACTCTCCCCACTCCTTCAGTAGATTCTACACTTTACAGGTAGTTGGTTGGCAGTTTGTTGTACCTGACTCACACTCATCCCGACCTTTCCTTTGTAGTTGGTCTTGTCTCTTGATTCTCACATGATCCTCATGAGAGTCATTGGCAAGCTACCAAGTGTATTTTGAGGTCCATTTAGGGCACCACTTCATATGGAATTCACTACATATTAGGGGATCCTCACATTGTTGGCTACACTGACTCAGATTGGGCTGGTGATGTGAATGATCGGAAGTCTACTTCTAGCTTTGTTTTTTGTCTTAGCTCTGGTCCTATCACATGGTTGTGCAAGAAGCAGACTGCTCATGCATTATCATCTACAGAGGCTGAGTACTGAGCTATTGTGCTCGCTAGTCAGGAGATTTTATGGCTTCGTTAGTTGATGACTGAGTTTGGTTTTCCTCCTGATAGTCCCACTATTCTTTGGTGTGACAATCAGAGTACTATACACATTTCACGCAACCCGGTGGAGCATCAGTGGATGAAGCACATTGAGCTTCATATGCATTTCATCAGATAGTTGATTTAGGATGGTTCTCTCACCTTGGAGTATGTTCCCACTGCCGAGCAGGTTGCATACATCTTCATGAAACCTTTTGCATCTCTGCGCTATCTTCAGTTGCGCTCTATGCTTGGGGGGTCTTTATGAGGCCTTCCTTCCTTCATGTTTCTTTTAGCATATTGTTCTATCTCTTTTTGGAGAGGAGTTTTTCCCACTGGGTTTTCTCCTTTTCTCTATTTCATAGAGATTTCATTGTACTTGGGTACCTGATCTGGCCTTGTTGCCGGGACCCATTGCTTCTTCTAGGTTTTAGCTTCTCCCTATGTCTATCTTAAGGAGGGGTGTTAGAGTAATTGGACATTTACTTTATTAATTAAACAATATTTGTTTAATTACATAAAGTTCTCTTTTATCTCTTTTTCACTTAAGCTAACATTAGGTACATAATAATTAATTACTTTATTAATTATTATTGTGCAAGCCTGGGGTTTTCCTTTTTAGGGTTTTCCTCTATATGTAGTTGAAAACTATCTTTTGTATCAATTATTCATTTTACATTTTCAGGTGAATACATTGCTCCACATTCTTGAGCATTTCTTTTGTTGCTTCTCTTTGTTTCTCCTTGTAATAGGTTATTTTCTTGCAAAGATCTTTTGGGCTTCTGTGGTGTGGTATCTTCTCAACTCCAGCAAGTATGACCATCATTTGTACGTATAAATAGAGTATGTGAAACTTGTTGTCGAAATCATGTTGAATTTGATCTACACCTACAATCATATAGAGAATCTATGACAAAAATTGATCAAAATTTAGCCATCCCTGGAAGTGCAACACAATTTGTGAAGTCTCTTGTATGCAAAAAATCAGAAGATTCAGAAGAATTCAATTGTACGACTGTATAACGTGTAATTTTTTTTGTATGTATCGAAATTCAACTTTTATTTTTTTTGTTGGATCAAGGAATTCAATATTTGGTGCACTCATATTTTTCAATTTTTTATTTGATAATCTGCTATTTTTCCACACATGCAAAATAGAGACCTTCATTTCTAATGAAAGACCTATGTTTAATAAAACTTAAAAAAAAAATACATAATAAAACCAAAACATAATAACTTATATTCGTTAGGTAGATCATTCTGAGGTTTACCATAACAATTTAAAATAAATTTTAAATGAATTCATTTGATCCCCCAAAAGGTAAATCAAAAGTTATTTTTTATCAGCATTTTGATAAGTGTAAAGGACACTCATTTATAGGCATGGTTTAAAACTAGTGAGGTTCTATCCAAGGGGTTTTGATCTAAGTTGGTTTGATGAAACCCTCTTCAATTGGAATCCTTAAAATGAAACTATTTAAGGCTTAAATAACTATATTTTTTAAAAATATGTGATTTAAACAAAAATCAGTTCCTCTCAGAAATTATAAACCAACTTTGTCGGATAGGCAAATAGTACTGAATTAGAGGTCGATAGAATAAAAGTAGCAAAGATGATTGAATTATCATCAAAGAGGTTCACTTTTATATCAATGATGATACAAATCATGATAGAAACTATGTAGCCTATTATTTCAAAATATTTTTTGATGACCTGAGATGATGTGGCATAAATCGAGAACAACATTAGATATGGTCTGATGGATGTGCTGGTAAGTGTAAATTGTTTTTTAAAATTTTATTTATTTATATTTACTTTTAATTTTGAGACTTAAATAAAGTCTAATTGCACTATATATATAATTACTTTTTTGAAGAGCTAATTTAGTTTTCGTGTAATTATTTGTAAGTTCATGCAGGACAATTTAAGTCTTCAAAAGATTTTGTTTCGTTAAGCCATCAACATGCTAGACACAACCCCAATTTTTTGTGGAATTTTTATGAGAGTGGACATGGAAAAGGAGAGCATGATGGAGCAATATAGCATGTGTGAAGCATGCATTTCATCAACATGAAATTGCTGGCAACTTTCACCACATATATATGGAATGCAGATATATTTTCAAAAAGATTAGATATATATTTAAACTAAATTAAAATATATGTTAAGTTCCTTGAAAGTAATAGGTGACAAATTGTGCCAACATGTGTACTTGCAGGTAATTCCATACAAAATGCAAATGAAATTGTTGAATGATGTAAAAGTCATTTTTCGGCTTGTGACTCAACATATAACACAGTATTTTTGGGAAGTTATAGGTACATCTAGTCAACATTTGTTAAAAATTTTAATTTCAAAGTTCAAGTGTACATGATTTTTAATTGAATTTTCAAATTAGAATTTAGAGATATTGATCGATCAAATCCTTATAACTGTCAAGAAATTCATGGTATTAGAAGTCTAGATCAAATCATGAGAATGGGAAGTAGTAAGCCTTATGCAATTAATGTGAGAGAAAAATCATGTTTTTGTGTTGATTGCATTGAGAACAATGCAAATATTGTTCAATGTGAGAATATTAGAGATGGGTATGTTTCACAATGGGAAATGAAACATTTAATATCAATGCCTCCTTTTGCTGAAGATGACAATGTCAATGTTTATAGTCCTCTATATTCAGCGGATTACGAACATGTATCTAATTTAGTTGTTACAGGTATGGAAATTTAGTTAAATTTGATTTAAATATATTCTATGTTTAAGTAAGTTTAAATCATGTGGTTAATTTAGTTAAAATTGATTAAAAATATATTTTAAAATTTTGTATTTACTTTACATGTGGTGTGTGTACAGGAGATGTTTTTGTTGTTGTTGTAGATCCTGACAATGCGGAAGGTGTAGGTTACTATCTACTAAGATGTACACAACCAAAAATAAAATTGGTGGAATTGATGACAGATGGTGATGGACAAGACTATCCCATTGGATCAGTCATTATTGAAGACACATATTATCAAAAAACAAAGATAGATAAAAATAGTATTTATTTTGTTGATTATATGCTAGGAAAAAAGGTTCTACATTACAATCACTTAGTTATAGAAAAAAAAAATTACAAACTTTACCTAAAAAAGGACATGCCAAACAAAAGTGGAGGTTTCCTATTGAAGATCATGAAAAAAAAGTAGAGATAATTAAAGATAGAGAGGATCTAGATTTTATGTACCAGGAGCTGGAGATTACCATACAACTATATCATGATAATTGAATATAAATTGTGTGTCATATTATACATAATAACTTAGTAAAGATTAAGTAGGTAAGGTCAATATAGATGTATGTAACAAGTGTGAACAAACCATAATTTAAATTTAAATTTAAACCTGTACAACTTGCTAAATAAATAAACCCATAATTATTTTTATGATGCAAATAAATGTTTAACAAGTGTTTCAAAACCATAATAATGCATGATAAAAAAATATATTCAAACCATAAAACATAAACATGTACATGTGTGAATGTGATGCAAATCATAACAAGTTTACATATATATACCATAAAACATAAACATGTATGTAATGAGATGTATAAATCACAAAGAGTGTCTCAAGGATAACATAATAATCTGATCTCAAAGAGAGGGATATCTACTATGAATAGAATCATCAGATATCTGGCCCGATGTCTCCCTCGATCTCTCCCTTGATCCATGGCCTGATCTCTTTATCAATCTATGGGCTGATCTCTCCCTCGATCCATGGACCGATCCCTCTCCTAATCCAAGATGTGTGGATCCATATCCTGATCCAAGCTCTCTGGATGTGTGTTCTGAGCCTCTTCCCAAACCTTGCATGTGTTCAAGTAAACACATGAACTTAAATTTAATTTTGAATGCATGCATATATGTGTGTGTACATATAGGTAAAATTATCTAAACTTGTATGTGTACAAACTTTCAATGTGTGCAAACTTATAAATAAAGTAATTAAATTTTAAATTAAATTATTTAAATCTACCTCAATTGTGTGTTGCATGGGATTGCCATAATATGAAAAATTTACCACATTTTTGGATCCATATCCCAATCCAAGATCTTTGGATCTATGCCCTAAGACCTACATGTGTTCAAGTAAGTGCAAACATGAACTTTTAAAATTTAATTTAAATGATACATACATATATATATTTATGTGTGTGTACAATATGTATATATGTAAAAAAAAATATAAATGTACCTCAGTTGTGTGGTGCATGGGATTGCCATCATGTGCCAAATTTCCAAACTCTGACAAATCACTATACTCCATAAAAAATTTCAAGTACACAATTTCAATTAGGATATAAACATGTTAAACATGTATCGTACGTATTTTTTTAAAACATAATTAAATTTATATATATATTATTCAAGTACCTATTGTGCTTGATCGATGGATCTACCAATTTCACTAATATCATGAGAATGCAAGGACATCATATGGGGATTTATAGCATGTACATTATTAGTGCCAAAAAGAAGCTGAGTATATGCACTATGGACAACATCAGGTGTCATAGTAACCTGAGCAACATGATCTGTAACATCTTGACTTCCTGGACAAGCTAAAGGATTGGTAGAAACATTATGTGCATGGGATCCTATAGGCTACTCTGGAATATCCCCTAGAGTTTCCACCTCATGGCTCGAATGTAAACCAAGATATTGTTGTCTAATAACTTCTTGTACACGGTCAAGAGAGATCCCACGGTCCTCGCTAATGACCTAATATGCTACTAGTAAATCCCAAACTGAGACTCTACACACATAATGCAAATTCATGTGGTTCATATGCTCGATATCTGAAGAAGTAGGTAGATCAACATGAATAAATGGAACATAAGTTGTTGGTGTAGCCTATGTGGGAGGAAGGCTAATCCGCGAATGTAATAAGTATCTACCAACTCGATCATATGACATATGATCAATTTTTGTCATAATAGAGGCAATGTTATCAATAATTTGGGATCAAGTGGAGCATGTTGCTGACTCCCCTGTTGTTACCAATTCCACATGTTTTGGTAAAACCAAAAGGTTTGGGCCAACTAATGCCCTCTTGTGCATAGGAAGTGGAAAACCTGAATGTCTAAACTGTGGTTTGTCAGAAAAATGGCCTTTACCTTGGCTAGCATGCTCAAGATGAGATGTATAGTCCACATCTATCTGTAAATGAAATTTTTGTATATAATTGTTTCACAAAATATGTTGACAACTCATCATTGGGAGGCCATCTATGATATGATTCCAACCATCTAAGGTATATGAATGTCACAACAAGACAATCAACACACCTCGTAACCATATATCCTCTAATTATTTTGTTGCCTCTATAATGAGAGAACATGGTTAACACATTTTTTACTAAAACTAATTTGGCAACTTCTCTATAGTTCATTGTGCCAGTAACACTCCTAGCAAGAGACAAATAAAATTGCTCAATGTTGATGTCATCATAAGGGTTGAATGATTGAATTGTCTCAATCATTCAATGAATATCATCTCTAATAGTGACTAATCTATCTCGATTAGCCAAATTGGGGGAGGTGGGAATTATTTTCTCTAAACATTTCAGAGTATTGTTTAATCTAACAATACTATCCCTATATAAATTTGATACATTTTGAGCCTCTTGATTAGAATGAGGGGAATGGTGAGATCCCTCATTGGCCATGATATATATATAGATGTAAATGTAAATCTAGAGATCTGCATATCATTATAACAAAATATACATGAATAACATGTTAAACTTTAATTTAAATCAAATTTTAAAACTAAAACATATATATAAATTTAAAGTACAATATTTTCAATACATCTACGTGTATATATATATAAATGCATTCAATATAGCTAGATGTCTAGGTAATCAAAACATCAAACGTATGTTTGGAACACAAATGGAAATGATTATAGATTTACCTAAGAAAAAATAAATTTTGTAAAATTTGTAAAACTGGCTTTGAACCCTTTATAATTAAAACCATTTAAAAATTATATGTGATCCCATTAAAGATAGATTGGGAAAGAAAATTATCTACCATCAATTCATCAAATAAAAAATTAAAATTAACCATTAATTATACTCAGGAATCTCACAATAGCAATTAGGTAAATTTTCAATGCATTATAATTTAGAAATCAAGTTTCAATTCCTTGTATAATTTTGTTTTGTCAAAGCTTTCCTATATATAAACTATCATTGTATCTCTAAACATATGCTCACATTTTAGGGCCAAGCTCATAGGACCCATTCTAAATTTAACATTTAAAGCTCATGGTTTATAGAAAATCACATATGAACTTATCATGTTTTGATTCATGATCAATTCTTTGTTCAAGCTAGGTTTCATAGTTCAATTCACAAATCAAATCTCGTAGTGCAATATTACAATTTAATCAGCTCATTTGTAATTTAAACTTATCAAAATTCTCCTCCAAAAAATGGGACTAGAGTAAAAATTCCCTTAAAAATCTATCGCATATATATATATATACATGTGTATGTACATATATGTGTGTACATGTGTGTACATATACATGTATATATGTGTATTTACATACATATATGTTTGTGTATGTACACATGTGTACATAGACATACATACATATGTGTGCATATATACATACATGTACACAATCTACATGCCATATGTATATATGTGTATATATATATATACTTTAATTTATGTATGCATAAGTATATATATGTATATGCACACGTACATATATTTATACATACATACTCAAGTACATACATACATACATATGTATTCATACATGGATGTACATATATGTGTACATATATATACATACATACATACATACATACACAAATACATATATATGCATTATACATATATACATGTACATATACACATATTCATGCATGTATATACATACAAACATGCACATGTATGCATATATATATGCATACATACATGCATAAATACATACACATACATACACACATACACATTTACATACACACATATATACATACATACATGTACATGTACATACATACACACATGTTATACATACATACATACATACACATACATACATAAATATATATGCATATATATACATGCATACACACATACACATGTATATAATAAAAACATGCATGCATGTACATACACATATGTATATATAAATGTACGTGCATCTAGTGAATTAGAAATTTGACGTTTTCAATTTTGGGTTTATAGATCTACAATGAAGAATCTAGAAAAATCATTCCTTCAATATTAGAGGCACTAAAATGGTTACTCAAGATTTATATATAAATTATCATTGTATCTCTAAACATATTCTCACATTTTAGGGCAAAGCTCATAGCACCCATTTTAAATTTAACATTTAAAGCTCATGGTTTATAGAAAATCGCATATGAACTTATCATGTTCTGATTCATGATCAATTCTTTGTTCAAGCTAGGTTTCATAGTTCAATTCACAAATCAAATATCATAGTGCAATATTATAGTTTAATGAGCTCATTTTTAATTTAAACTTATCAAAATTCTCTTCCAAAAAATGGGACTAGAGTAAAAATTCCCTTAAAAATCTATCGCCTATATCTATATATACATGTGTATGTACATATATATGTGTACATGTGTGTACATATACATGTATATATGTGTATTTACATACATATATGTGTGCGTATGTACACATGTGTACATACATACATATGTGCGTATATATATACATACATGTACACAATCTACATGCCATATGTATATATGTGTATATATATATACTTGAATTTATGTATGTATAAGTATATATATGTACATGCACACGTACATATATTTATACATACATACCTAAGTATGTACATACATACACATGTATTCATACTTGCATGTACATGTATGTGTACATATATGTACATACATACATACATACATACATACACAAATACATATATATGCATTATACATATATACATGTACATATACATATATACATGTATGTATATATATATGCATACATACATGCATAAATACATACACATGTACATAAACACATATATACATACATACATGTACATATACATACATACACACATTATACATACATACATACATACACATACATACATACATGCATATATATGCATATATATACATGCATACACACATACACATGTATATAATAAAAACATGCATGCATGTACATACACATATGTATACATAAATGTACGTGCATCTAGTGAATTAGAAATTTCGGGTTTTCAATTTTGGGTTTATAGATATACAATGAAGAATCTAGAAAAATCATTCATTCAATATTAGAGGCACTAAAATAGTTACTCAAGATTTATATATAAATTATCATTGTATCTCTAAACATATTCTCACATTTTAGGGCCAAGCTCATAGGACCCATTCTAAATTTAACATTCAAAGCTCATGGTTTATAGAAAATTGCATATGAACTTATCATGTTTTAATTCATGATCAATTATTTGTTCAAGCTAGGTTTCATAGTTCAATTCACAAATCAAATCTCGTAGTGCAATATTACAATTTAATCAGCTCATTTGTAATTTAAACTTATCAAAATTCTCTTCCAAAAAATGGGACTAGAGTAAAAATTCCCTTTAAAATCTATCGCATATATCTATATATACATGTGTATGTACATATATGTGTGTACATGTGTGTACATATACATGTATATATGTGTATTTACATACATATATGTGTGTGTATGTACACATGTGTACATACATACATATGTGTGCATATATATACATACATGTACACAATCTACATGCCATATGTATATATGTGTATATATATATACTTGAATTTATGTATGCATAAGTATATATATGTACGTGCACACACGTACATATATTTATACATACATACTCAAGTATGTACATACATACACATGTATTCATACTTGAATGTACATGTATGTGTACATATATATACATACATACATACATACATACACAAATACATATATATGCATTATACATATATACATGTACATATACACATATACATACACACATATATACATACATGCATGTACATGTACATACATACACACATGTTATACATACATACATACATACATACACATACATACATAAATATATATGCATATATATACATGCATACACACATACACATGTATATAATAAAAACATGCATGCATGTACATACACATATGTATACATAAATGTACGTGCATCTAGTGAATTAGAAATTTGAAGTTTTCAATTTTGGGTTTATCGATCTACAATGAAGAATCTAGAAAAATCATTCATTCGATATTAGAGGCACTAAAATGGTTACTCAAGATGTATATATAAATTATCATTGTATCTCTAAACATATTCTCACATTTTAGGGCCAAGCTCATAGCACCCATTCTAAATTTAACATTCAAAGCTCATGGTTTATAGAAAATTGCATATGAACTTATCATGTTTTGATTCATGATCAATTCTTTGTTCAAGCTAGGTTTCATAGTTCAATTCACATATCAAATCTCATAGTGCAATATTACAATTTAATGAGCTCATTTGTAATTTAAACTTATCAAAATTCTCTTCCAAAAAATGGGACTAGAGTAAAAATTCCCTTTAAAATCTATCGCATATATCTATATATACATGTGTATGTACATATATATGTGTACATATACATGTATATATGTGTATTTACATACATATATGTGTGTATATACACATGTGTACATACATACATATGTGTGTATATATATATACTTGAATTTATGTATGCATAAGTATATATATGTACATGCACACATACATATATTTATACATACATACTCAAGTACGTACATACATACACATGTATTCATACTTGCATGCACATGTATATGTACATATATGTAAATATATACATACATACATACACACATACATACATACACAAATACATATATATGTATTATACATATATACATATACATATACACATATACATGCATGTACATATATACAAACATGCACATGTATGTATATATATATGCATACATACATGCATAAATAAATACACATACATACACACATACAGATGTACATACACACATATATACATACATACATGTACATGTACATACATACACACATGTTATACATACATGCATA
The DNA here is from genome assembly GCA_007115665.2 of Sequoiadendron giganteum. Taxonomy (NCBI): domain Eukaryota; kingdom Viridiplantae; phylum Streptophyta; class Pinopsida; order Cupressales; family Cupressaceae; genus Sequoiadendron; species Sequoiadendron giganteum. The sequence continues at coordinate 387,811,187 of CM021100.1, forward strand.
CACACACATACATACATACATATATATGCATATATATATACGTGCATACACACACACACATGTATATAGTAAAAACATGCATGCATGTACATACACATATGCATACATAAATGTACGTGCATCTAGTGAATTAGAAATTTGGGGTTTTCAATTTTGGGTTTATAGATCTACAATGAAGAATCTAGAAAAATTGTTCATTCAATATTAGAGGCACTAAAATGGTTAGTCAAGATTTTGATCATAGTCATGTTTAAGGGCCTGCATGAAAAGATGTGTCTGATAGTTTTAGAGGGAAGGGCTACTAGGAATGTGGCTAGCCAATGATAGATGGGTAATTTTAGATGAAAGGGCAAACCTTAATGGTTGATTGTTTTGGTCAAATGAATGTTCTTAAAAGGTGAAAAACACAATTGTGTCCTTCTCTAATCCTGAGGGGGTAGAAATCTAATTTTGTGTTATGTTAAGGTCTTGGTATGGTGAAGTCCTTTTGGTGAAAATGAAGATTTGATTTTATTTGTATGGGCAGACCACGTAATGGGTTATTTTGGTCTAAATGGTGACATTGAAGGTGTACAAAGGTTTTTTATTGCTTGGGATCAGGTTTTGGTTATTTTAGGCTTGGTACCATTTGAATTTATGCTATTTCAATGATGATTTGGTAAATGTTGGATGCTCTATTTGGAACAAAGTTCTCTAAAGTATTTTTTGCCTTTGATTAGTTCAAATAAGCTTTTTAAAGATGTTTCTTGGTCTGATGAAGGGTTGGAAGTAAGGTTGAATAGTTTTTTGCATTGAAGGGTGAGTGTATTGGTGAATAATTGAAGGATTGCTTGGTTTCAATGTTGCTGATCACTTTTTTGTTGGTTGGATGAGTCATGTTTGTTGATGGATAAGTTGCTTTGAATCTTAATAATGATGTGAGATATTGTTTGAAAGTGGTTTGGCTTTTTTTTGCATTCAGGTTTGGGTCAAAAGGTACCTATCAATTTGGCTTGTTGTTGCATCGAGGTTTCCAAATGAAAAAATATGAATTTGATGAAGAAATAAAGAAAATTCAGTTGCTTGTTTAATTTGATCTTCTCCAATAAGGTTTGGGTTAGAAGGTACCTATCAATTTGGCTTCTTGTTGCATTGAGGTTTCCAAATGAAACAATATGAATTTGATGAATAAATAAAGCAAATTTAGTTTCTTGTTTAATTTGATCTTCTCTAATAAGGCTTGGGTTAGAAGGTACCTATCAAAAGATCCAATGGAGATTTCTTATGTAGGTGGGATGTATTGGTGAATGGAATGTACTGATTGCAAGAATATTTCCAATCATTAATGGAATTGAATGCAATGTAAATAAAATTTTATATATACAAAGATGTAATATGCTCAAGGAACTGGTCTAGAGTGAACTTTCTGGCTGTATATGTCTCAATTTATTTTAGTGTATTAATTTGTGCAATACAAGTTTGTAAGGGAAACAAACATGCTTTGTAAACCATAGGAATGTTAGTCAATTGAAGTTGTGTTTGTAATTGAGTGTCTCCATGGTAGAATGTATTAACTTAAGGGAGTCTTTGAACCTAGTTTCAAGTTCCCTTTTTCTATATTTTAGTTATATGAATGTGTGACAACGTTCTAATGCATTGTAAAAAAATTGTAATGGTTTTCTATTGTTTCATATGGGTTGCTTCAGTTTTGAAATGTATTGTTAACCATGTTTATCCATAGAATTATTTTACCTTTGATTACTATGCATATGCAAGTCTAGTTCTATTTATGGTTTGCTGGTGCACTCTCTTCTTCCTTGCAAAGTTTGACTATGTTGCTTGTTGGATTAGGCACCAGTCTAGGAGGTGAAAATTTGTATATTTTCCAATTATACTATCTATTGTCCTCATTAGCATAGGAGCAGAGTTAAGTTATACCATGCTTGTATGATTTATAATAGAATTCATAACATATTTCATGTTGTCTTAAAAATCATAAATCCTTTATGGATTATACAAATATATTGTCTTTCTTGCACATGTATGTGAATCTAAGTGGATTCACTTGCTAGGGAATAGTATTGTTGTTATCTTTGGGTGCATATGCAATAAATTTGTTATCTACTCATTTGGAGATCTTTGTGGTCTAGTTGCAATAACCACTGACATGAACTTAGTGACATATCTTTGAGTTCATAGTGCTTCAGGTATGGCTTTTGGGATTTTAGGTTTGTTCCTTCATTTTTCTTTAATTGTCTTATCTTGAATCTACCTTAGGGAACACCCCCCTTGCCCTAATAGAGTTTAAAGCATAAGGGGTTACCCATCCTTATTGATTTTCCAATTTTTATTTTTGTTTAATCATAAGCTGCAACCTATCTACCTTAAGTTGGCATCCCTGGTACTTAGGTATAGTTTGTCATTAGGGGATTTGGGTTCCACAACTTTTAGAGCCAACAAAACTGATACCTTAAAATGAAAACCAAATAAGTTAACAAAATTTGGTTGAATGTAGAGCTATGTTTCTAAGTTCTAACAATAATATTCCCTCACAAGATGTATTATCCAATGGTTGAGGTATTAATTTAAGAGGTTTCTGTAAAACATTTTGCACTAAGGAAGTTTGAGTCCTATTTGTTCTAATATCTTAACTCTATAATCTTCACAAATCTCTTTGAAAACATTTTATGGGAGTTCCTTCATGCAATGGCATACCATAGTACATACATTGGAAATAATGTAGTTTTTTTTTTCATTATTTAACAAATGCAAACATTTCTCATAAAACCCTAATCTATAAACCCCAAATTTATAAATTTATTTATTAAAAAAACTCAAAACCCCAAATTCCTAGTTCACAGAACTAAAATATTTAAAAATCATTCATTTCTTTCCAAGAAATCAACAGTGAACACTGACCAAACTTTCATGAACCAACACAGCCAATTCAATCACAAATTTTGCCCAAAATTTTACAATGAAATAAAAGAAATGCTTGGCCATATGAAAATCAATGCAAATAGTAGATCCTAGGAGGTCGCATTCACAATTTGGAGGTGTTGAGGTCAACCAAAATGTTTGTATTCAACCTTCCCTTTGTTGAGCCAACCTTGTTCGCACAAAATAATTTTCTACCGAGCATGCCAAAATGAACGGGCGCATTTTTTTTTGTTTTTATTTTCCCCCTTTCGACCGGAAGATTTCCAATCTAATCTATTTTGGTTGAAACCCTTCCGGTTGGAAAGGGCCTTCCAAATTAGCACCAAATCACTACCATGTGGTTTTTTCTTAAAGTAGTTTTGACAAAAACTTTTCAACCAAAAAATGCTCGATTAGAACAATTTGTTTGGCTAAAAGTTTGACACACTATTATGCTTTTACCCGATGAGTGTAAGCAGTCATATCATTTTTCAAATCAAAACAAGCCATATGGAGGGGATTTTTGGTTATGTGCAAGATCCACTATCTCCTTGGTACTAAAGTTATGTCCATGCATCAACTTTCCCATTGCCTCGTGAAACTTATATTTTGTACAACTCGAGGGAATGGGGATAGGGGGTAGGGTTGAGATTAAATCTCATGACTCTAATATATTCATGCCATAATATAAGACCCCTTTCCCATAGAAATATTCTTCTGACATAACGAAAAACCCAGATTCAAATATCTCAAATGTTGTCAAAATACGTGCTTCATATTTCCTTTTAGTAGCACACACTTTACCATCTATGCTTGTACTAAAATATATTTAAAATTTTAGCCTTTATTCAAATGTCCCTTAGATTTTATAGGTTTCTCCAGGTGGCACTCTCCTGCTTCCTTGCTAAGAGCTAGGAAACAATGATGGGCACCACATAGAAAAGTAGAGACTAGTCATGATTGATCCACATCACCCGCTATTAACCATTGATCTTTTATCAACATATTTTTTGGTTCTCTTTATGGCTCGGTAGGTCCCCTAACCTTGGGACACACATCCATAGCCTTATATCCCATGAAATTACTTTATTGCAAGAATTGGAATAGATGGGGTAGTGGGGAATTACCTAGATGGAGACACATCTCATTGTATTAGTTGTCGATCTTCCTTAAACTTTGTTTGTTACCCCCTTTGAAAGTACCGGCCCACCACCAAACATGACATGTTTCAACCACCCGCCAACCCGTGTTATTATTTTAACTATAAATGATGTGCAGTGGGGACAGTGGGGATAGTTGTGATTTGCTTGTGATGATCAAATGGTCATCATAAAACCAAATATCTTCCCATGCCGAAAATATTAGTTTTAAAGGAGGGACTCGAATAGGAATATGATGGGTAGGGGAATGAGGGCAAGGGTTAATATCTTAAGCCAAATATTAAAAAAAAAAATCCAAACTTTAGATCTGACAAAAACTTAAACATATTTCAGCCTGTATTAATAAAATGAAATTTTAAACACGACCATGTGAAAAAACAAAGACTAATAAGGTAAAGGGGCTAGTTTATCAATGAGGAAAAAGGAACAACTAGGTTAAGAAGCACAAAAACTAAAGCATGATTTACCAAATAAAACCTAAGCCCACAATAATGAGAATAACCAGGTTTTAACAACTTTAATCAATGGAACAAAAAACAAATTCTAAGGGTTCCACTAGTGGCTCCAACTAGGGACACATTCCTCTTGTAGGCATGGTGAAACCTCAAAATATTTAGTTTCTTAGACCAATCATAGAAAACTAAAAACAAAGGAATTTCCTTGACAAGGCAAGAGGAGAAAACCAAATGAAACACACCTATATACAACGTTTACATGATTATACAACACAAATGGATAAGAACATATTTCATAAGAAATATGGCTTCAAGAACTATCCATGTATTGGCAGTTCAATAAGTTCACCTACCAAGCTTTAGAAGAAATATGAGTCCTCCCCATGTTTACTTGCTATCAAATAAGGGCCTAATCATAATGCTTTAAACTTTCCATGCTTTCCCTTATCTTATTCCCTTGCATTCCATACTAGTACCATACTTTCCATTTCAATTTTTTTGGGAGAATCTTTCTTGTCATGGAAGTATTTGACTTACAACTACATCTTTGCATTTTTCACATGAGCTTCTCTTTTATTTTCATCTATCTATAGAAGGTTATCAATTATGAGTTGCATATCATCACAAATATCATCATCATATTCCTACACAAATTTATACATCTTTATTAAATTATTTTGTGGTAGCCTAGCATCCAAACCTTACACCAAACCAAAAGGTGAGTGACCAATAGCCTTCTTCACAGTAACCCTATCTACCCAAAGTGCAAGCTTCGACATTGAGTCCCAAGCTTTCTTGTTCTTTTCTATAACCCTTTTAATGATCTTCATTAATCTCTTGTTACTACACTTAGCTTGACCATTTCCTTGATGATGATAACGTGAAGAGTAAGAAGTATGTAACCCATGTTTATCATAAAAATACTTGAACTCCTCTGATCTTAAACACATAGAATTATTTGAAATGATATTTTATGGGACTCCAAACCTAAATAGAATATTGTTCATTAGGAATTCCACTACCACTTTACTTGTTTCCTTCCTTGTGGGTATTGCTTCTACCCATTTCATGAAATAGTCAATGAAACAAGGATCCATGAGTTTCCTCCACTATAATTTTTCTGGTATTTCACCAATAAAATCAATTCCCCATTATTGTAAATGAGACTCAACAGAAATAGGCCTAAGTGGCAAACTCCCTGAAAACTTTAATTTTCCTTCAAATATTTGGCAAGCATCACAAGTCCTAACAAAATTATGGGAATCCTTAAAGATAGTAGGCCACCAGAATCCTACCCTCAAGATATTATGAGCAATGGTCTTTTCCATGTAATTACCACCACACACTCTATTGTGTATTTATTGCAAGAGTTCCAATTACTTCTTTCCATCCACACATCTAAGAAATACACAATCTAGGCTTCTCCACCATAGTTCATTATCAATAATTACATACTGAATGGCATGCAATTTTAATGTCCTCTTTTCATTATGAACCATATATGATGGACATTGAAAAGTTTTTAAATATTGGACAATCCTTCTATACAAACCACATGTTTGCATATCACAAATAGGTGCAACATCAATAGTCTCCATTTGATTTATCTCATTAGCTTCCAAATTAATCTATTCCATTAGTTTAGATAGACCATGTCCTCTAACTAACTTTGTGATTTGGAAATCAATATTAAACTCTTGGATCCTATTGATCCATCTACACTTTTTTCCTGTAGTTTATTGTTGAGTAAATTTATCTTTCATAACAACACTTGGTACAAAATCTATTACTGTAGCTCAATGGAATCCCAGACAAAATTTCGATACTGTTTTAATCTATTATTCTTGCATTCCTATCTAGAACTTATGTGGGATATCACCAACTCAGAATCATCAATTACTATCAACTTCTTTATCCCATTATTTTTAGCTAGCCTTAATCCCAGTAACAATGCTTAATATTTTGCCACATTATTTGTGCAAACAAAGGATGGGGTGAAAGAAAACTTGTATGTATTGCTACTAGGTGACACCAGTAATATTCCTACACCAGGCCCTTCCTTGGAACTTGCACCATCAAAGTACATCTTCCATATTCCATCCTTGTTATATAATCTTATAACTTCATTATCTATAGGTGTAGGGAGCCTATCAGTTTCTCTTGGTATTTTTTCCACCTTTAAATCATTGATATCACTATCTAGAAAAATAATTGTATCATCCTCAGGAGCAAGCTCCAACATATGTGGCACCTTTGGTTCTCTTACCAATTTTAACATCCTTACCATCAATAGGGAAAGTGGTATATGACATGTCACACTACATACTACCTCCCATGGAAGCACTCCATCTCCTAGATAGAAACATTCCATAACTGGGTGGGATATCCACTACCACAAAACTCATCTTAAACTCATTCTCTAGATAACCTACTAACTTATATGGAATCTCATTGATTACATTGATCACAGGGACCTCCTAGGTAATGCCACAATAGTGGTTTACAATTTTTGAGAGATTCTGAGTTTTGCTGAAATCAAATATTTTTAGAAAATATAATGACTTAAGCCTTAAAAAGTTCCATTTCAAGGATTCCAATTGAAGACGATTTGATCAAACCACCTTTGATCAAACCCCCTTGGATAGAACCTCGCTAGTTTTAAACCATGCCTATAAATGAGTCTCCTTTACACCTATCAATATGCTAATAAAAGATCACTTTTGATTTACCTTTTGGGGGATCAAATGAGTTCATTTAAAATTTATTTGAAATGATTATGGTAGTTCTCAAAATGAGTTATCCAATGAATATAGTTTTAATATTTTTTGGTTTTATAATTATGTATTTTTTAAAAGTTTTATTAAACGTAGGTTTTTTATCAAAAATGAAGGTCTTTGTTCTACATGTATGTGGAAAAATAGCAGATTATCAAAAGAAAAAAATGAAAAATATGAGTGCACCATATATTGAAGTCCTTGGTCCAACAAAACAAAAAATTGAAATTCGATATATACAAAAAATGTTAAGCATTATACGGTCACGCTATGTTTGAATTGTAATTTGTTTGAATTCAAAACTTGATTAAAGAAAAAATATTCAATAAAAAACTATCTAACCAAGTGGAAGCACTAGATATCAGAGTTAAAAACGTAAATTTAAAATAATTATAATTTTATCCTTCATGGAAAAAAAATTATGCATTATAGGGTGTGTGCCACTTTTTAAAAATATTTTTTTCTGAAAAAAACCAGTTTTCATGGGAGATGGAAAAAGAAGTGCAATCTGGTTCCAAAAAAATTCAAACAAATATTTTTCGAATCTCTAGACAAGGTGTGACAAGACTCTAGTTTGCATCATCTTCAAATTTCTTACGGTTTAGCCACTATAGGTGCCTAAATGTGAAGATTTAATTAAAAATAATAATTTCAGTGTCCAATTTGGCCAAAAATTGTAAACCACTATTTTGGGATCACCCTCCCTTGAGTCAATATCATAACATTTTCCATGAGTACTATAAATTTTATTCCTAATTCTTCCATGATCTTGGTTGGCATTATGTTCTTGAATGCTCCAGAATCAATAATATATTTTTTCAGAAAATTTCCCTCAACTATCAATGTGAGGAAGAATGAGTCTATTTTTCCAAGACAAGATGTGAGTGAACTCCCTAGAAAAATATGAGGTATTTCAGTAATCACTCCCTCAACTTATTTATCTTTCTTATGCTTCTCACTCACTTTAGGTGGAGTGGACACCACTAAGTTATTATAGGCTATAGTACCACCATTGACAAGGGCTACTACCTTTTGTTTATGTTCATCTATTCTCATCATCTCAAGAAAAGGGAATTTTTTTTTACTTGATTAAGAAATTGAAACATGTAAACATAATTATATTTCATAAATTCAACTGGAATTATACCTTTCTTCGTACCATTATCCTTTTGTTGATTCTTTGTTGTTTTAGCTTTGGGCCTCACATCTTTTCTTGCAACTTCAGAATTATGCTTCTATGCTTCTATCTTCATAGCAGTGGACTTGAGCTCTCCATCCACTTTTGGTTTATTAACTTTTTTATCCTAAATCTTATCTACCCTACTTTTCTTAGCTTTGATTTCTTCTGATTTTCCATTAGATTTTTTCTCTTTTCCTTTGGCATTTTTATCCTTGATGAAAAGACCAGTAGGACTACCCTATTCACCACCAATTGTTTTATTCCTTAGGTGATATGAGCTTCTTGCTTGAGCAGCCAAAGCCACTATATATCTTGCAAATTCCTGATCTGAAGGTCTTCTCAGGGACACAACAAAAGCAACACAGAATATGGAGGCAAATGCAGATACTCAAATTCTTAATATCATGAAATTCAATTACAAATAGTCGACCACATCTTGGTGTACAGATTCGGCCCATAGGCCTAATACAACATGCATGCTCTTATATGTGAGAAAAAATATTACAGATCAAACCCTTTCTCTTTTTATCCTCTCTTCATTCCTTTCCATTCTAATGATTCAATACAAGCTTTATATCATATATGTGAGTCTAGAAACATCTCTGTCAGCAAAAGATCACTACAATCTCTGATGAATAAGTCGCCCTCAAATCTGAAATTCATCCATAGTAGATGTGCATGATGAAGTGTGGACCTAATTGTAAGGTCAGGGACACTCCATGTAACCATTCTAAACACACTATGAGGATCTGTAAGTCATGGAGAAGATCCACGATCGATCCAGCTAGCCGTTAGGTTTTTGAAATTATTCTGGGGCTAGGCCCAAGAACTGCCACACACTCCAGAAGTGACAAATTTCCAGAAAAAGATCCAATCGAGTTGAAAACTTGGAATAAGGAAAATGAACATGTCCAAAATGAAACTGTAGGTATACATTATTTGGTGAGCAAACATGAAAAAATACCAAATCTACCAACTTGAACAAGAACAAGAACAAAAAAAATTGAATGAAAATGTTTTTGGTTCATGCAAGATTGCCAAGAACCAAGGATTCAGGTTGTCGTTCTATATGCTTCAATTATTCAACCTTCTTATTCACCAAGGAATATCACATGTTCTCATGTCTCAGTCCATCTGGAAATCTCCTTCCATCAACCAAACAACTTCTAGCATTTGTGCAAATCTCAGCTTTAGGAACATCTTCCAAGGGTAAAAAATTCTGCTTCATCCCATTAGCAATAATGGTGTATATGTTCTTCTTTCCATCATTAATGGCCTATCTATCATACTACCAAGGTCTTCCCAACAAAATATGACATGCATCAATAGGAATAATATCACACAAAACTTCATCATAGTAATTTCCTATCTTCAATTTTACCAAACATTGTTCACTTTCCAGTATCTTATGCTCATCTTGAATCCAAGATATCTGATAGGGCTTAGGGTGTTTCAATCTCTCCAAATTCAATTTAGTCACCATTTATTTAGAAACCAGGTTCTCAAGACTTCCACTGTCAACAATCACTTTACAACACTTATTAGCTACCTTGCATCTTGTCTGAAACAAATTATTTCTTTGTATTGGTTCTTTCTCCAATTCACTTTGACACAACACTCTCCTATTCACCAATATTTCTCCTTTTTTTGATTGATTAGATGATCCAACATGATCCTCCTCAATAAAGGTTGTCCTTCTATTATTCTCAATATTTCTACTTGTCTCTCCATGTTTGCATTCAAAGGCTCTATGTCCTTCTCAACCACATTTAAAACAAGTTCCACTTAATACTCTTTTCTCTTGTCCTCTATCATATTTTATATATCCTTCATGTGTCTCCATGTTTGCATTCAAAGGCTCTATGTCCTATAACTACCATATCATCTTCTTTTGTAATAGTTTCTATCATCTCCTCGATATGAATTATCATTCTTATTGACCTCCTTATCCTTATTTTGATCTGCAAAAGTTCCTCTTCCTCCTCTAGTAAAAATTATTCATCTCTAAAATCTTCCACCTCTTCCTCTATGTCTTTGCTCATGTCTTTTATTTAGCTTCTATTATTATTTTAGGGAACATTGATATGCTTCTCCCAAACTCAACAACTTAATCAAATTGATCTCATCTTGAATAGATGACCTCAAACCATTTACACAGAATGAGCTTAGGTTTCCTCCATAAGGTGAACCTAGTTCTTCCAAACATGCAACTACTCAACCCTTTTACAATAACCAAGTGACCATTTCTCCAATTAATCTTCAATAAACCTTTGGCAAAGGGTTTCCCATTCTAATCCAACAAGGAGGTGACACAAAAAATGAACATGCAATACACAAATTTTATGAACAATTATCACCTAATGAATATATAAAGGGGATAGGCTATCAAGATCCCCTTCATGACTGCATGCCTCTTAGAGAATATCTAAGGCTTTGTGATGATGGCATGGCGATCTTAAATTCCCCTCCTAATCTATATGTTCTTCTTCCTAAATAACACTCACCATCTCCTACCAATAACAAATACGATACTAGTAGAAACAAGAGGCCTTACAAATTGTAGAAACTCAAACTTCCTCTTTGTCCACCACCTGAATGTGAGAGGAAACTACAAATACTCCTAAAAAAATGGCTCATTATATTACCTTGTAGGAATAGGTTGGTGATATATCCTAAAGATGCTAATGCACCACATTGTTCCTATCATCGTGTTCTTGGCCATAAAAGCAATGAGTGTCATCATTTGAGTGAAATACTGAGCAAGTATCACTTTGATGGCTATAAATACTACCTGCTCAAACCATAAAATACTATCCCATGTCTTATCATGTAATAGTTTTAGAATATTCGCTTCTCACTATTACATGATCGTTCCCATCACCCACCTTGACTCATTCTTTCCTTGCACTTAGTGGGGGAAAGACATTGTCAGCCTTGTCTTAGAAATGCATTTTTCCTTGTCCCTTAGCTGCATTGTCCACCTCCCACTTATACCAAATGAGATTGGGAGGCAGATGGCTTGCTTGACGATTTATGAGCATTTTCCTTACTAGTCTCTTTCTTTTTCTTTTGTTTTTTTTTTGTGTGTAACGTGTTCCTATACTATTCTATTTGATGTTCTCTCTCTTTGTGACATTCTTCTATTTGTACCCTCATTCTTCTATATGTCATGCATTTATTTCAATTTTCACTTTTATTTTTTTCCTTCCTTTTGGGGATGATGCAAGGAATTAAGACCACAATGTCTCCTTCATGTTGACCCAAAAGGCTCTTTTTATTTTCCTTTTCTTGTTCTTTTTCTTGTTTCCTTCCTTTTGGGGATGATGCAAGGCATTGAGATAGCAATGTCCATGTTAACCCAAAAAGGCTCGTTTTCTTTGTCATTTTCTTTTTCTTTTGTTGTCCTTTTGGGGACGATGCAAAGAGTCGAGACATCCTATGTCTCTTCCATGTTGACCCAAAATGACTCTTTCTCTTTCTTTTTTTTTTCTCTCCTTGCATCCTTCTTCCAGTTCTATGTATTTTGGGGGATGATGATAGTTTCACACTCTCTAAACAAACATTGCAGCAATGAACATACTAACCCCAAATCCATAGATCCCTTGTGTGTTTGGTGTTTTCATTTTGAGGGCAACCCCTTCTCTTTTCTTTCTTATTTTCCTTTGCATGATGCAACCTCCCTTGGAAACATATCACTTGGCCTAGGACTTTCCAAGTTGGCTTTGATTTCTTTTTCTTTCTTTTTGCACTTTTGATTTTGCTACTTTAAAGTAACTTCTCACAAAACAATGTGTAGCAATTCCTTTAAAGTGGGGGCATACATTGGCATTATTTATTTTTCATTTTTCCTTTTTCTTGGTTCCTAGTGTAGCCTTGTTACTTCATATGATGTGATTACCACTTTGTGTATGACATTGGGTGTAATATCCTTCATAAGTGTGTTCTATCTTAGCATATTACATTCCTCTTAAAGGCCTAATGCGACACACTACATCCCCTAAGTTGTGAATTTTCTATTCTTTGATTGGTCCACTCTTGGAGACATTAAACACAATTTTCCCTAAGTTAAAGACCTCACATGAAATAAGCAAGACTCCTTTGAACATTCTTTTGTATTTTACATGTTGTATTTTATATGTTGTATTTTACATTTATGCATTTTGCATATATGGCCACCTTTCATAACACAACTTCCATACCTATGGTGACATCTTGCACTTGTTCATGAGATCCAAGCATACACAACTTTTCTTGCCTCATGAAGCACAAAAACCTTGTATTTTGTGGCACCTTATCAAAGTTATCAAGAGGTATAACTCTAGTATGGTTAAGTGGGAAACCCAATGAGTGGCATGACTTTCCCTATAGCCATCTTTGTGTGTGTGTGAGTGTATACCAGTCATGAGTGTATGCTTCTCACCTTTTCGGCCCTCTCACCCGATGGACAACCTACTATTCCATCGCCTTAGATTAAGTAAACATCTTTCCAAAGAAACAACCTAGATCTGATCCACAACTAGCTAGACAAACGGTCGAAGCTTGATGCAACTTTCCCTCTCTTGTGTAATCTTTTGTGCTTATTTTTGGTTTTCCATGGGATCTTGATCATGGGGGCTTGATCATCCCTCTTGATTATAGTCATCTCATCTTGCTTACATGAGTACATTTGGGTCCCTCTCGATATGCATGTCTTGGCTACTTTAGGGGTATGTGCAGGATCATCATGGAAAAAAACAAGCCCTTAAGTGGCAATCTAAGCACATCAAGCATCAATCCATTGGAGCTGATCACTTGCATATCTTCAGACTTCTTCAACAAATGTTTGGTGAGTGTTTACATTTGCATGTTGTTCAGTCATCTTTCCCTTTACATTTCATTTCATTATTTAGGGTTTGACTAAGGAAAACCCCTATTCTCTAACCCTAGCACCTTTTACCTCTTTGCATGTGTGTTTTGCAAGTTTGTATGTAGATTTAGTCAAAGAGTAAGGTGCTAAAGGGGTTCTTATTTCCATCCACATCATCCAAAGTCAACAAACCCTAAAAGGAGCTTGAAGACACCTTCTAGGTCAAATTTTGAAGATTTAGACATGGGTCAAATTACAATTTGATAGCTACAGATTATAGTCTTGAGATTCCCAAAAGCACTAGGTGGACTAAGTCACCATCATTGGAGAATTAGTCCCATTACCAGGCCTAAAAAGAGATCTATACATTAGATCTAGACACTCATTTCCCTGAAACTAGTTTCGGTAGAGTTTCCTTGAAGTTGGACTAAGTCGCCCAACTTGGCATAATTGTCCCAATCAACATCAATAATTGAATTTGGAAGGTTCTAGGGCTCCTCTTCATCAAACTTCAGTTTCCAGGTGCACCACTTCTTCGGGTGCTGGCAAGAAGTTGAGTCCACTTTTTGGCCAAAAAGTGGAAGTGTTTTCCCTGATTTTCAGAGTTTGACACATTTGACCTTAAAATTTGAAGCACTTAGAGATGAAATCTTCAAACAAGTCAGTAATGATAAAATATAGTACTTGGAGTCTAGTTTCCAAATATGTAATTTATTTCAATACGCACATTGTACAAATTGAGTTTCAATAGGCATTTGTCAAAACCACTATTTAAAAGTCATTTTTTTTTATCATACCATGCACGTGTACGACATCCATATTTTGACTTAAATTATCATATTTTTCTAAATCCTTTTGGGAAAAGACTTGTGACTCACTGAAGTGTGCCTTGGATATTTTTTTGTAATTTTTATTCAATATTTTTTTTTTTGTTAATTTTTTATCAGGCATATTTGGCATTTAGAAACATCGTCATGTACGACACGCATAAGATGACCTAAAGTTATCATTTTTTGCATTTTTTTTTTTAAATTGAAATGAATTGTATGAAGTTTTCCCTTGTGCTATCTATTCGTCAAAATTTTATGTTGATCAAAAGTTATTGAAATAGTAAAAAATACTGATATTTAATGTTTATGGACCAATTTCATCAGAAATTGATTGAAATATATAAAAACTAATCCAATTGTAAAAAAAATTAAATATTTGAAATTTGCATTGTCTCATCTAAAATGGGTTTTAATTTCGTCAAAAAATTCTGCAAAAAAAGTTATCAGCCATATGTCCAAACTTGATTTTTTTCCCTAACATTGTTAGAACCTTCAAGCTGCAGGTCAAACCAGGTTAAATGCCTAGGTTCGAACTCCCAATGCTTTTCCCAAACCAAAATCCGAAGCAAAACCCCGACCACAAGGCCAAAAAATTTAAATTAAGAAAAAGAGATCTCAATTATAAATCGGGATCCCGTATTTAAAGATATGGGATCTCGTTTTTCTTGAACTGTGTTATTTTAAATTACTGTCTAATTTTACTGTGAAGTCTGTAACTTCACATGTACGGCTGAGAATAGTAAAATTGGTCTATTTTTTTCATTGAACATATTTTTTGCAGGTGGTGACCTGGTTTTTTGATAATTTTTTTCAAAGGAGAGATCCCATTTTTTCAAAGAAAGAACAAAAGGTCTTTAACTTGCAATATGAATTGATTTTTTTCAAAGTAGGCATGACTTGTTTTGAGGAACACAAGAGGAAGAATTTAGTCCTTTTAGGTCTTGAACTTCCAATTTGAATCAATTTTTTTGAAGAATTTCACTATTTACATTCATTTGTGCTTGAGAATTTTATAATCATGGGAAATAAATGTCGTAATAAGAGGAGGAAGACATTGAAACCCGAAGAAATTGAAGCAAAAAAAGAGAAGGAGAGACAACGACAAAGAGAAAGAAGAATGAGAATTAAATCAATGAATGATGGGGGAGCATCCAATTCCACAACTATTGAAGATGAAAACATAGAGGAGACCATGGTTGTAGATGAAGCGAATTTGTAAGAAGTCAATTTGGAGAAGAATGTGATTATACAATCAAGTCCTACTATGTCTTCAAATCCCTCTTTCAATGCTATGGATAATGTTTCAATATGCACAAATCTAGGTACGTCTTCAAATCCACATGTTAGTGAAATGGTAAATTCGTATGTAGAAATTTTACAAGATGTTGGACTTAACGATGTTGACATTGATAATATTTAGAGAGATGAAACTTTTATAGAATTTGTTGAAAATGATAGTGAGAATGATCCTTTTGTTGAAAATGAAATTGAGAATAATCCTTTTATTGAAAATGAAAACAAAAACCGTTTTGTTGATTTAAATGAAAATGAAAACCGTTTTGTTGATGTAAATAAAAATGAAAACCATTTTGTTGATGAAAATGAAGATGAAAATGTAAATCATTTTGAAGTTGAAGTTGAAAATGAAAATGAAAATGAAAATGAAATTGAAGACGAAAATGAAGATGAAGATGAAAATCTAGAATGTGATGTTGAATTTAATGAAAATACTTTTTTTAAAATTGAAAGTGGTGTTTTTGATAATCTTCTTGGTCAAATTTCTTGGAGGCAAATAAGAACACATGCAGATAAAATATACAATGAATTCTTTTATTGTAAAAAAATTACAATTCAATGTCAACTAATGATGCAATTGATGAGAATGCAAAAAATGAGGAAAATAATGAAAAGGTTAGGGTTTTTTGTTAAACCAAAAAGAAAAGATCAATCATTAAAACATGCTATGTATACTGCTGCTAGTGCCATTCAATCAATTGGAAAAAATAGGCAATCTAAAGATAAAAATGAAGCAAGAATTGCTATAACAACTGCTATAGTTAATAAAGCAACTTTGAATAAAAGAATGGTAAGAAATATTAGTGAAGTTTTAAAAATACATCCCAAAACATTGCTAAGAGTGGCAAAAAGAAGAACAATTATAGAAAATGATCCTATCAACCAATGTTGAAGTTTCAGTGGTCGACTCCCGAGGTCTGATATGAAATTGAATGTTGAAATTAAATCTTTGATTGAAAAATATTGGCATGATAATACCAGGGTTTCATCTATTGCTAGAGATGTTTTAAAATTAAGGGTGGGGTCCAAAGTTTGTGATCCTCACCCAAAACATCTATTAGATACAACACAAACTGAATTTTATAAAAAAAATTATGGTGATTTAGGTTACCCAGTAATAACAAAATAAGTCAACGGTCTTTTGACAAATGTAAACTGTGGTATGTAAAAATTAATAAGCAACGAATATCTTGTTGTTGTAAAATGCATGTTCAATTTCATTATTTTTATGATGTTTTTCAATATATACATTGTACCTTGCATAGTAACATGATTATATAGGAATGCGGTATTAATATCATGCCACCTGAAGCAATAAAGGAGTTTATTTCAAGTTTGTTTTGTGAAAGATAGATAATGGTAAATTGTTTTATTTAAGTTCTTGTATTTCTAAACAATGCATTGACTGTGGAAACCTTTCATTCTTAAGGAATTTGTATGCATGAAAGTGTTGATAATGATTTTGGACAACAATTAGTAGAAGTTAAAATATTTAAGAATGTTCACTACTCTTGAAAAGATGGAAAAATAGGAAAGCGTTGTGATTTAGTTACAAAAAATGTTAGTGTGCATGCATTTATGAGTGAATTTAATAATAAGATAGTACCAAAATATATCATGCACTCTCAACATGCTCGATGGCTTGATGGAAAATTTCGCACATGTAGAAACACATTTCCAATTGGTATTATACTTTTAGTTGTTGATTTTGCAAAAAATTATACTCTAGCTCCGCAAGAGGAAATTCAATCATAGTATTATATTTCAGTGCAAGTAGTTATGCTTGTCCATATTGTTTATAGACATGCAAATAATAGGACTAAGGATGATAGAAAATTTCTGAGGTAGTATCATTTTTATTTGAGTGACAACCGATTACACTCATCAGATTTTGTTCTTTACTGTTTTAGTATATTTTACAAAAATTTAAGAGAAAGAGGAGTCCATATGAAAGAACACCTCATATGGTTAGATAATTGTACGGGGTAGTTCAAGAATGCTTGAATGTTCTATTGGTTAAGTAGGATTCACAAAGAACTTAATGTCCAACATATATAGAGTTTTTTTGAAGTTGGGCATGGTAAAGGAGAACATGATGGAGTTGGTGCGTGTGTCAAAAGAATTCTTGCTAGAGAACAATTAAAATTTGAAGATGCAGTAAAATTTAAAGATGCACGTGGGATTGTCAATTGGTGTAATACAATATTATCTACACCTGGTTCGAGTGAGTACTCTAGAGTTCATCATTTTTTTTGGTTGGTTGAAGAAGATAACATTGTACCTAGAGTTGACTGTGAGATAATTAGTGGATCTACTAAATGGCATTCATTTAGGAGTTTGACAACAAGCACATGGACTATCTAGACAAGGGAGCTTGCATGTTTTTGCCAGTTTTGCATCTCAGGAGATTGGGAAGCATGTGAAAATATAGAATGGGTTGAATAGTGGGGGAAAAGATCGTTGACACCTTCACAAGCACATGATCAATATGAAAGAACTATTGAAGAAAATGATCAAGTGTTTGCATCTGAAGACTATGACTGTGTTTCAGACCTTGTACAAGAAGGTAATTTAATTCAATTTATTTCATTTAATTTCACTTTATTAAGTTATTTTGTACTACTAAATATTTTATATTGATATGTGCAAGTTATTAAATCATTTTTTGTTTGCAGGACATGTGTATGCTATTGTTGCACCTGAGGGGAATGAAGAGAAAATAGACTATTGGTTGGCTCATTGTGTAAACATAAGTTAATATCACCTCGAGAAGATGATGATTTCTATCATTATCCAACAGGTACCATGATCCCCCTAAGACATCCCCTTAAGAAAATTTTGATAACAATATTTTTGATCCCCTTAAACAATATTCTAGAACAAGTTTTTCATCTCATTAAGAAAAATTTGAGAACTTATATGATGATTGTTTTCATATTTTCCAATAGGATCGGTTGTGGTTGTTGGCACTTGGCTATGAAAATACCTAGAAAGGAAGAATGGTCTACCTGCATTTGAAGATTATGAACCGCATAAAATTTTTATACATTATTCACATTTGGTGGTGGCAACAAATATAAAAATAGATCGGTATCGCAGAAGACCTACAAATAAATTTATGGACAATTTCTATGGAGGAGCATGAGACAATCATAGATGCATTACAGAAAAGAGAGGATGCAAATGGTACAATGAAATAAGTAAATACAAGTAAATATAGTTTATGTTTTATAATGTCCTTTTAAATAGAGGTAATTATCAGTAAAAATGTATTTAAATACATTTTTTGATTGGTTGATTGATATTGCTTGTACATTAATAGTTTAAATTGATTTATTATCCTTTTTTTGTATCCTTAAGCCATCATTGCATTGATCTCATACTTTGAAACAAAAAGGAGAGGATGCTTGGATTCAACCTACACATGTGTGGAATACTTTTAAATGTGGGTACTTGAGTTGTGTACATATAGTTAGTTTTATATAAATTAAATTATGTATGTTTTGATGATTTCATTGATATTGCTTGTACCTTTTTGATAGTAGGTGGTGTGAAGACCTAGTACATTTTGGGCATGAGTTTGAGATGTTCTTGTGATGGCATATCCAAATTTTGTAAACATTATTTTGAGATCACATATATGTACATATATGTCCTTGTATGTCTTCAAATCACTAAATTTCATGCACACATTATTGTTAAAACAATTATATCTTTAAGATGTTGTATTATGACCCCTTAAGACATTCCCTTAAGACAATGTATTGTGACCCCTTAAGACATCCCCTTAAGACATTGTATTATGACACCTTAAGGAATCCCCTTGAGACATTGTATTATGAACCATTAATACATTGCATTATGAACCCTTAATACATTCTATTATGAACCCTTAATGCATACCCTTAAGACGTTCTATTATGAACCCTTAAAACATCCCCTTAAGACATTCTATTATGAACCCTTAAGACATCCCCTTAAGACTTTGTATTATGACCCCTTAAGATGTTCTATTATGAACCCTAAAGACATCCCTTTAAGGCGTTCTATTATTAACCCTTAAGACATCCCCTAAAGATGTCGTATTATGACCCCTTAAGATGTCCCCTTAAGATGTTGTATTATGACCCCTTAAGATGTCCCCTTATTTGTTTTCAATGTACACCTTGTAATTTAGTATTGGAATCCATTATTTGTGTTGACAACTTAAAAAATAGTATTGGATGCCATTATTTGTTTTGACAGCTTATAAATTAGTGTTGGATTTTATTATTTATAGAATTTATTAATGCTTTTGTTCTCTAATCTTGTATGGTTTTGTTTATTTCTTAAAATTTTATCCTTTATGGTATATAAACGAATTGCTTTGGTTTGTAAATATGATTTATTGACTAATTATGATATTAGGTAGTGTGAAGACCTAGCTAATTATTGAATGTACATATCATGTATGAGATCACTAAATTTGTAAACTGTAATTATTAAAATTTCCTATTAATTTCATATTTATATTTAATTTCACATTAATTTCCTATATTAATATCTTGACTACGAACATAAAATGCATAAATGTATATGTGTAAATTAAAATTTCAAACAATAATAAAGTCCATAATTTATGTAAATATATTAAGTGCATGAAAAAAAGTCCATTAGAGTACAACCCATGAACTAAAGTCTAACTAAGTACTCAAGAACCATGAATTATAAAGTCCAACAGAGTACGTGACAAACCAAAAATATAGTCCACAAAATAAACAAATATAACCCACAAAATCATGCTTCTAGGTCATGTATTGTCTCTATAATCAAGACACCTCTTCGTGCCATGCAGACTATGCAAATGACCTAAAAAACTATGTACAAGAGAAAGATGAAATCATATGTAAGACAATGAAAAAAAATTAATGACAATTTAATTTATAATTCATCATATTAAAATTAAATTACCGTCATATCTGGGTTTGGATGCTCCACTGCACTTGAAGCAACCTCTACATTCTCTAAATCAATCTACACAAACAAGACAAAAAAAGTTAAAATTAGATGCACAAGTCTACAATTAAAAATGATTTAATTGAAATTAATTTATAATTTATCATATTTTAATTGTACCATATCCATAGGTTGTGCACCCTCTTCCATAGGACATGTTTGTGCATTCTCAACTACTAGATGTGTCACATGCTATAAAAGAAAAAGAATTTAAAACATGTATTAGCTCAAATTATATTAATATTCAATTTAAAATTTAAAATTATTTAGTTATATATTCACAATATATTTAATTTATAATTGAATTTAAATATAATAAAAAAATTAAATTACCATTTGATCTGGAGCCTACTCCACATGTCCTCCTGGAGGTGCAACTATGTCTGCGTCAGGGCTAAAAGTTGCACTAACAAAGTCCTACAAGATCAAAGTTAAAGCATGTACATACTTGAATTAGGTAAATATATATATATATATTCAAGTTTGCACATTTTGTGTAGAAATTTATTTAAACAACCTAAAAATTAGAGGCCTCATGAGTAACCTCAAAATCTAATGTTTCCCCGATGCCTATTCTGATTGTGGTATCAACCTAGACAGACATGTAGATATGTAACACAAGCTTACAATATTTACACGTATACATGCACATTTCATATATATAGTGAATTAAAAATTCATAATTTTAACTATACAAATGTACGTTAAACAATTTACAATATAAATGTACCTACCCCTGGTCTACGACGATTGGTAGTGGAGGAGTTCTCGAAAACACCTCGGGTGGAATCGACGTGGAAGTCGATTGAATCGCCTAAACCAACACTAATATTTCAAACATATATGTTATTCAATTATAAATTTAAAACTCAAGTTAAAAATCATTTCATTTATAATTTAAAAAATTGAAATCAATATACCCCATAAGGGTTGCCGATTAGGACTGGTGTCGATGTATGTACTCATGGAACGGATGATTGCCACATCATTACTATCGTCTATACACCAAACAGTTTGATTGTTAAAATGTATTGCAAACTTTACTTTGATATATACATTTATCAAAATTCTTATAAAATGAACGTGTAGATGCATATTTATACCTATGTACCAGTGTCCTTAGGATGTTCGCCTCTTGTAAGAAACTCTACAAATGAACTTGTGTGACCAAATGAACCACTAGAATCTCCATGTCCACCCGAACTAGGTGTGGCCCGATCAACTGCATAGCATACTTGATGGCAACTGGTACATACATGTGGGATGGGCCTCGACAATCTTGGAGGGGTGCTCGAACCAGCTCCATAGAACACTCCTCCATCATCATCATCTTTATGCTCCCCACCCACTATCGCAAAAGCATGCTGATCAAGGTCTCCTACGAGTGTACTAAGGGAACCTAATGTCAAGACCATAGATCGATGATGTATAGGTGCAAGAATGGGAGGACTAGGAGCAACAACAAGGGGTTGTGCATGCACAGGGCATTGGGGATCAACCCTTACCCCTAACCTCTATTGTGGCATGCCGCCACCAACACCCTGAAATGATTTAAAATCAAAATAATTGGGCTAGTGGCCCATAACAAACTCTACATATAATTTCCTCAAAAAATACAATGGGAACTCCCAATTAGCATGTGGGGGACTATCAAAAACCATATACCATTGATCCCAAAAATGTTCACTCATCTGTGGATGTATGCACCACCTCATGGATATTCTAGATTTGTTAGCAGGAATGGGCTGTCGAGTAATGGGGTCAAGAAAGTAGGGGGCTAGGTGGGATTTCATTATTTTAAGGTCTAATATGTCTTTATAAGAGAGACCATCAGCATAAAATTGTCTCATTTGTTCTATGTCTCATCTATGCCTATCTAGATCAGAATCAATGGTCCTGATGGCATCAACAACATTTTGCATTGCAGGTGCAAAATATCTAACATGGGGTGGAATCAATGCTTGATTTTGCATAGCATTGATTTGATTTTGTATTGATGCAACTTGATCATTTATGTGTGCTCGTAAGCAAGCCTCATCAGATGCAACAGGTCATGGAGGGGAAGGTGGAGGTGGAGGTGGAGGTGGAGGGGGAGGTGAGGGAGGCTGAGGTGGTGGATTCATGATATCATCAATATTAAAATCATCCATGATATGAGATATAAGTGTGCACCTGCATTAAATTATACTAAATTAACATACAAACTTAAAAAATTACAAGAAATAGTTAAATTTGAAACACACATGCAAATTTGTTTAAATATGATACATGCATACATATATTAAGATCATATAAAATTGAAACACACATATACATTGATTGAACTTGATCAAGTAAACTATGTACATACATTTAAAATCAAAAAAATACCATGCATTTAATATACATACATTTAACATGTACATACATTTAAAATAAAAAACACCATGTATAATTTCCATGCATACATCATTAAAGTAAACTATGTACATACAAATTTCAAAATTTAACAACTATATGTGCAATTTTAATACATGTGTACATAGTAAACAATAAACTTGAAACATTCACAAAAATCCCATTTTATGTTTAACGCATATATATATATATATATATATATATATATATATCCATCTAGAACCATCCATCTAAAAATATCCATCTAGAACCAAAATCGTAAATTGACGTCACACAAAATATCCATCATTCACCAAATTCATAAATTCATAACTATTTAAGATCATTGTCTTAATTTAAAAACTATTGTGGCTTTCTACTGCATCTCTTCATTTATTTGCATTTTCCTTTCTAGAATAAGAAGTTCTCCTCTCCTCTACCCATTGTCGATGCTCATCTAAGATCCCATCCATAGCCCTGATAGCATCAACAATGGTTTGCATCCTAGATGCAATCATCCTCATAGGTGGTGCGACAAATTCTTCATTTTGAATAATGTTGATTTGATCTTGGATGGTTCTAACATTGGAATTGATTCGTGCTTGCAAACAAGCACCATCGATTTCAGGTGGTGGAGGTGGGGGGTTAGGAGGTGGAGTGGGTGGAGGTGGAGGTGAAGGTGGTGGAGGTTGATTGTGAATATTATTGAATCAATCTATGTGATATCTAGAAGATATGAGTGAACTTGCATTAGATTTGTAATTTCAAAATGTAAGATACATGTTTAGGATTTATACCCTTAAACCATTCAATATAAATGGCCTAATTGAATACATATGATAAAATAAACTTTTAAGCCTCATTTATGTCTAAGGCAAGTTACTTCAATGAAAATACAATTAACTATTAATATTAGACAATTTATGAATGTTATAGGGTTTACGGTTTAGACTTTAACATAGATCCCCTTATGCCATCCTACCACCCTAAACCATAAATTAATCAACCTAGATCATGATTTATCTCATTCATATTATATTTAAGATCCTAAGACAAAATGAATGCTTTAGTGAAGAACATTTTCTTGTGGAACAATTGATTGAGATAGGTCTTATTTCAACTAACCAACCTAGATCATGAAATATCATTCATATTATAATCTTGCAAATCTTGTTATTGTTAAATTCCGTTGCCTTGGGCAACTTCACCAAATTTTAAGAAATTTTTTGATCCCATTAAGAAATTTCATATTAGGACCCCTTAAGACATCGATTTATGATTTAGGGTGATAGGATGGATTAAGGGGATCTATGTCTAGTGAGGTCCTAGGATAAAATAACATGGCTTAAGGGAATCAAATTTTGTGGAGTTGCCTAAGGCAACCAAATTTGATTTTAAGGTCCTAAGACAAACTGAATGCTTTAGTGAAGAACATTTTCTTATGGAACAATTGATTGAGATAGGTCTTGTTTCAAATATCATTCATATTATAATCTTGCACAATCTTGTTATTGTTAAATTTGGTTGCCTTGGGCAACTTCACCAAATTTTAAGAAAATTTTTGATCCCATTAAGAAATGTCATATTAGGACCCCTTAAGACATCGATTTACGATTTAGAGTGATAGGATGGATTAAGGGGATCTATGTCTAGTGAGGTCCTAGGACAAAATAACATGGCTTAAGGGAATCAAATTTGGTGGAGTTGCCTAAGGCAACCAAATTTGATTTTAAGGTCCTAAGACAAAATGAATGCTTTAGTGAAGAACATTTTCTTGTGGAACAATTGATTGAGATAGGTCTTGTTTCAAATATCATTCATATTATAATCTTGCACAATCTTTTTATTGTTAAATTTGGTTGCCTGGGGGAACTTCACCAAATTTTAAAAACTTCTTACATCCCATTAAGAAATGTCATATTAGGACCCCTTAAGACATTGATTTACGATTTAGGGTGATAGGATGGTTTAAGGAGATCTATGTCTAGTGAGGTCCTAGGACAAAATGACATGGCTCAAGTGAATAAAATTTGGTGGAAAAATTATGTCTTTAGCCTGTTTAGGGTTTAGAGTTTTGAGTTTAGGGTTTACGGTAATACGATGGCTTAAGGGGATCTTTGTAGTAAGGTTCTACGAGAAAATGACATGGCTTAAGGGAATGGAATTTGGTGGAGTTGCCTAAGGCAACCAAATTTGATTATAAATTCCTAAGGTTTAGATTTTAGAGTTCAGGGCTTATAGTTTTTAATGAACTTAGGGTGAAGTTTGGGTGACCCTTGGAATAATGGACTTGCAAGTTAGTGCCTAGTTTATGAATATTCTTTTATTTTATGAATAGATTGACTATTTGTAGTAATAGAAACACATAATTATGTGTGATTAAGATTGAGTTTGATGTATATTTTAACTGGATGTTTTTTTAATTGAATATAAGATTATTTTATTTAATATTTTTTTCATTAATATTGAACTCACTTAAATGAATTTTATGATATAAAACATGTATAATATAAAATTAGTTAATGTTGAACTGAAAGTATTTTATTTTAGATTTTTTTTAATTGAAAGAACCTAAAAGAACTTAGAAAACAAAAAAAATTAGATTATTTAGTGTCTAGGTAACTAGTGCAAAAATTTAAATCCTAGACCAATACTCTAAGTACATATATATGGTAAATCCTAAACCATGGATTTAATCATTAAAATTTTAAAATTTAAATTCAAAATTTTTCATCCCTTACACATTTAATAATACATTATGAGCCAACTAAACTTGCTTAGTATTCAAAGGCATTCAATTGTCTTTATTTTATCATTTAACTACACTTGATCATTATTCACAAATCATTTAAATTTTTGAAAGTACTATATGATAGGAACACTTCAGTAGGAGGACCTAAATTTAACCTAATTATGCATCACCATTTCCAAGTTTAAATACTATTCTCCTCAATCATTCGGGCTAACGTATTAGAACATCACAATTGACATCCAACCCTTAGTGCCCCTAGGTGTTTTTAAATGCCACTACTTAATAACTTAAATCTTCATTTTTAATAAAACTAATTTCCATGTGTCAAGTAACCCTCTCATTTAATTTCACAAAAAAATAAATATTATGCGTATGTCATAAACTCTATTCTTTAATTTAATTTATATATTTCTTACCATTGTTTTTCTCAAAAATGTATTTAAAAACTATATTTTTCTTCAAAATAGATTATAACTAAAATCTTAATTTCTAATAATTAATTGTTCAAAATCCTCATATTTTCTCTAATAGAATAGACGTCTATATTTTTTAAAGAGAGTTGATTTATTTACCATCCCTATTTTAATTTACATTTCATCAAAATACCACATTTCTTCTTAAGTAGTTCAACTTCAATTCAAGAACCCTAGATCCCTAGATGAAGCTAGATTTTGAATTTAATCATCACTTAAGGTTTTGAATAGACCCTAGATGAAGCTAGATTTAGAATAGACTGATTATTTGACCTAAAATTAATTATCAAAATTCATATAAAAGATAGTTTTAAATGAAAATTCATATAGCAATAATGTACTCATTTCACAAAAAATGGAAAGTTTTTTTAGAATCTAATTATAATTTAACGTTCAAACTAGAATTTTAACATATCATTTTATCCATACAATGCAAATCAAATTTAAAACTTTTAAGTAATGCAAAAGAATTTTCTTAAGCTCGAATATTAGGGTTTTCAAAATAAAAATGATTTGTTCGATTTCAATTTATGGTTTTAGCAATTTTTATTGTTTCAATTCAATTCAAGGTTTCAATTTCTAAGCAATTAGGGTTTTTAATACAAATATTTAGTTTCAATTCAAACTAGACTTTTGAAATTCTTTTTTTTTGCTTTGATTTGAATTTGAGATTTCAAAAAGCTTAATTAGGGTTTCTAAATGCAAATTTTCAATTGATTTGAATTTCCACTGTTTTGAAATGCATTTTTTTTGTTTTGTTTCAATTAGGGTTTTGAAATGCATTTTTTTTGTTTTGTTTCAATTAGGGTTTTAAATGCATTTTTTTTGTTTTGTTTCAATTAGGGTTTTGCATTGTTTTTGTTTTGTTTCAATTAGGTTTTGAAATGCACTTTTTTTGTTTTGTTTCAATTAGGGTTTTGAATTTTTATTTTTTTGTTTCATCAAATAATTCAAGTTTCAAAAGTTAAATTTTGTTTCTAAACTACAGTTCAAGTTTTATTTTTTTGTTTCTATTGAAAATCTTCACAATTTGACCTATTTTTTTAATCTATTTCTAAAATTTCTAATTAAAAACAAAACATGAAATAAAATGCTTAAAATGGAAATAAAATTCGAAATTAACATTCTAGAAACAGCAAATTTATCAAGAATTTTAATTTCAAATGAAAAAATGCAAAAAAAAAATGGAAGAGTATGGGTACCTGGAGGTCATCTGGCAGTCACTATTGCTCTCAAACCAGGATCCCATGTGCACAGGTGAAAATGAAGTTTTCTTCATTTTAAAAAAAATAAATAGTCTTACGAAACAGGATCTCGTTCTTTACAAACCTGGATCCCATTTCCTCTCTGCCGGTTCGGGACCCTCTAGTGAATAGGATCCTGATTTTTAAAAAGCGGGATCCCATTTTTGATTTAGGCTCAGGATCCTAAACCAAAACGGGATCCCAATTTGTAAAAATCGAGATCCCGTTATTAAAAATTGAGATCCCGTTTTTGCTTAGCCGATTTCATTTTTTTGGCTAAGGCAAAAACTTCCACATTTCATGGACCCAACTTCATGCTTTCACCCCTTCCTCCTTTAGTTCTGTTACAATTTGCATGCATTTTAGGTCATTCTTAGGTCATTTTGTATAGTGTTTTCAATAGTATTGTATTTCATTAGTTTACATTTCATTAGATAGTTTCATTTCAGTAGTTTGTAGCATTTAGACACATTCCATATCACATACATCACACATACATTAGACCCATAATCTCGAATAAACCCTAGATTTTAGGTGTGAAAGAACACTCCCCTTCTAGGTGAAATCCCTAGAAGTGCAACGGAATCCACTTTCCCCTAAAATGTGTGATTCATTTATATATAAACATTTTTACAATGCACTGGGACTACCAAAAAAACTGTTTGGTTCAACTACAAAAATTTAGGTCGTAGACAAAAGGACAAAAGGGGTATTTATTCTTAGGCACACAAAGAAAACATTAGGATACGAATGCCCTCAGTAATAGCCTGTAGGAATTCGACTTGAGCCGGCGATAGTAGATTCTCGTGTAACTAGAGAAATTGTGCCAAAAGTCCCATATTATTGCTTACCACTGTTGTGCGCAAAAGAGCCATGACCTCCTCTAAAGTCTCATCTTGAAGAGCCAATGCAATGCAAATGGTGTCAATTATCAATCCATTTTGAGGATAGTGGTTGAGCCCATTGGTTTCCACCTTGGTGTGATGATGAAACTCGGGCTTTACTAAGTGCTCCAATGCTCTCATGGCCCAGTCACGATGACCTAAAGTCTTGATGACTATATAATTAAAGTGCTCTAGCATAGTTGTGTTGTGCACATGAGCCCGGCTTAGGAATGCCTTGCCAAGAATGCTATAGAGCACTTCCTCCTCTACTTTTCTCTTGACTATGAAGACCTCTTTTATTTGGTCTGAGGTGTACCTAAATAGTGTATTGCACTCAATCTCTTCTAGAATAATGTAGTCATTGGTAGAATTACCATCACTTTGAGAACTCGCCATATTGGATGCAACTGATTGTGGAAGAAAGTTGACGCTAGTTGAATTTATAGAGTTTTGGCTAGACATGGGTGCATTCTCCTAAGCTTGATAAGATGTTAATTTGGTTCCCATTTACGGCTAGCTTGTGTTTCTCTAAATTAAATTTTTCCCATTAGGCAACACACACATGCCACTGCTTGATATCCCTATATGTTGCATTGATAGTTGGTTGTATGATTGGTCCTTTGGTGATTGTTGGTGGGATCATGATCAAATTTCTTTACTGATATTTATTCCTCTACTAAATTCAAATTATTCTAACTAATTCCCTAAAGAAACGTTAGGAAGACAAGAATTTGTTGGTTTAGTAATGTCTTTGGCATCCATCCAGTGGCATTAGCTATGTTATAAATTTGAAATTGTAAAGGATGGAAGGGGCATTTTTTTGGAATACACTTGGGGGTGTTATCAAGAAGAAATAAGCATTTATTGTAGACTGTAATGATTTATAATTTGTGTTGTGAATTTAATGATTTTGGTATGCTGATCTGGGAATCATGCGTACGATGTAGCTGTATGTCTTCGTTTATTACAGTCTGATTTACCTCTTGAGTTGGATGATGATAAATTTTCAATGTTTTCATTGATGGTTTGTGGTTTTATTTTATGTCATCCACGCTAGCCCCATATTTATAGACCAACATTCATCACCTTTCCTGCTTTCTAGTTAAAAGAATACCCTTTGTACTAGAATAGGACAATTAATTGAAGATCTAACGAGGGAGCTGTACCTCGACAAAATTTAGAGAAAAGTAATAAATGTAATTGTGATCTTTTCAGAGCTATTAGTGAATTTTAATTTGTGCTAAATTTTGGCCTGGAGTCACAGTTTAAGTATATTTGTCATTATCCATCCCATTCGCTAACTGATTTTTGGCAACTCTACTGGGGATTGTAGAGATATCTTGAATTGATTAAAATTTGAAATTCCAATCACATCATGTGACAAGATGGTACTTCCTCACCATAATGTATCCCCTATTTTGTAGCTAGATTTAGATTTAGTTGGAGCTGAACAAGAATATATTACATCCCAATTGAATACACTTGCCTAGAGATATAGGAGGAATGTAATGGAATATATATGGGTGAATCTCATCTTGGAAGAAGAGGAAGAGTTGGCCCAATGCCCACCTACAACTATGATTGAGCGTCCTCTAAGGTTGATATTTGAATACTATGATGACCCTCCTCATCATTGTGATCATAAGCCTAATTGGACATTACATCAACCAAGGGACCCACTTGTACCTCAACCTCGGAATCTACCTCTAGCTTGTCTACCACAATAATTTTTCCTTCCTAACCTTTACTCCTATGTGAGTTGCTGACTCTATTTATGGCTTCAATTATCTAGCACAATCAACTTGGCCCTCTTTCCCTATCACAATATCATGACCTACCTTGAGGTTCCCAGAAAAGGTTTCCTAAATTTTCCAGTCGAAATGAGCAAGATCCTAAGGAACATATTTCGGCTATAACTATTGTAAGTGTAATTTTAGGAATTAAGGAAGAAGATGTTTACATAAGAATTTTTATTGACATTCTGATCGGGAAAGCGGAAGAATGGTACAGGGGGCTTGAAAAGGGAAGAATTATTGGATGACATGTTTTTATAATAAAATTTCTCCAACGCTATAGAATTCCAATAAATATTGTAGCTACCCTACATCTTTTCTTTTAGGTCATGAAAAATAGAGCTGAAACAATGAGGGATTTTGTTTATTGGTTCAATCAGTTTCTTCAAAAGATTCCTGCTCCAAAAAGACCTAGTCCAGAGATCTAGTATCATATATTT
This sequence comes from Sequoiadendron giganteum, assembly GCA_007115665.2. Taxonomy (NCBI): domain Eukaryota; kingdom Viridiplantae; phylum Streptophyta; class Pinopsida; order Cupressales; family Cupressaceae; genus Sequoiadendron; species Sequoiadendron giganteum. Next base: position 387,841,583 of record CM021100.1, read on the forward strand.
ATTTATGATCTCGAACTAGACATACAATCAATCCTCAAAAGAGATAAAGTGCATGACATCGAGAAAGCTCAATTGGAAGCAGTGAAGGCCAAGGATGATTTTATTGCTATGGTTAATTTGAAATTAGGCTCAAATGTGACACTTGAAGCCAATTGCAAGATGTCTCCTAAGTCCTTGGTTGAAATTCATGAAGAGGTACAGTTATCTTGTCTAACTTCTGAAAACATTAATTTAACATTTTTTGAAAACATATGTAGTAGCTTAGTGAGGGACAAGATCAACATTGTAGTGATCCGACTTTCAATTTTGATACCTCTTTTGAAGTTGAAAGTGATTGTAGTTCATCCAGTAATGATGAAGATGATGAGCGGTAGGAAAAATTTATCATTTTCTTTGCCTCCTCCTTTTGATAGGTTTTCTCCCTTTGACACTAATTTGAGTAATTTGGCATCGACTTCTCTTCTTACTCTAGAATAGGGAATTTTACTTTTCAAAGAACTGGAGAATAAGGACATATTTTTAAATTTGGAATGAAATTGTGATTCCAGGAATGATGATTTTAGGGAGAAAGTAAAATGGCCGAGTCATTCTAAACCTCTTTTTAGTTTTGATGAATTTGAAATATGTGATAACCTTATTTTCACAAATCTGATTGTCGATCAATCCATGTATGGGAATGAATGTCATTTGTTGAGGGTTGAGATTGATCACAAGCAAAGGAAGGATGGGGAAAACACTAGCCTCTTACTAGAGGAAGATGAAATTGATGTCCATACAAAAGTAAAAAACAAATCAATCCTTTCTCTACACTAGTCTACAAAAAAAATTTCCCCCTATGAAAGTGGTTAGACTGAAAAACAATATGATGAGGTCAAGGAGAATATTGTTTCTTGTGGTTCTTTTTAAGGAAATTTTGAAAATTTTGGGGAAGTTGGAGCTCAAAATGCTATACTAGAACTAGATATGCTCGAATCGATAGTTTTTGATCGTGAGAGTTGGTTAGCAAAGAGTGATTTGGTCCTGAGAAAATGAAAAGAAGAGGACATTTTTGATGAAAAGTGGATTTTTGGGAGTTCGTTGGACTATGGATACATCCTCGTCTACATTAACACTAGGTTGTCAAGGTTCCTAAATGTGTTCTAGAGACTATATGAGAAGGTGGATCTTTTTAGAAAAGGATTACTTTTCTCCTAGTCAGTTAATTGGTTTGTGTGATCATGCTATTCCTTATCTTTCTCTGGTAGGTTAGTCCTACCTTGTAAATAATACAATTTTTGTGTGTTCATTTTTGGCTTTCTGTTTGGTGCCCTTCTTATTGACTATGTGCCCAATAGAAAGGATTGGTCTTGCATGTTGACTTCTCTACGTCCTTTGCAGTCCTTGTCCCCAATCAGAGCCATTGCTACTCATAAAAGGGACCCCTACTTCTCTTCTTGTAACTGCCTTTTCTTTACACCTAAGTTCGATACTTAAATTTATGTTCGGGTAGTCTTTTTTTTTTTTTCCTCAAACTCGAACAGGGTTTCCATTTGTTCGTCGAACTTCTCATTATACCACTTGTGTGTTTTGTTTCTCAAACCTAGGTAGTGTTTTCTTACCTTTTTGAACTTTCCCTTCTTCACAGGTGGGTGTACGAATATTAATAACTCAATTAATGAAGTTGTCATATGTCAGAACCATAGAAACTTCATGCACAATTCATACCTTAGGCGACATTCTTTAAGTTGTCTAACAACTAGGTGGCGTTTTATCAAGTTTTGTGAAACACTTGGTAGAGCTTTCAAAATTTTGAAAAATGTAGTTGGTTCCTTATAGTCTCATGGCTTGTGTATCCTTATCTAGGACTCGGTTTAGGGTTTTAGCTCTAAAACCATTCGCTTAAAGATTTCATTAAGTCTTAGGCCAAAGTGTTTTAATCTTTAGTTGACCTATTGTATTTGGTTGTTGCTCATCTTAGTCATGACTTGAGTTGTTTGATTTGTTGTCTTTACTGGCCCCTTTACCTTGGTCTATCAGTCTTTTCATGCCTCAATATTGCTTTAAGATTTCCTAAGTCTGATGAAATATTCCCTTTGTGGGCTTATACCTTAAAACCCTTTTTCTTGAGGTTCGTCATCGCGTTGGCATAGCGATGGCCCCTTTTTAATAATAACTCTAGTACATGTGTAGTTTGTTTTGGCTGTCGGATGGAGACTTTCAATCCACATTGTCCTTTGTTGGCCCCAACATATTAAAATAATGATTCAAATATCACAACAGCGTGAGTGGATTGTTTCCATGTGTATCACTGAGAAGGTGGGGCCTAGTTCCTTCCCATCCACAACCAAAAGAATTATGAGATCAACGAATGAGGAGTGGTGTTGAGAGTTAATCTCCACCATTCCCCGCTGACCCCACCAAATTAAAATAATAATATGAAAAACCCAGTAGGGTCAATGAAAGGCCGACATATGGATGCTCTTTGTGGATCATAAACAATGGAGGGAAAAGCCCATGTGTGGTAGGGTGGTGTCAGGCTGGTGAGTTCTCATTGGTCGATTACTTGTTGGGAGATAGTGGCTGATTTTGAAACTTCATTGACTTGATTTGAGTTGCCCATCTTGCCAACTTGAAAAAGAATCAAGGGTTGGTGGTTAAATTTGAAGCTCTATGTATGATAACCATTACCATCCCCACGAGCGAGTAGTAATGGCTGACTTGACACCATGAGCTACCAGTTCAAAATTCAAGGCATCTAAGTGATTTGGTTTCTCACATAATTGAAAACTTTGGATGAACCTCAAGCATTTAGGTGATTAGAAGGAATTTCCCAGAGTCTCATATAGCCGAAATTAGGGTTTTCTATGAGAAAAAAACTGTAAGTAATGCAAACACCCCACTCTATGTCTCAATTGAACTTGGTCAAATTAGGGGAATAATAAACTGTGTTTCTAAAGTGAATTTGATGCTAGTACCTTTTTAAGTACTTTGAAATTTCTCTAGATCTTGTCAAGTTATTGTCAAAGCCCTTTTAAATTACACAGTGGGTTATGCACTAGGTTGTAAAGTTGAAGGGTAGGTTTAAACAACATAGTGTTGAAACCCTAGAATTTCTCTAACCTATCCTATTATAATGGCCCCTAAAGTACAAAACCTTGGCTTTGAAGCCACATCTAGGTCCCTTTCATAGGACATTATTGATCAGTAAAAACTGCCCACTAGCAAGAAGATCGAAGGGAAGGATTTATTCTACAAGATCCAAGTCTTAGAGGGGTTAGTGGATAAATAATTTTGTATTAAGTATGTTGAATTTCCCTACACTGGTTTGCAACTATTTAGAAACTGGTTTAGAAATAAGAATTTGGGTACTCCTCTTTGCAACCCTTAGAGATTGGACTTGGGAAAATTGGTGGTGCCAAATGTCTATCTTGATGTTGTTTTGTTAAAAGACATTGCTATGAGATATGACCCTATGACAACAGTGCTTAGAACATTTGATGGTCTTGAAATGGTTAAAAAAACTAGGGAATAAATTGTAGAGGTTTTTGGTTTGCATGAGTGGACTGAAGAAATGATTCCTATCAATCTTAAGGTCTTTAGAGAAGAATATTAAAAAAAGGGGCATGTTTAGAACATCCATGTAATAAGTCAATTGATATTTTGGTAAGTGAATTATATATGAGATTGACCAAAAATATATTGGGAAATAGGTGGATTTATATTTGGAGAAATAAATGGTACAATGGAGGAGGGTGGAACAAAGCTATATTGGTTAATAGGATTCCCATATGTAAGCCCTAAACTCTTGGAGTGCACAAACCAAGAAACTCTATGACCAAGTCATCAAATTTGTTTGCCAAGTGTTAAGTGATATTTGAGGTGAGATGGAAAGTCTTCCAACCTCAAAAGGTGTGTGTATGAGGTTTAGCAGACAACTTAGTAACCTCAGGAGCTCTAAAAGCTTAAACATCATCTAGACACAACTAGGATGATCATTTTCCACCTACAATTAGTACGATCAATTGGGACACAACCCATATTGAATTTATAATCTTCACTTAATTGCAACTAAAAATAGTTTATAAAGGCCTATAAACTTATCAAATTTCAGTTCTATTAACTCAAAGATTTTTCTTGTCGTTGAATTTTTCTTGCACTAATATAGACTTATATCAAATCAAATAATTTCTTTGCTCTCATTTTCCTCTAAATACATTAACAAGTCAAAAATTATAAATATCGATAACCATGTTATATCAATATATTTAAGCCCCAGGAGTGTAGAACAATTGGTTGAACCATTGAAAGACAAGGAAAATTGATGTAGGTTCAAACCTCGACTCACATAGGCATGCAAGCTTTGGAGCTGACACTAGGCTTCACACAACCCAGAGGAGATTACTCTCACCTGGTAGTGAAAAATTAAGAGAAGTTTGGCTAGATACCTCTTTGAGATATCAAATATATATATAGATATATATATATAGATATATATATATATATATATATATATATATATATATATCAATATATCAATATATTTAATTTGACCAAGGTGTTGGAAGTTGCCAAAAAAATTATGAACTCTCAAGAACAATTGAATTGGTAAGGTCGAGGGATGCTAAAGGAGGATTTAAGGGCAGATTTTGTGATCAATTCAACTAGTCTTCATCTTTATATAACATTAAAAGCCTTAAGAGGACCATCCTGGAGGTTTCTACAAGGTAATTAAAGAGAGATAGAATAATTAAAATTAACGTTGAGACAAAGCTTGTTCTATGTAGATTAATTCCATAAAGAATAATACAAGATATCTTACTGAATTTATTTTATTTTATTTTAATTATGATAAGAATGAAATACAAGAGACTAACGCATATAATGGTCATATAAACCTAATGATATTTAATTTTTGATAACTTGATTCATGTGTGAAATTAAAATGAGAAGTAATAATGCCTATATTTTTAATCACTCTTCATATTCAAGCTCTTTAATTTTACATTTTGTTAGCTTACCTAGCTTGCAAAGATGATAGAAACTTTTTTTTGGATATAAAATGGTTTACAAGTGTTATTTATTATTATTTTATGTTTATAGATGAAGAGATGGAAAATACTTCCACAAATGACGTGTAAAAAGATACATCGTATACCTAGAATAGACATCCTGGCTATATATATTGGTAATTTACTAAAATGGTTGCAATATATGCTCCAATTGGAGAAATGTATCCTATGTAGATATGGTAAAAATTTGGGAATGTATATTGGTGCAAGAAAAAAAATATAAGATAATGGAAAAAAGCTAGAAAAAATATAACATTAACGAGACAAACCAAAACACAAGAGCAAAGGAAATCCACACATTCCATTATGGAAATGGATATTACCATAACTTCATAAGAAAATCAAATAGAAAGCTTGAGTGCATTAATAAGAAAATATAGTAGCATTAAAATAATTATTTCATTAAATTTTATCTATGAATGGGTAGCTCTTCATCTAGTTATTATGAAAAAAAATATAAACAATTACTTCTAATTTTATAAGGACTAACTTGCAGATCCAAAAACCTACCATGATCCCTTTTCTCCTATAATCTTGCATTTCAAATTAGGATTACATATTCCACTTGGAGCTTCTTTGGACAACCCTTTTATGAAATAAATATAAAGTTTTCTATTTTGTTAGAAATTTTATATCATGAGAAATTCTTCTCATATCATTAAAATGTTTAGTTGATATTTTGTGATATTGAATATGTACCATAAACCAGCTAAAGTGATTGGAACTTTTATTATTAATTGCATCCACACATAACAAACCTAATTTTAAAATTATATATATATTTATTAGATTTAAATATCATATATATAATCTTCATTAGACCCATGTTATGCTCACTAAGAACTCCAAATCTGATAATCACATGACATAATTATTGTACACTCATTAAATATATGATTTTGTTGTAAGAAAAACTTGAAATTATTCTAAAACTCTTGTTAATTATATATATATATATATATATATATATCAAAGAGAAAGGGACACATTTCCCGATCCCAATATAAAATAAAGAATGAATTTAATTGATTTTTGAATATTTTAACATTTTATAAATTAAATTTGAGCAGAACATTTATTAAAAAATAAGAGCGTATCGAACTCAAACTTTTATCACTAAAATATATTTCACAGCTTTGAAATTTCTTCATCCTCTTCAAGATTCGAGGCATTTTATATGTTAAACTCAAACTTATCATTTAAATGTATTATACAACAAATAAAATTAAGATCCCATGGGGGAATTTGTGCCAATTGAATGTTGAAATTGGCCCTTTCCCAACTCCTAAGTTGAAATGTGAATGATTTATGAAAATGGTCAAATCTCCCAAGGAGATTTGAGCATAACCTAGCTATAAATTATGAAAATGATGAATGGTTGAGTGGAAATGGGCAAAATTAGCTCTCAATGTGAAGATAGTAACTTTGCATGAAATTGTGGATGAGAAATGAGAAGAGAAGCCTCCCATTTAAAGATTTGAATTTGGAAGAATGAGCAAGCTTTAAAAAATGTGGGACTAACTTTCAATCCAATGGTTGAATACCACTTGTCACCATGTGAATGGTTGATGGTTGTGCACATTTTGGCCAAAGTGCCAGTAAATGAAATTAGTTTGAATTTGAATTTGTGAAATGACTTGTTGAAGAGGGAATGGAAATGAAGTTAATGTCACTTGTCTCAATGCAAAGGACATGTAAGAGGCTTTAAATGCCTTGTTGGAAGGACCAAGTCCACTTGGACTTTTTGAATTCAAATTGAGGGAATATTCCCTTTTGATGCTATGTGAAGGAAAATAGAGAATTAAATAAATCAAAGTAATTGATTTATTGTGCAAGTTGCATTCTCTAGAGGATTTTAGTGAGATGGATTAACTTAATCAAGGTTTTGATTAATTTAATAAGAGATTTGATGATTTTACAATTTTGACTCAAATAGATAAATTAATTTAAATCAGAATTGAGAGGAAATGATTAATTAAATAAGTGATTTGATCTATTTAACCAAGGAGGAATATGTTAGATTAAATCAAATAAGGTTTAATTTATTTAATTTAATAAGAGCACTTTAGAGATTTTAATCAAATAAAATGATTTATTTAATTAAAAAGAAAGGTAAGGTTAATTAAATTAATTGATTAATTTAATCACTGGAGGAGGAAGACTTAATTAAATGAATAATGATTCATTACATTAAGAGACAGAGTATGATGAAATGCTGAGAGTATGATTCTGGAGGATATGATGTTAGTAATCAAGATCAAGTGTGTCGAACTGAAAATGTACATTTTCCATGTCTACAAGAACTCCTTAGAAAAATTATGAACTCTCAAGCGCAACTGAACTGGTAAGGCTAAGGGATGCTAAGGAAGCATTTAAGGGCCGGTCTTGTGATCGATTCAGCTAGTCTTCATCTTTATATAACATAAAAATCCTTAAGAGGACCATCCTTGAGGTTACTACAAGGTAATTAAAGAGAGATAAAATAATTAAAATTAACCTTGAGACAAAGCTCATTCTATGTAGATTAATTCCATAAAGAATAATACAATATATCTTACTAAATTTACTTTATTTTATTTTAATCATGATAAGAATGAAATATAACAGACTAACCCATATAATGATCATATAAACCTAATGATATTTAATTTTTGATAACTTGATTCAGGTATGAAATTAAAATGAGAAGTAATAATGCCTATATCATTAATGAGCCTTCATATTAAAGCTCTTTAATTATACATTTTATTAGCTTACCTAGGTTGCAAAGATGATAGAAACTTTTTTTTGGATATAAAATGGTTTACAAGTGTTATTTATTATTATTTTTTGTTTATAGATGGAGAGATATAGATTAGTCATCATTAAGACTTTAAACATGCTTAGATAAATATGCACATCTAAGACTTTAATGGAAAAGACTTCCACAAATGACATGTGTAAAAAGCTACATTGTATGCCTAGAATATAGATCCTGGCTATAGATATTGGGAATTTAATAAAATGGTTGCAATATAGGCTCCAATTGGAGAAATGTTTCTTATGTAGATATGGTAAAAATCTAGGAATGCATATTGGTGCAAAAAAAACAATATAAGATAATGAAAACAAGGTAGACAAAAATATAACATTAATGAGACAAACCAAAACACAAGATCAAAGGAAAGTCATACATTCCATTATGAAAATGAATACTACCATAACTTCATAAGAAAATCAAATAGAAATCTTGAATGCATTAATAAGAAAATATAGTAGCATTAAAAACATTACTTCATTGGATTTTATCTATGAATAGGTAGCTCATCATCTAGCTATTATGAAAAAAATATATTAAAAATTACTTCTAAATTTATAAGGACTAACTTGCAAATCCTAAAAGCTACCATGACCCCCCTTCTCCTATAATCTTGCATTCCAAATTAGGATTACATATTCCACTTGGAGCTTCTTTGGACAACCCTTTTATGAAATAAATATAAAGTTTTCTATTTCATTAGAAATTTTATATCATAAGAAATTCTTATCTCATTAAAATGTTTAGTTGGTCTTTTGTGATATTGAATATGTACCATAAACTAGCTAAAATAATTGAAATTTTTATTATTAATTGCATTCACAAGTAACAAACCTAGTTTTAAAATTATATATATATTTATTAGATTTAAATGTCATAAATAATCTTCATTAGACTCATGTTATGCTCACTAAGAACTCCAAATCTGATAATCACATGACATAATTGTTGTACACTCATAAAATATATGATTTTGTTGTAAGAAAAACCTGAAATTATTTTAAAACTCTTGCTAATTTATATATATATATATATATAATTTTATTTGTATCTCAGAAAAAAAGGACACACTTCCCAATATAAAATAGAAAATAAATTTAATTGATTTTTGAGTATTTTAACATTTTATAAATTAAATTTGAGAAGAACATTTATGAAAAAACAAGAGCGTATCCAACTCAAACTTATCAGGAAATTTCTTCATATTCTTCGAGAGTCGAACCATTTTATATGTCAAACTCAAACTTATCATTCAAATGTATTAGACAGCTCTGAAATTTCTTCCTCCTCTTCAAGAGTCAAGTCATTTTCTATGTTAAATTTTTGGCGAATCATTTCTGGGTCTTTACATGCAGCAATGTCCTCAGCCACAATGCAATATGATATTTCAAGTAGACTCTGAACGTAAAGGTAATTAGCTGCCTGCACTCAAAATTTATTGAATAAATCATTAAAAAGGGACAAATAATGCAGCTAAGGTTTAAAGAAGCAATGCTTTTTCTTTTCCATGAGAAGCAGTAACACAATAAAACATACGTGCATCAACTGGAAGAGAGTATCCTTATCATCAGCTACCGCCTCTCTAACCCATTTCTTCAAATCTACAGTTAGTTTGCTTGTGTCTGACATTTTGGCTTGGTATTCGCTGTATTTGATAATAAGTGCATAAATTCTGTTGGAAACATTTGGCAGTTTTATGGGATCTTTAGTACCTGAATCCCTTGTATCCTCTATCATACTCCTTATGACTTGCGACTCTATGGCCACATCCATATCTACTTCAAACACATGATTGTCTGAACTGCACAAAATCACCTTGCCTTCCATAGATACCGAATGTATAATAAAAATTTGAATAAAATTAAGAGGATAGAAACTTCAGCAGAGGTAATATAAAATCGATATGTTTAATACAGTACAATGGTCAGTCTTAGAGAGTCCGTATTTGAAGAAGTTCTTAATAGTATTTGGAGCGCTAAAAGATCAATGGATGCGTCGATAGGTAAACCTAAAAATTAAACTTTATTTATAGAACGTTTAATTTTAGTTTTAATTATTAAATGGAAAATTTGAATTATACAATAGCTATACGATAGTTCATTGAGATTTATTGAGAAAAATGTTATTTAATCAACTCACTGTGTCGCACTCTGTCGACAGTTTAGATCAGTCTACACTGAGCTAAAATGGGAGCTTGTGATAATGATGTCCTGACAGATAAGGATACACACAAAATGGATTTGTAGAAAAAGGTCTTCAGGAACTTTCAAGCAAACGCAATTGGGAAGTGTAAAGCCAAACTCTGCAACCTTTGTCGGCCTCTGCCTAAATGGGAGCTTTGGAACAGGTTATGGACATCCATCAAATCATAAAGGATAGAGCAATTTTGTCAGATGTTGTAGTTGCAACTGCTCTGGTAGACATGTATCCAAAATGTGGAAGCATAGACAAGGGGTGGGAACTATTTGAAAAAATGCCACCAAAAAATGTGGTTTCATGGAATACCATGATTATATGCACAAAATGGATTTGTTGACAAGGCTTTAAAGTTTTTCAAGAAAAACAAATTGGCAACATACTTCCCACCAAACGCCTCCTGCGAAATTTGGGTGGAAAGAAAATTATCTGCATATGGAACACTGTAAGTCAATCGTAGAGACCAGTGAAGCTCCATTGCTACAAAATATTAAATGTAGTAAATCAGGCTGCAGTGTCTGATGCTTTGCAAATATATGAAAATGTATGATGTGTGCTCGTATTGGCACCGTTGATTAAGTCTGCCGCCTAAAGTTTCTATTTCAAACCGTCAGACATGCCACAATCTGTGAGAAAATCCTTCCCCCATCTTGCCCCTCACCAAAAGAAAAACCTCAATAGCAGCAAGCGGTGGGCATATGGTCATGGGAACTACCAGCTCAAGACTGGAATGAGCGCTCACAGATCAATTTCTTGCAGGTGAACGCTACTTTGGCCTTGAGAATTTCGGCAATACTTGTTACTTCAACATTGTTCTTCAGGCATGATTTCAATAAATTTGTTTATCTAATTTTGCAAGTTCTTGAAACTCAATTTTTAGTTTGGATGGGGTTTAAAGTTAGAATCTACTAATTTATTAACCTTTTAGTTTTTTATGTTTACCTTGTTGTCCTCATCAAATGCCTTGTCAAGCAGGCCTCTCATCTAACTAAATTTTGATAGTCGTATGGCCATATTAATGGAAGCATGTCGCATGAAAGGGGAGATTGTGGGTAGAGGATAAGGCTTTCTGAATGATTATAATTTAGCTTTTTTTTATAATAGCGCAATTTAAATGGATAAAATCACTAACGAACAAATTTCGAACGCCAAATTTAGGTACCGATATAAATGATGTTAGGAAGGAAAAGATTAAACAATTCGTAAATGGAAGATTTCTCCTATTATTAGTGACTAGCACTTGCACCCCAATAAGGTGCAATACTTACACCAATAGGTTGAGCCCACATTATTTATGGTCGTGAAAAGCAGTGGACAGCGTGAAGAAAGTAGTGATCTATCTCGCCTATCCCTCTCTACCTCTTCCTCCCTCTCTCCCCCCTTCTTTGTGAAAAATCTATTGCAGTTACTGATTATTAATCTCCTATCTATAAAGATTATTTGACTGCTGAAAATTAATTCACAGCAAATACTGAAAAATAATACAACTACAACTTCACAAATAAAACTCACAGGAATAGAGAGGAAAACATGCAAACTAATAAACACAATATTTTTGGACAAATTGTCCCTGAAAAAACCCCGGAGGGAAAACCAGTACTGCAGATGAGGAATTATATTAATCTTCAGCAAATCAAGAGATACAAAAGAAACTGTTTGCCTCTCACTGACAAAGCTCTGGCAATATTCTTCACTGGAAATTCTTCTCTCAATTTATCCTGCTGAAATTCCACTGCTGCTACCTCCAATGCTATCACTGTGCCCTTGCTATCACTGCAAGACTATTTGCTATCACTGCAAATATTTCTCCAACTTGTGTCTATCAGTCCATGTTCTCCAAATGCCCAATGATCCCCTTTTGAACTATTCTCATTGGAAAACCAATGGCCAAGATTTAATCTCAAGCAATGGCTAAGATTAATTAGACTCTAACAAACCCTAACTAACTGGTTTCTAGAAGTCTCTAGAGGAATCAATTATTTAATTAAATAATTAAATATTTAGACCTAACTAACTTCTATCTAGAAGTCTCAAGAATTAAATGCTAATTCTTGGAATTGGAGAAACAACTGTCCGAGCTACAATATTAAATTAACACTCCCTTTTAGCGAGGAAGGTGTTCTGCATAACATCCAACATATCTCTGAAGAAGATGAATTTCGCCTTCCCCAAAGCTTTTGTCATAATGTCTGCTACCTGCTGATCTATAGGTATACACTGTAGCTGAATAATCCCCCATTGTACACAATCCCTGATGAAATGATACCTGATGTCTATATGTTTAGACCTATCATGAAACACTGGATTCTTAGACAACTTGATGCAACTCTGATTGTCACAGTGTATCATTCTAGTCTCAACCTTCTGACCTAACAAGGCTACCAGCAACTTTCGAAGCCATATCATCTCACATGTCGCCATGCTAGCTGCTATGTATTTCGCCTCTGTAGAACTCAGGGCCACGGACTTCTGCTTCCTACTGTACCAAGAGACAACTCCTGATCCCAAGCTAAACCAACACCCTGAAGTGTTTTTCCTATCCATTGTACTACTTGCCCAATCTGTGTCAGTATAGCCTATCAACTTGATACCATCACCTCAAGTATATTTGATCCCATACTCAATTGTACCACGCAAATACCGCAACACATGCTTTGTTGCTATCCAATGCATTCTTTTCGGTTCAACCATGAACTGACTAAGAGAATTTACTGCAAAGGATATATCTGGTCTAGTGTTGACCAAATACATGAGAGACCCAATCAACTGTCTGTATAAGGTGGGGTCTACATCCTTCTCCCTGGATGAGTCTACCTTCTTCCAATTCATGATCATAGGAGTAGACATGGCTTTGCAATCCTCTATCTCGAACCTCCTCAAGATTTCAATGCAGTATTTACCTTGACCAAGGAAAATCTCACCATCTGTCTGCCATACCTCCATGCCTAGAAAGTAGTGCATAAGCCCCAAATCCTTCATCTTGAACTCTGCTGCAAGGTCCCTCTTGCACTCCTCTATGAGCCCCAATGAACCTGTTAAAAACAAGTCATCCACATATAGAACAAGAATGAGAATCTCACTCCCAACTACCAAGTAGTAGAGATTAGCATCTGCCTCACTTTTCACACAGCCCAATCCCTGCAAGTATTCATCAATGTGCTCATACCACGCCTTGGGAGCCTACTTGAGTCCATAAAAAGCTCTCTTCAATCTACACACGTGGGTTTTACTGCTATGTGCTACAAAGCCCTCTGGTTGTTCTATGTATACTTCCTCTTTCAATTCACCATTAAGAAACGCTGTCTTGACATCCATTTGATGGATGGCCATCCCAATTTGTGCTGCAAGAGAGATCACAGCCCGTATAGAAGTATACCTGGCCACTGGAGTGAATGTCTCCTCATAGTCTATTCCCTCCTTCTAAGAGAAATCCTTGGCCACAAACCTTGCCTTGTATTTCTTGATGCTACCATCTACACCGTGCTTGATCTTATAGATCCAGCGAGATCCAACCACTGCCCTATCTGTCGGTCTAGGCACAACCTCCCACACATCGTTCTGCACTATTGAGGTACATTCCTCAACCATTGCATCTCGCCACACTTGCTGTTGTGCGGCCTCTTGATAATTAGAAGGCTCACTATCTACCAACTGACTAACTAAAGCCATATAGTCATTCTACCTGGCTGGTTGTCTCCGCTACCTACTACTTGTCCTAGGAGCTCCCACAAACTCCTGAGTATCCTGTTAGTTACTACTACCAACTGTAGAGGATGAAATATCAACCCCCATGTGTTCTTGATGCATCTCTTGGATCTACTACATCTATTGCTCCATACTCTATGAACTCTCAACACCTGAGCCTATGCTTGTACTAGTCACTATACTCGAGCTTCGCTGTCCCTGATCTGATTGCTCAATCCTTAGAGCTTTTGTTGGCTGCTCACTCTGATCATCTGTTGGCAAATCTCTGGATCTTCTAAATGCCTTGTCCTCCATGAACTTAACATCACACCTGACTATAATCCTCCTTGCCCTTGGAATAAATATCCGATATGCCTTTGATGTCTTGCTGTACCTCACAAAGTACCCTCTCTCTGCAGTCTGATCTAACTTGGAATGTGTAGCACCTAGAATGTGACAATATGCCAAACTCCCAAATATATTGAAGTGGCTGACATCTGGCTTCTTCCCTAAGAATGCCTCCTCTGGTGTCATCTTGCCCAATACCTTATGTAGAACCCTGTTTTGTATGTATAGTGCTGTATTGCATGCCTCTGCCCATAAGTAACGTGGCATATCCTTGTCATACAACATAGCCCTTGCCTCCTCTGATATAGATCGATTCTTCCTTTCAGCAACCCTATTTTATTGTGGGTTGTAAAGAACAGTCCACTCTCTCTTGATTCCTTCCCTGGTACAGAACTCCTGGAACTCTTTCCCTTTGTACTCGCCTCCATTGTCTGACCGAAGAACCTTTATCTTCTTTCCTGTCGAATTCTCCACAAGAGCTTTGAATTCTTGGAAGCGACTGAAAACCTCATCCTTGGTCTTCAAGAAGTATATCTAGGTTTTCCTGGAGAAATCATCAATAAAAGTAACAAAGTACTCGTATCCTCTGAGAGACTTCATCGACATTGGTCCACATATATCTGAATGTACTAGATCAAGAACACCCTTGGATCTGGTGTCACTCCTTGGAAAAGTTGCTTTCACAAACTTCCCCAACACACATCCCTTACATACATCATCATGCTCTGTGCTCACCTCTGGAACACCTGTCACTATCTCACGAAGAAATTTAAGTGCTCCATAATGTATATGGCCCATCCTCCTATGCCATAGCTCTCCTTGATCTCTAAAATTTTTGCTGCTCATCAGTGCCTTATGAGTATCAAACTGCAACTTGTAAAGTCGGCCGCTCCTAACTCCAATAGCTATGGGTGATTTCCAATCCTTGTGCTTGATTAACACATTTGCCCCTCTAAAGAGTACATTGTAGCCTTTATCCTGAATGACAAATACAGAAATAAGATTCATACCTAGGCCTGGCACATGCAACACATCATGAATGGGAATCAGCTTGCCATTCTCCCTCTGAAATAGAATAGTCCCTTTTCCAACTGGATTTAGTTTGGACATGTTCCTCATACAAATCTGGATTCTGATGTCCTCCTCCTTATAACTGGAGAAGTATTCCCTAACTCCTGTCATATGAAATGACGCCCCACTGTCTATATACCAAACACCCTATGAGGTTGAACTAATCATACAAGCTATGAGTGCAAACTCATCTTCCATTCTGCTAGAGAGCTCATCTGCACTTGCTGAAGCTGCCCTCTACTTCTTACCTTTCTTATTTTGTTGGCAATTGATGACATAGTGGCCAAACTCATGACAGCCGTAGCACTTGACTTTAGACAAGGCCTTCTTCTTCTCGCCTTTAGGATTTGATCCTTTGCTAGACCCCTTCTTTACTTTACCTTTTCTTGCTAGGGCAACGTTTTCATGTTCTGCCTCACTTTTCTGACTCTTACTGCTGGCACCATTAACAAGGCTTAGTCTAAGCTCCTCCTAAGTGAAGTCACTCCATAGTCGATCCCAACTCGGTAAGGTGTCTCGTCCATTAATAACTTGAACAAAGACATCCCCCTGCTTAGTAAACCCATTTAGGGCTATCCGTACTAGCTCGTCATCATCTGGTTTATCTCCAACAGCTGCCAACTCATCTTTGACAAGTCTAAGTCTGGTGAGGTAACTTGTAACATCTTCTCCCTTGTTCATCCTAGTGTTCCTCAACTTTTCTCTAAGAATCAGCTTCCTGTTAGTGGTAGCATTCTGGTATAGATTCAAAATGGCATCCCACATCATCTTTGCTATATCCAACTCTACGATATGTGGAACAATATGATCCTTAACACCATCAAGAATCAACCTCCTTGCCTTGGCATCTTCCTTCTTATATGCTAAGAGCTGTGCTAGATGTGTAGGTACAACTACAACACTAGTAACATATTCTTTGATACCATTCTCTTCCAGCAATAAAGAAATTCTGGCTTTCCAGACACCAAAATTTGAGGCTCCATCCAATCTATCCTGATCTCTTAAACTTGCTAAGGCCATCTCAAACAAAAAAATAGTAATAACAAAAATAATAATACTGAAGAGGTAGAACTGGGTTTTATAAACCCTCTATTTTTTTTTTCTTCCTGTGCTTGAGCTGAGCTCTTTCTGCCCTTAGATCTGCTCTGATACCATGTGAAAAATCTATTGCAGTTACTGATTATTAATCTCCTATCTATAAAGATTATTTGACTGCCAAAAATTAATTCATAGTAAATACTGAAAAATAATACAACTACAACTTCACAAATAAAACTCACAGGAATAGAGAAGAAAACATGCAAACTAATAAACACAATATTTTTGGACAAATTGTCCCTAGAAAAACCCCAGAGGGAAAACCAGTACTGTAGATGAGGAATTATATTAATCTTTAGCAGATCAAAAGATACAAAAGAAACTGCTTGCCTCTCACTGACAAAGCTTCGGCAATATTCTTCATCGAAAATTCTTCTCTCGATTTCTCCTGCTGAAATTCCACTGCTGCTGCCTCCAACGCTATCATTGCACCCTTGCTATCACTGCAAGACTATTTTCTATCACTGTAAATATTTCTCCAACTTGTGTCTATCAGTCCGTGTTCTCCAAATGCCCAATTGACCCCTTTTAAACTATTCTTATTGGAAAATCAATGGCCAAGATTTAATCTCAATCAATGGCTAAGATTAATTAGACTCTTACAAACCCTAACTAACTGGTTTCTAGAAGTCTCTAGAGGAATCAATTATTTAATTAAATAATTAAATATCTAGACCTAACTAACTTCTATCTAGAAGTCTCAAGAATTAAATGATAATTCTTGGAATTGGAGAAACAACTATCCGAGCTACAATATTGAATTAACATTCTCTCTCCCTCTTGTTCTCTCCTTCCCTCTCCATTTCTCTCTATATCACATATCCCTCTCTACCTATCCCTCCCTCCATCCCACCTATTTCTCTCTCACTCTCTCCTTCCCTCTCTACTTCTCTCCGTCTCTTAGTTATTCATCTCTACCTCTCTCTCCTTCCACCTCTAATTCTCTATAACTCCCCTATCCCTCTCTACCTTTGCCTCCCTCCCTCTCTATCTCACCCTCTCTAGCTCTCTCTTTACTTCTCTACTTCTTTTTATCCCACCTCTCTCTCCCTCCCTATATCTATCTCACGTATCCCTCTCTACCTACCTTTGTCCCTTTACCTTCTTCTCTTTCTATTTCTCTATCTCACCTATCCCTCTCTACCTCTCCCTCCCTCCCATCGCCCTTCTCTCTCCCTCTTCCTCTCTCCTTCCCTCTCTATTTCTCTCTATATCACATATCCCTCTCTACCTATCCCTCCATCCATCCCACCTATTTCTCTCTCACTCTCTCCTTCCCTCTCTCCTCCCCCCTCTAATTCTCTATATCTCTCCTATCCCTCTCTACCTCTCCGTCCCTCCCTCTCTCTCTCACTCTCTTTGGCTCTCTCTTTCCCTCTCTACTTCTTTCTATCCCACCTCTCTCTCCCTCCCTATCTCTATCTCACTTATCCCTCTCTACCTCCCTCTGTCTCGTTACCCTCCTCCTCTCTCTCTTTCTTTATCCTTCCCTCTCTACTTCTTTTCCCTCCTCTCTCTCTCTTTGTCTCTCTCTTTCTCAATCCTTCCCTCTCTACTTATTTTCCCTCCTCTCTCTCTTTCTCTATCCTTCCCTTTCTACTTCTTTACCCACCTCTCCAATTCATTCCAAAAACATCACTTCCTATACAACTTTAGTTTTTCATTTTTATATTTGTTTATTGTTTGACTTTTATAATAAAAAAAAAGAAAAAAAGAAAAAATTATTAAAAAGTTATTATATTATTTTATTTAAAGAATCTTTTTTATTTTATTTATTTTTTATTGTTTGGATTTTATAACATAGAAAAAGTTTTATTTTTATTAAAAAATTATTATATTATTTTATTTATTTTATTTATGATACAAATTATTTTATTTTATTTTATTTATTATATAAATTATTTATTTTTTATTGTTTGGATTTCATAACATAGAACAAGTTTTATTGTTATTAAAAATTTATTATATTATTTTATTTCTTTTATTTAATGAATCTTTTTTATTTTATTTATTATATAAATTACTATTTTTTTATTTATTACATACATTATTATTTATTTTTTATTATATAAATTATTTAATTTTATTTGATTTATTATATAAATTATTTATAAAACAACATATTCATGTGACTTAACGAATAAAAAGGAATTCCATTTTAGTACCAGACAAACTGAGGAAGGGCACCCCTTCTTGGAATGCTTGGGGATTTTGTAGCTTTTGTAGTAAATGTGTTTATTTCCAGCAGTGTATTTATTTTTAGTAGTGTGTTTATTTTCAACAGTGTGTTTATTTATGTTATTATGTGAATCTATTGAATGTTTATTATTTATGGCTTATAATTTAACTATGAGATCTAATGATTATTTGTGTTAATGATATTGCAGCTATGAGTTCAATTTCTAAAATCATTATTGTTGTTATTTCTATTGCAATCTCTATTGTAGAAATATTGTAGTACAACCATAGTCACAAAAGAAAAATATAATGTCAAGCCCATAATTTTATGCTTGAAAATCCAAACTATTATTTTTTTACAACATATATTAGCAACCTAACACTTACACAACATGCCACAATTACACAACATGACTTCTAAAGTATATCACTATCTGATAGACTATACATTTGAATGATAAACAACTCAAGGTTTACTTAGTTATGGGTTCTTGTTGGATGTCTCCTTTAGAAAATTTTCATGGAGGTTAAACCTCAAATTCCTACCAATGACTTAAATATCTCAGTTCAGACAAATTAGCTTACTGGAAGAATAGTTGACTCTAGCATAGTTATTGTGACATTCACATGGGAGGGGTAACTTAAGAACCTCTATATCGAAATACTTAGATGTGACTAATTTATTCATTTTTGAGTGCAACTTGTTATTTTTAATTAAATGTGTTGAGCTAGTGTGAGCCCAAATAACATTTATTAATTGAATAATTTAAGTTTTGCATATAAGGCATTGCATAATGGGTTAGTTAGATTAAATAATTATTCTAGGTCAGATCTTTACCCAACAAAGTGTTGATGATTTGATTTAAAGTGTTTGGCTAGAAGCTACTAAATCATATGATCAATAATTAAAAAAACCGGTATAATAACTATTTCACAAAACATTACTTTATAGGGTATATGCAAACTAATTGAGTAATTAGTCCAAGTATTGGATAAGGTAATTAATTTAAATTTGACAAAGCTATTATAATTAAAAGGGTTGAGAATATGTACATGTCCATATTTTATAGTTGGGTAAAGAAAATGCAACTAACAATTATTATTATTTTTTTATAATGACAATATTTTTACTCGTTACATTAATAATGATGTCAACAGTAGTATTAACATCTCTCTTTACAATGGTAATGCTAATATCTTAATACTTCTCTTATTATTAATATCTCCTTAATATTAATAATATTAGACCCAAAAAAAATATCTCTTACCTCTATATATAATATATTTATTTATTTAACTATCTACTAATTCATTATATATATATATATTTAAATAAATGAGATTAATTATATGAATAATGAACACTATAAATAATTAATAACTTTATTTATTCATATATATTAAATTTATTTATTATAGAATGAAATAACATAAATAAATAAGAGAAACTTCCTTTCTTTTAAAGATATATAATTCTACCTAATTCTTATCCTTTATTTTTAAAAAAGAAGAAAAAATCCTTTTAGTTAATATACTTCCCTTCTTCATGGGAATGTAGGAACATATCTCTTTTAACATTCTTTATGTGATTAAAGAAAATGGAAACATATTTAAGAAGGGCTTCTTGAAGAAAAAGAACGTGGGGCCCTACATGGGAAATGTATTTCTTTAAACAGCACATCTACTCCACGTCAATGAAGATCCCATCAAACTTAAGTTAGTTGATGATATTAAAGCTTCATAGAAATCACGCTTAACTCCATTCTAGGTTGCAAATTTTATGAGATGGTATTTAATAAACACCCATTCCTACCACGAAGCCCAATGAAATATGACAATAAAATCCTTGTCGTAAAGCTCATGGGGTTCCTGCTGGCATCAGACTACTGGAGATGCCGATGGGGTTCCCCCACATAAAATAGCCTATCGGCTAATCACAATCAGTAGACAAAATCTTTGTCACAACTCCGAAATCATTTAAAAAAACCAGATACCTCCATATCCGATGTACTTTTTTTTTTTTGTTATTTTTTACAATCTCTTTCAAGCAGATTCTATGAAAATCCGTTCTCTCACTATCTCTCTATGGGGAGGAGGGTGGCCACAAGTGATATGGGAACATACTAAAATTAAGGTTTTGTGTTTGTATTTTTATTTTGGGGTGGATGAGGGGGGGGGCAGCAGACCCATTCAATCAAAGCCACTAATTTTTTTTGGATGTTTATTTGCTTTACAATCTATTTGAGCAGAGTTAATGATGACTGGGTTGTTATCATTCATTTTTTGAGATCTAATCATCTATAAACAAGTTTTAATAAAAAAATCTATATCTAACTTAGTATGTTTGGAGTTCTACTTGTTGGGGTTAAGATTTGATCATGATATACAATTGTGTTGGAGTTTCTCCCAACTCCCACGAATAACTCCAGCTTCTACTGCGCCCCCGCACCAACTTCTCTTTTGCTTGCATTTTGGCGGTGACCACCGGGCTACCGCGAACTTTCTCTCTCCTCTCTGCAGGTTCACGATTGACTGTCCTGGCATCCCCCGCGTTACCGCAGTCTTGCTCTTCACTATCGGTGGTGGCGCAGTGGCATCATTCTTCATCTCCTGTGTTACTACAGATCAATCGCGTGATGACTCCTGTTGGGCGGTTAACTACTAGAGCTTGTTTATCGTTGTCCCGTAGTTCCCTCGCTAACCTCCTACGGTAGTGCAGTGTATTGTTTTCTTTGTGCTCGGCCCTTCTGTTAACTATCTTTGTGTTGTTACCACGGCCACCGTGGTCTTTTCCAGACCTCCCGCGGTTGGGCAGTAACCCCTGCGGTACCGCTAGCTGGTCATGCCTTCACCGCGGTAATACGTTATAACATCTTTTTAGATGGTGGATGTTAGTGGGGTCTATGCTGGCAGGAGTTAATTTGATGGGACATACCTTTAATATGTTTTGATCCAAAAGGACTTGTTTTGGCTGGCATAATGAATTTTCTTTTAATATTGTAATTATGTTATATTTATCAGACTACCGTGTAGTTTTGAGAGGACCTTGTGATGTTGAATATATTAGTGCTAGAAGGTGAATGGATATGGATCTACAATAGAAATGTTTAATATATAAAAATATGTAATATTGAATTGCTCAGAAGAAGCAAATTTGCAGCTGTAGCTGCTCTATGGAAATAAGTTTTTATTTTATTTTAATATAAACTATGATATTTCTGGTTTTTGAAAAATCTTGTCAAAGTTTTTTTTTCGTTGTTCTTTGCCTTTACTCCTTCTAATTGTACTCGTTTTTGTGAAGATTTGAGCTTTGAATGAAATTGCATTTTTTGTGGTGAAGATTTGGACTTTATAGAACTTTGCACTGGTCGGGTCAAGATTTTAGATTTATTAAAGTTACAATTTTTGGGTATTAAAATTTCAACTTTGAAAAGTTTGCACATGTTGGGATTAAGATATGGAGATCAGATTTATAAATGAATGCATGTATTAGGGATTAGAATTTATAAAAGAATGCATGTATTAGGGATCGGAATTTGTAAAAGAATGCATGTTTTGGGGATCAAGATTTGGGCTGCTTTGTGCTTTGTCTATTTAAGTAATATTGATATTTTTGTTTTGATCTCCAAACATAACTATGTTAAAAGAATTAACTTTTGACATTTGATTATCTGATATTTGTAGCTCTCTGTGTTTAAGCTATATAAATCTACTTGATATTTTACTTTCAATGAGTGAGTTAGAGATGAATCTTTTAGATTTCTATAGTCCATAGATGTTTGGGGATGTAAAGTTTTATTTTTCAAGTTCTTGTGTGAATTATTTTTCCTTTCTTGACTATCTGTCAGAATTTAAAAGTTTATCTTAACATCTAACTCCCTTTAACTAATCCTCTGAAATTTTGTACTTTTATTATGGTTGAAGGGTTGAGAAGTTCTAATATATATCTATTCTTGTAATATGATATAAAGAAGATCTAAGAAAAACATTTCAGCTTTTGGTTCCTCATGATTTGTAATTTTCCTTTATCTGTATATGTCTTCTCTTTTTTATGATATCTAAGTCCCAAACAACAAATTGGAATTTATTTTGCATGCAAATTATGATGATTGAATATTTGGGCTTTGTTGTTTTTCTGTTTAATTTTTCAATTTATATTGTTGCTTTCTAACTAGAATGGATAAGATGATCTGATTTATGTTTCAAGTTTTGGTGGTTCAATGTCTAGGCTTTTTTACAGTGCCTGTGCAAAGTTACACTTTCCCCCTTGAATACCCTCTTAAGAAAAACCAATGAAACTTTTGTTTTCATTTATTTGTATTTTGTTTATTAGTGAATTTGGATCTGCGCACTTCTTTGAACCTAATCAAATTCCTCTATCTATGTGTGCCTGCTCAAATATCAAAATTTTAGTTGAAATTAACATTGTATTAAAATAATAAGTAATTTTTTATCATTTTTTTGGTAGTTGAAGATTCAGGGACTATGTCTATTACCTGATTAAACCTCTAATTTTAATTTGGTAATCTGAAACTTAATAATAAGGAAAAGTTTAAATTTTAATGATTCAAGGTGACCATCATTTTAAATTTCAAATTGCTATTGTGATACCTAATGCCCCATTAACAACCTGTTGATTTGTTTTATTTTCCAATCTTTGTCGATTGAAGATTTGGGCTCTATGGCTTTCTTTGGTTAAGCATCAAAATTTCATTCGGATATAAATTAGCACTTCATCTTAGTTAATGGTTTATATTATCTGACTTTTTCTCTTTCAGTTTCAAAATTTTATTTTGGTATAAACAAACTGTAGTGTTTTTCCCATGCTTTGATGGTTGAAGGTTGATTTTGTGGCTATACTGGTTTAAATCTAAATCTGTGATAAAAATGACTCTTTAAGTGGTTGAGGGTTTGGGTTTCGCTATGTGGTTTGCTTTAATTTTCACTTTAAATTTGAATCTCTAACATTTTTGCTTGTGAAGGATATATAAGATATTCCTGCAACATATCAACTATTAACCATAGTAGCATACCAAATCTACTCTTATTAAAGCTTTAACCCTTTAAGTCTAGGTTTTATCACTTTGCCACAAGGTCATATCACTTTTCCTCTTACACATCAAAATAAATATAGCATCCAAAATCTTTAAACACACAATATGTTTGTATCGATGATGTTTTCCATGGAACAAGAACTATTCTTTTTTTGGTTAAAAATAAATATATTTGAGCTTTAATGTTTCAATTCTTCATTCCAAAATATGTGGAGTACATATACTGAGTACCAATCATAGCATTGTTGATCTCAAATTAGGTGATATTTGTTACATTGGTGGTTGTCGTTGCACCAAAATATTGACCTGTCAATGTCTGATACAACCGCCATATTTATGTAAAATCTAAAGGAGACGGTTAAGCTATGTCACAAACCCAAGCATCGTGTTGGACAAGGAAGACCAAGGGACAGACCATCTTGCAACAATCCCCCCAGTGCAAGTGAGGGGTTTGAACTTGTGACCTCGGCTCTAATACCAATTATTACATTGGTGGTTGTTGTTGAACCAAAAGATCGGCCTATCAATGCCTGATACAACCATCAGATTTATGTAAGATCCATAGGAAGCAGTTAAGCCATGTCACAAACCCAAGCACTGTGTTGGACAAGGAAGACCAAGGGATGCACCATCTTGCAACAATATTCCACTACCTCCACCACCTAAGTGTTCTTTAAATGTTTGCTTTTATTAGCTCAGTTCTTGTTAGGAGCAGAGGTTGGGAGAGGAAAGATGACCCATGTATCATTACAAGCCGAAGGGATTTTCGTAGTATGAGAGATATGTTATGGATTCCATGGATAACAAATAAACCATAGAAATCCCATTCTTGATTATGTGGTTCTCCACTTGCTATATTTTTAAACTACTCCACATATATCAGAAGCCACAACCATCTTGTGTAAGTTAGAGTAATCTGTAAGCAAGGAGAATATAGGTTTTTTTTGTGGTAGTTTACGATGGAGTTTTGGGGTAAGCCTTAGACTATTATGTGAAAGGCATCATTTTCACTCTCTTTATTCCAATATATTATTCCTTAAAGAATATATGGAATTTGTAGATTCCTTGATTCATGCTCTGAAATAAATTACTCTGAAATGCCTACTAAACTTATGTCGGTGAAGTTGGATATCTCGCTAGCACACAGAAACATCCAAAGATTGGATTTTACGGGCCACTTCCAACGAATCAACTAACGAAATCCTTTATGCAGTTCTGGGTATGGGCCACTTTCAATGAATCAACAGACGAAAACCCTTTTTTTCTCAATCCGCAAACACCACTTTTGTAGGACTGTCTATACGATCTCATGGAATTTCACTTCATTTTATTTCAATTTGCATTTGGGTGTTTCACAGTCCTGTCAATGCAGACAGGTAGGTAGTAAAAGTAGATTTTTATAATATTTTGTTTTTAAATATTTTATTCTTTTATTTTAACAATTATACAAGATATTAATATTTTTTTATTTTGGATATTTTGGATGAGCAGTCACAATCACAAAAACGCCGCAAAATAGTAGTTGACAAAGCTATCTCATATGCATCCTGAATATATCTCATTGAATTTGTCTAACATTTGTAACAATATATCTTTGGGCATTATTTATAGAAATTTTATATTAAGATATATATACTAGTACAATGCGAACTGCAGCTATAGAAAAAAGAAATTATATTCTATCCGTGTAATTATTACAAA
Organism: Sequoiadendron giganteum; assembly: GCA_007115665.2. Taxonomy (NCBI): domain Eukaryota; kingdom Viridiplantae; phylum Streptophyta; class Pinopsida; order Cupressales; family Cupressaceae; genus Sequoiadendron; species Sequoiadendron giganteum. The sequence goes on from CM021100.1 coordinate 387,866,758, forward strand.
TCATATATATAAAGCAAGGAAAAGAAAAAGAAACAACAGTACATGCAAACTGCAATTGCATAGGCAACATTATTTCCTGTATACACGACGTCAAAAATATCAAAGACCATTCAATGCTAATTAAAAATGTTCAAAGATCAAGCGCGCCCTTCAGTTTCTACCTGGCCAATACAATAAAGCACAAAATGGCCCTTAGCCGACAATCCATCCCAAAAGAAGCAAATTGCTGAGTAAGAGCTCCACTGAAAAAATGAAAAACAATATAAAGAGCAGGGGGCAATATAACCACATCATCATGGCATTTGAGAACTCCCGCTCATGATTTATAGCATCTCAGTAATTATTAAAAATTACTTTAATATTCGAAAACCCATCACAGGCAAAGAATGAAAACTAACCACATTAGAAACAATAGAGACTGGGGAATAGATGGAATTGTACATTAATGAGATTATGTGTAACATGAAAATAATGCGTTGAATATAAAAAAATGGAATCACGGAGATTCTGTTTGAGAATAAAACATAAATATACGAGCTTTCTCATTAACCAGGCAAGAGAGGAATGCTCTCAACTCAAATTCGGTAGTATGGAAAGTAGTTACAATATAGACTCGATACTAGAACTCAACACAATGAGCTGGACCGATTGAGACTAAGCCCAACGCTTCAAAGATTTGAGTAACAAGGACCAGGGAATGTTAGCCGCAACGATCACATTAAGCAAAAATTTACCGATCATATTGTGTCCAGATATAACATCTGGATGGGCAATAGGGTGATGGTTGAAATGCATTATAGCAGTTCGTCTTATCCAAATTTAAATTCCGTTAGAGTAGTCATCTCGGAAAATGAGATCTTCAAAAAATATAAAACCTTGATGAACAAATTGTCCCAAACTGCTGTTATTGTTGTCTTTGATATTCACGCTCCCAGGGTCGTTGTTACTCAATCTTTGAGGCATTGTGGGGCGTCCTAATCGGCCTTGCCTTTGGCCTGGAGCAATACTATCGACCCTATACTCACCTCAGGTTGATTCTAGTGCATTATTTATGCTTGGAGTAGTTACAGACAATGGTTCATATTGTTTGACCGATATGGAAACTCACGGGTCCCATAATTCGGAGATGCCTTTAATTGTTCCACTTTCTAATTCATTCCCTCTAATCGAGTACAGGTAACTACGCCATGTTATAATTCTGACAGCTATATTCTGTGCAGTAAATAACGCATCACTATAACCAATCAATCATCGCCTCTAATTAGGGAGCAATTATTAATAATTTCTCAGCCTTTGCGTTCCTTCTATTATCGTCCATTTCACTCGACCGAATAATATGCTGTTCACTAAAGTGTGCATGTTTCCTGTCAGGCAGCCCTTCAATTAATACGGCTTATACTTCGTGCCTTAAAATCTATATATATATTGGGGTTGGGGCCCTAGATCAGTTGGCTAAATCTTTCCTATTGGTCACGAGGTCTAGTCTCCCCCACCCTCGTGGTACCAGAAGGCGTGTCACACCAGCGCCGCGGGTCTTCTCAACATCCTAGTCAAAAACATACAATATAACATAAATATCAAATTAATTTTTAATTTTATACATAAATAAAAAAATATAGTAACTTTTTTTGATGAATAGGTAGCTATCTATATTAATATAAAAAGATAAGATACATATTCACAAAAAAAAATGGGTGGTAAAAAGGCACATTGGGAGAGTCACATGGAAAGAGCCCAAAAAGTTAACAAAAAACATTGAGTTAAAGATGAATATTTTTATTAATTTCTATTTGTAGAAATATCAATTATTTTTATTTTTTTAATAAAAATATTATTTTTATGGTGAATATAATTAAAGATGTGTATATAATTGAAAGGAAATTAAATAGATTTTTTAATATAATACACTTTGGCTAATTTTAATTATCTATTTTAAAAAATAGAAATTTGTCTATATTAAATAATTTATTGTTAAGGATATCTAAATTTAAATTATATGTTTATTTATAAAAAGTAAATCCAATCATTTTTTAGCTATAAAATGAAAGAATTGAAGGTTTGAATCAGGTTTCGAATTTGGTGGTTGTGTTGGTTGTTTTTTTCAATTTTAAATATTATATTAAAACTTTAAAATTGTGTAGTTTGATTTCTTATATTTTTTTATGTAATTGTATATATGACACTTTATATTATTAGTCAAATATAAAAATTTATTATTCGTAAATATAATATAGTATTTTAATTTATGATATTAATATATATCATTTATACTCTTTATTATAAAATATAAATTAATTTAAAATATTTAAAAAAAAATACAATGTAATTGCTTTTGATTTTAAAAATATTTTTAGTAAGATTATCTTAGATTATTTTCTAATGTGAACCTAGAAAGTTATTGTAAGAGTATATTTATGATTCTCAAATTTCTTAGTGATAGTAATGATTCTTTTATCTTAATCTATGCAATTTATAATATTTATCATATAAATATTATGTTATTTTAGAATCTTTTCAAAATAAAATGGAATTTCTTTAAACTTTTAGAATGGTTCTAAAAGATTATCTTCAATATAAACTTCTTATTAATTGCAATAGTAAATTTAATGTTTTTGAATTTATTACTATTAGTTATCATTGTTTCTTAATTTTACATTCATTTTTACAATACATACAGAGAGAGCGAGGATATCACATGACTAAAAAAATAATTTTAAAAAAAATTCTATAATGATATGTATAAATTAATAGGAGATCATGGAGATAAAAAACAATAACAAGTGAACATTGTCCAATATTGTTTTTAGATGACTCCATGTACAAATGAGGAAGCCTTTCATATATAGGAAAAGAAGAGGCAATCTACCTATGATGTGGATTGACAACTACTCCATGATGTGGCACAAATGAGTAGGAAAGTGCCCTATTAGGTGTCAACCTTATGATCACTTGGAGTGTGCAAACCAACAACCTATTTTCAAACCAATTCATCAACCTTATTGCTAAGTGTTGAGTGACCTTTGAGGTGAGAAGAAAAGTCTTCCAGCCTCAAAAAAGTAACACATGAGGTTAACCAAATAATTTTGTAACCTTCAAAGGACTAAAAGGTTGCACATTCAGTTAGACAAGATGTTATCTAACCTCATCAACCTAGGTACACTTAAGTATAGCGAATAGATAAATAATTCACACAAACACCCCCATTAAGTGATACTTGGGAAGATAAAAAAAAGTGAAATAGATAAACATAAAATGGGTCTCAACTACAAGGCCATTTTAGGTGCCCATATACAAATACATTCTCTCCCAAATTGAGAAAAAGGGAGAAAACCTAGTGGGAACAAAAGTCCTCTCCAAAAAGGAGAATTATAAGGATTTAAGAAATTTTGAAAATATGTCCCTTGATGATGGGAAAATGGTGACAAAGAACTTTTGAAGCATGTAGAATTTGTAAAATCTATGAAAGATGAACTTATGTTTATTGGAATCGATGAATCTCCAAGAAATGTGGACCAGTATAAGAGATACAAAGCATTACATGAGTGAGCATTAGAACACTACTCAACCATGTACACAAAGGAAATCAAACTCTCCGAAGTTGAAAATATAGATAGTAATGTGATTAGGAGTAATAGAATTTCAAAAAATATGACCCACTAAAATGATCTCACATATGAGAGATCAAGATAGAATGTTCATGAGACCTCCCAAGAAGATTCCTCCACTGCTTCTTTGAAAGAAGCATTAAAATAGCACATCATAGTCTACCCTTAATGCTTAGAAAATAAGTAGACCAACTAAAATTGGGCATAAAAGTGTGCAAGGAATGTAGAGATGTACATGAAACTAAGAAAGGGTGTCCATCAAGAGACACACAAATGATACAAGAATTATGAGGATTCATTTTTGTGATGGAAAAAAGGGTAACACACACCTTTGGGAGAGAATCACAAGGATCCATAACTGTGATGTCAAATCAAGCCTCTACACAACCCCCTATTAAACACTTTTTAATTTAGTGTAAGTACATAATTCTCAAATTCCTAGAAACTCATTCAGTTTTGTGGCATATTTGTGTTGAGTTTATTTATCCTTGATGTCATGTGCTTCAACTCCTTTTTCAATGCTTCATACTTCAAATCAAGTCATTCTATTTGTTTGAATAGAAAACTTTTCCTATTCTCTATAGTGGTCAACTTTGTGTTTGTGAAGCGAGTATTTTATATTCTTTACATTTTGTTTAAAGCCATATGCTTATGTTGACTTGATGTGGATAGTTTTTTTCTTCACTCACATGGTTTGTGAGTTGGCAGCATTAAAATATTCTTTGGCATATTTGTTGGCTTCATTATGGTGTCGGGGTTATCCACGGATTTGAAGGAATTATTATCATTTGATAATGATGTTTTTTTGTTGACCTAAACTACAACGGATTTCAAATGTTAGTTCATTCTATTCAAGTAACTTGTGGTAATAAGGAAACGATTGTGTTGTTTTTTCTCAGCCGAACCCTATATTTAGCCGCCACCCTTGGAAGTTTGTAGATCTATTACTTTGGTTCGCCAACATGAAATGGTTGTTGGTTGCATACAGAACAAGTATTTTGGTTTGTTATTTTTTAGTGTACTCTACTTCGAGCTGTTATAGTAAAATATCTTTACTTGGCTTTTGTGATTTGTTCATCTTACTATGAGCCAGGTAAAATAATACCATTTTCTGTTCTCTTGTTACTTCTCCTTATTTATCTAGTTGAAGTTGTTTTATCAAAGAGAAAGAATTCTTGGCAATGGTTTATGTTTTGTTAGTTAATGATATCTGTTATAAAAAATATATATTTTGTTTTTGGGTTTAACCCAAGTTTAACACTCTAGGGTTCTATTGCTTTTGATATCATTTTTATTGAATTTGAAATGGCATTGGTTTTGAAAAGCATACATGAATTCATTGTAAACCCTACTTGGGTATTCAAAATATTTGAAGGGTTTAGTTCTTCTATTACAAACCCTAGTTTATTGATATGGGTTCTTGAAAGATATAACAATTTTGTCTCTACACTATAATTGGTTTTTCTCAGCCGAACCCTATATTTAGCCACCACCCTTGGAAGTTTGTAGATCTATTAATTTGGTTCACCAACATGAAATGGTTGTTGGTTGCATACAGAACAAGTATTCTGGTTCGTTATTTTTTAGTGTACTCTACTTCGAGCGGTTACAGTAAAATATCTTTACTTGGCTTTTGTGATTTGTTCATCTTACTATGAGCCAGGTAAAATAATACCATTTTCTGTTCTCTTCTTACTTCTCCTTATTTATCTAGTTGAAGTTGTTTTATCAAAGAGAAAGAATTCTTGGCAACGGTTTATGTTTTGTTAGTTAATGATATCTGTTCTAAAAAATATATATTTTGTTTTTGGGTTTAACCCGAGTTTAACACTCTAGGGTTCTATTACTTTTGATATCATTTTTATTGAATTTGAAATGGCATTGGTTTTGAAAAGCATACATGAATTCATTGTAAACCCTACTTGGGTATTCAAAATATTTGAAGGGTTAGTTCTTTTGTTACAAACCCTGGTTTATTGATATGGGTTCTTGAAAGATATAACAATTTTGTCTCTAAACTATAATTGTTTTTTATCTCTAAAAATGGTTGTAAGCCATTTATGAAGAGAGTTGTAAAAGAGAAAAACATATACTTCAAAAAGGAGAGAGGTGTTCTATTGAAAGTTTAGAAAAAAAAAAATTGCACATTTACTGACTCTGGTTTCTAAAACAAAAATGCAACTTGGTTTAAAATTTGTGAAAAACAAGTTGAGTTCATACACTGTATTTGATATCATTGCATTATTTATTTTGTACAGTGGAGATTTTAAGATTGCACACACAGTGCAGTTATAAGGTCTTTACTTTGCAAAATATACATGTAAGAGATATTGGAAAAAGGTTTTGATACCCCTATTGAAGTTGGTGCTTCAGATTGTATCAACGACTAAGTTGGTGCTCAGAACATTGTTGTAATTCATTTTTGAGATTAAGCCTACAAGGCAATTTGGAGTGATTTTTCTACCCCTGGAGGGTTTTCCACTCGTCATCTTTGTGTGTCTCTATTATGTCATTTTCTCAATCTATTCCTCTATTTTTTATATATTGAAAAATGTTTTAGGTAATCAAAATGCTCTAATATGTATCCTTGCTCAATTCATTGTCCTCCAATGTTATTTGTTCAATTATTCTTCATGGTGGAAATGTAAATCTGTTTACTCCTAAAAATGAAAGCATTTGTTTTGTATGCTTGTTCACTCTATCTTATATGAACAATAATGTTATGTTATAATCTAATGATGTTATCCATTTAAGTTATCTTCTATTTTTTCTGGTCAAGATCTGTTTGTTTCTAGACAGCATCGTATGTCATAGTATACTTGATAAGGTGATGTTTCAGTTTGTCTTGTAAGAAAAAATTTCAACCCTGATTCACCCACCCCCCCCTCTCAGTGTTGTTCCACTTCCAATAATTTGTTGTTATGAGTTTGTACAAGTTTATTGTTATGAGGTATAAAGGAGTGCTTTGTAATTAGCTTATATGTGATGTAAATTGACACTTTATAGTGAGAGTACAATAGTGCGCCCATTGAAAAGAAGATGAAAAAGGATATAGTTGGAAAGAACCAAGGGCTTAGTTACCATGTGACATAGTTCCCACTATCTCCACCCCAAATTTGATGGGCGTCAATTTCTTCCCCCAATTGTACTGTGAGTAGACACTGTGGACAGATCTGCAAAAAAATATCACCAAATTATGTATTGCATGTGGATGGCCCATGCATATGCTAAATGGGGGCCTTTTTATGGGCCCGTAGATGCAAATCGCACCTCTGTGAGTGTGTGGGATTGCGTGGGGGTGTGGATTAGAGTAAATCCACCCTCAAGCCAATTGGAGTCTGTCAAAATTTCCACCCACCTCCCACAAAGTTAATAAACCTGTGAATAACTCATTCTACCTACCAAAAAAGAGAAAATAGTGCCTCTTTCAGTTCTGCCATTAGCTTAAATTGTATTTGCGATGGCCATGGCTTACCGGTAAAATGCATGGAAAGAAAACAAAAAATATTCACTTGGGTGGAATGTATGGAAGACTTCAGGAAATTCATGGCCTGCTTTAAATTCCAATCACTCCATCTACATATGTGATGCAAAACGCTAACGCCTATGAGGAATTTGCCTCATTCATTGATGATTTCCCTTTGGATGGTAAATAAAAATCTCATGGGTGTAGATCATGCCCTCAAGGGCCTACAAAATCATGCCTCCCATCATTCCAATTGGGCCTTAGTGATAATTTTATAATTATTCAGTATTAAACCACAAACTATAAATCAATCGTGCCTCTGTGAATAGAGGTATGACCATTTTTTGAGAAGGGACTATGCCATAAATTGGATAGAATATAATTTGATTTTCCTAAGGGGTGGGGTCATTTCCAGACTACTATGAAATATGTAGGCTGACTTCAAACAACACTATAAAATTCTATAAAAATACCTAGCCATCTTCCTGAAATTGTTAACATGCAACAATGGAGATGACAATATATAATTTTGTTCATTTTTTTGGCTTACAAATATCTCTCCCTATGCTATCATACCATACAAGAAATTACAAGATCTTTGACATAAAGAAACAAACATAAGTGAACTATTTTCAATACTATATTTAGATGATCCCATGTACAAATGAGGAAGTCTTGCATATAGGCAAGGAAGAGGAAATCCGTCTATGATTTGGATTGATAAGTGCCTTATGATGTGGCACAAATGAGTAGACAAGTGTCCTATAGTTTTCAACCTTAGGATAACTTGGAGTGTGCAAACCAACAACCTATTTGACCAAGTCATCAACCTTGATGTAAAGTGTTGAGTGACCTTTGAGCTGTGATAGAAAGTCTTCCAACCTCCAAAAGGTAGTACATGAGGTTAACCAAATAACTTCATAACCTAGACTAATGTTATAAAAGGTTGCACATATTTAGACAAGTTGTTTTCTAACCTCATCAACCTAAGTACAGTTAAGTATAGTGAACAGATAAATTATTCACACTAACAATATGCACTTTCATTTATCGTATATCTAATTTTTATCTTTAAATTTATTTGTTTGATAAAGAGTTTAAAATTTGTATGTTTAGATCTTAATTTTTTTAAATCATATTTTTTTTAACTCTTGCAAAATTTGATCTTTATAGAAGTTTTTTCCATTCTACAAATAAAACTAATCTTGATATTTCATGAACATGGTATATAAAAATAAATATTTCATAAAAAATAATAATTTATATTTAATAGGGATTACATTATTTTTATTTTATAATTTTTTTTTTGTTTATTTAAATTTTTAAGAATTATGGTTCGTTTTAGAAATTTCATAATTTAAACATTTTTTCACAATTTATATTTTTCATAAAATGCTAAGTGAAAGGCATTGAAATAACCAAATCATCATATGATAGGTGGGGGTGACCATCAAATTTTAGGAATGGTTTAAATGCAACATTGAGTTTTAGATTGTTTAAAAGTAGAAGCAAGATCTCAATCTATGTTTCACCTCTAGTTCTATGCTAGAACATAGCTTTGTCTTAGGTCAATTTTACAAGTTATGTTCTTTTATGAATTGCAAATTTATCCTTTATGGATGGAACCAATCATGATAATTATATTCATCTACTTTAAATATATATAAAGTATTGTCAATACATTGATAAGGAACATGTTTTCCTAAGTCAAATTATAATAATTTTCTAAAGAATTAATAATAACTCTTAATCATGTAAATTATTTTAGGATGTGTATGCAAATCTACCTTATTTTATTTCTCTAATGGTTTTTTTCTTAGAATGCTTCATTGTAAATTAAAATGATGTTTCATTTATACCCCATGATGATTAAATGAATGTAATTGAGTTTTTAAAATAAAATTCATAAAAATATCATAAAATTTCTAATAAGTCATGTCTAGGTGTGTAAATAATGGATGACATTTAATCAATACTTGAATTTAAAATTTATAAATTTAACAATCAAATACATGGGTTAGGTGTTCATGGTATGTCCCAAAACACAAACAATAGTTTGATTGTGGTGAATAGAAAAGGAGGATAACAAATGCATCAAGATAGGTAGACAAATTGGTATGATTAGTTCATAATTAAGATTAATATGTAGTAAAATTAAATTTTTCTAAGAATAGTATACTTATTATGTTTAATTTTCATAATAAAATTATGTTGATTGATTGGGACAACATTTGAAAAATTAGGGTCTAACTTAAAGTATTTTTTGATAGTTTAGTAGTCATTTAAGTGTTCCTTTTTAATTGGGATTCTTAGTATTTTTTGGAATGTATAGAAAAATATGTTGTAAAATGTAGATTAACACATGAGGTGAGTATTGGGATGTTACTCAAATTCCTTGATTCAATCTATTGTTGTTGTCTATGATGGATTTCAATGTTGATTGATATGTTGGTATGGTTTTCCTATGACTAAGCGATGAAGACACTATGCCTTGATCAAACCCTTAGATTTAAACAATATAAATGGTATATATATTCAATCACACAAATGCCTCTATCATAATTATATAATATTATATTTTTTTAGGCCTCCAATTGTAGTGTTTATATTAATATTTATTATTAAGACTTATATATTTTCATATGATTATAGCTAGCAGTTGCATGTAGTGACATGCAATGATGAGCCGATAAGCGGAGGGGAAGTCTAGATTCGAGGGATGCAATCTAAGAGAGTGTAGAGGATGCTTACATATCTTTACGTAGGAAATTATAAGCTATATTGTAAGTGTTATTTGGAACATTGATTTTGTTGTGTTTCATATTATTACCTCTATGTGCAGATATGTATGTATGTCATAGAAGATTCCAACAAGATTGATACAATTTTAAAAATTCAATAGTTTTATCTCCGAGTATGATATTCAGGAAATCTTCAATCCTCTTACCTTCTTCAACCTTTATTTTCAAATCAGAGATCACACCTTCTACGTCTTTTAGTCATATTTTAGATAATTTTCCTTCTTTTGATTTAATTCTTAGTTTTTCAGATTCTTCTTTTGTTTCTGCAAGAAAACTTTCATATTTCTTATTTAGACCTCTTTCTTCATTCAAGTCTTTTAATGCAGACCAAAGCTTTCCTTTAAAATCAATTCCCCATTCATATGAATTGATATCACAACCTTCAAGTTCCATAGATTTGGGGTTTGGATCAATAGAAAATATGTCTTCATTAATTAAGGAGCTTGATTCCTTACATATCTAAACATTATACTTTCTATGACTAGTATTGAAATCCATAAAGAGAGTTTCATCATTTTAATCATTCTCCTAATCTTTAGAGGAACCACTACTCTCTTTGGAATAGTGACCCTTCTTGAGCTTATCTCTTTTATTGTTGTCATTTGACTCTTTATAAGGACATTTGAATGTAAAATGACCTATTAATCCACAATTGAAACATTTAAAAGGTAACTTTTGTACTTTCTAGTTCCTTTCTTTAGTCTTCTCACAAATTTAGCTTCAACTTCATCAAGTTTATCATTTTCATCAAGAGCCTCATATTCAATATTTTTGTTAACTTTGAATGTAGCTTCTTTCTTTGGAACATCTTGACCAAACTCTCTCATCTCAAAGCTAGTAAGAGTACCAAAAATTTCTTCAACAAAGTACTAATCCAAGTCTTTGGCTTCTTCAACAATAAATACTTTATGAGTGTAGGAATTTGGGAGAGATCTCAAAACCTTCTTCACAATTTCAAATTCATTCACTTCTCCACCAACACCAATAATATCAGTAACAACTTGAACCTAGAGCATATAGCTTGTAATATCACCATGACATGTCACCCACAATCTCAAATATACTCTTGAAGATCTGCATCTTGGCTTTCTTCAATTTATCATCTCCTTGATAGATACTACTAAGCTTCTCCCAAGCATCTTTAGTAGAACTTCAATTCATCACCTTCAATAATTTTGAATTAGCTAGTCCATATATAATAACATTCTTGGATTCAACACTATATTCATGCAATTTGATTTCAGTGGGATCTATAATAAGAGTGGTAGGAGCAACATAACAACTTTTAACTAATTTCAAAAAATCAAAACCAAGAGAGTTTAAGTACCCTTCCATTCTCATTTTCCATTGGGTGTAATTAGTCCCATCAAACCTAGGACCCTTTTATGATCCATCATGTGCCATCCTATAATTTTTCCTTAATTTTTTATACTTCTATAGAAGAACTTGGCTCTGATACCAATTTTTGAACTCTTCTAGAGACTAGGGGGGTGAATTAGTGTATTAAAAACATAACCCCTTTCAAAATTTGAAACTTTTAGATTAACTCAAAGTCTTTTGGCAAAGAAAGATAGAATATTGTGTAGAGTAGTAACATAGAAGAATATGAAAATTTTAGTCTTTAACACATTTGGAAAACTTTACCAATCAAAGATATAGTAGTAATTAGATTGACAACAAAGAGAAAGAGATAGAGAATGCACACATTCACAAAGAGACACAATATTTATGTGGAAAACCTAATGAGGGAAAAACCACATTGAGAGGTAACTCATAGTATAAAGCTCATTTCCAAAGAACTTGCAAGAAGGCTCACTTCCTTAGAGAAAGATATAAAAATGAATTGTAGCAGTAAAGTACCAATAAACTTTGGGAACAAGATATATGGGGCTGATGAGATTCACTATCTTAGAGAATAATAAAAAATATTTACAAGAGAATTACAAAGATTTCCAAAAAAACTCTCTATTAACTAAGGTGTTCAAGCTCAATTAAAATTTCCTTTCACAATATTTAGAACTATCTCTATTGTATATTCAATATAATTATCATACACACCTTTTCTTACTTGTACACCTCTTCTTTTTTTTTGGTTGCATATGAAATCATCTTGCAATTATATCCACAACAATGCTTTAATTCATCAATTAGGTCATGCAGAAAGAGAATAAAAAACAAATTCAACTAGTCAACCACCAAATTATAATGCGGTCCTATCATAAGGATAGAGAGGAATAAATTTTTTCTTAACACTTCTTTCAATATGATTAACAATTATTTGCATGCAAGCACACATCAACATATGTTGGCATCACGGAAACATGTGGTTAAAATATTGAAGAACATAATTAGTCATCCTATAAACACTCTTATAATTTAATTTACTTGATGTTATCCTAGACAAGATATATTAGGACCCAAATATATTATGAACATGTTTCATTCTAAGGACAACCCCCCAAGCACATTTCCCAAGCAAAGGAACAAGCCCTCTCAACTAGATATCCATAAATAAACTATAAATCCAACTCAAGACACAATACCAAACTAAAGTGACCAATTAGAAACATGTGGATCACATCAAAATGTTCCTTGAACATCCAAAATTACTCCCATACTCTTCTTTCATATTTTCATGCCATTAACAACCACCATAGAATAAACAGCGGCAAAAAACTTTGTTCAAGAAAGACATAATACATAAAAAGATGATGCAACATTTGTAGAACAACTTGCAAACCACTTCAACATATGAAATTGGAACTTAGAAATTGTATAGACATTATGAGCACATTCACCAAGCCACAGGATCAGAGACATAAATGTGAAGAAATGAGGAGCATTTATCAAACTAGTCTAAACAACTAGTAACACTACCAATCTTCTACAATTCATAGGAACCTCCTTGGCAACACAAGTAACCTAAAAAGATAGGAGTACAATGTACATAAAGCACTAAAATTGAATACTAAATTGCAAGACAATAACTACAACTACGAAGGAATACAAAGCATTATCCTATATAGACTTTAATACAAGTTCTTGAACTAAAAACATTTGAGAAACTTGCAGAGACTAGAATGTACTTTCAACAACACATGTATTATCAAGAACATCAACAAAGAGAAATAGATATACGATAGACCTTAAGAAATATCTCTCTAATTTTTTTTCTCAAAAGGTAGTATGCCTTTATATATTAATATTAATATTATGAGATGTACAATATTTGATAATTTTATGGCTCTCTCTATCAAAAATCCATCTACTAAGCTCTACCCCATTAAAGAATTATACTCGGCTCTTATTATCCACATTTAGATCCCTTTGAGATTCCCCATTACAATATTTTTTCTATATACTATGAGAGTTTCATAATATATACCAAGCATTTCCAGAGCCTATACTTAGTATAATTCATATGTACATTGTAACCATATTGATAGATTATTAAAATAATTGTACATAATACTACCAAAAACTTAACGAAAAGAGATCTCGATCCTTTATTCTTCCATGTTCTCTACTTGAGTTTCATTTTCATCATGGTGTTCAACTAAATTTCCTACCCCTGAATGAGCAAGATGCATCACATTTAGATTTATACCCATAACATTTTGAGCCACCATCGGATTAGATTGACGACTGCTTTCCTCTACAACCAAGACTAGAGCTGGATGTGGTGGTTCATGAACATGTATGAGAAATACCATGATTTTGTTCACCCTCACATGCACTCTTTTTGTATGCTCATAATCAATCTCGCCTACAAACCTATTAAGAGCTTCTTACAAATAACTTGAATTTTGTAAAGCCAATGTATTTTTAATTTCTATGAATAAAGAAGGGAAAGAATTCCTATGTAGCAAGAAATACATAGGAAACAAGCCACCTACATAACCTTTCCCCTTTCATAAATCATAGTGTTGACACGCCTTTAACAATTTATCATTCTGCAAATATTCTTCCTTGAAAAATTTATTGTTGATAAACTCCACTAACTTGAAACACTAAAGCAAGTCTAGAAAATTTGAAATGAAAACCAATAGAAGCTAAGAGGGGAAGATTAATTTCCTTGCCTCTAGTTCCAATATTTCATCACCTATTACCCTTTTGACACTTCTTTCGAACGTTGAACAATGACCCTTAAAAATTAGCTCAAACTCTGCATCTTCTATTGTCTCTATGAATGGAAGCTCCCATTCATTTACTAGAATGGAGGATCTATAATTATGTGGGTAGAATTCCATAATATCTCTCCAATATTATTCATTCTTCTAATTCTGATTTTAATATATCACCATGGAATCAACTCTATTGTTAGTAATAATGCATTATATGAACATCAACAATCATTTTTGTTTGATAAGACATGACATCCAATCATGAATTTCTTCAATTCTTCCTTGATAATATGGCATCCATCCATGAACTTCTTCAATTATTCTCTTATTTGATAAGACATTTCATCCAATCAATGTTAGGCCAAAATGAATATAACAAAGACAACCAACACTAAGGACTAACAACATATTACTTAGGTGCTAACATCAATTACAACTAACAACCAATGTTGACAAAAGCTGCCAAAAATCTCCTTAGTGATAACATCAATGACAACTATCAATTTTGACATCAATGAAAACAACACAAGCTTCGATGTTGACATGAATGACAACAACTTTAAACACTTCCATGTTCCCAAAGTCTATATTTTAGGATCATCAACAAGACTTTTGTTCATCACTGTTTTTATAATCTTGGGTCTCCCTAATTTCTCCAATGTGGTGGGTGGAATGATATTTAGATTAGCACCCAAATCTATCATAACATATTTTACTTTGTAATCATTCAAATATACATTTATCAATAGTGTACAATTCTTCTAGTTTGAATCCTTTCATAATCGTTTGACCTATTTCTATTTATTCCATTATTTACCCCATTTCTTCAATCTAACCACTAAATCCTTTTCTCTAGCAAGGGATGTGAAGTCTTTTAGCATTTTAACTTATTTCTCCATAAAGAAACCTACTTCTTCTTATTGTTGTTATTGTATTATGTTTTGTTTGGCCTTCTTTAACACCTTCTCATATCAATTTTTATTGGGTAGGAAGTGTTATGGTTCCTCATATTCTTCTTCTTCTTTATCCTCTGGACTAAAATATTCTTCATATGCTTCTTCTATCTTTGGCTTCTTTCTACTTTTATCAATATCCATACCTTTTCTAGTGACAATATTTTCTTTCTTTTTCCCTCTAATTTTCTTCTTATTCTTATTGTCCGTAACTAGTTCTTATCCAAATATTTTCTTTTGTAGAAGTTTCTAAGGTCCACACATCCATTTGATGACAACCTCTAACTCCCTATTTTGGTACTTTTTGGATTATTTTTGCCCCTCTTTTTAACTCATCACTCTAGGAAGGTTGATTGTCCTCTCATTTTTGATAGAATATTCTTGAAACTTCATATTGAAACATTGTGTGATCATCTTGCCTATAGAAATTGCATTAATGTTTCTTCTCTACCCAAAATTCAGAGGCATAATGGACCATTTTTCCTTAATTAAAGTAGTTTGCATAGTTTATTTGTTTGTTGATCCAACCTCTTCCTCTGCCTCCTCTATACTTAAGTTTTCTATTTTCCTCCTGATAATTGAGCTATTGGTTATTTTCCATGGAGGTTGCATTTCAATTATCCTGCTAGGGTGGTATTTGGTATCCAACATCACTATTTTCAACTATACTATAATAATTATTGTGACAAAATTGTGTTCCAAAATTCTCTTGATTCCCTCCATTTTGGATTGGAGATTTGTTCTCTAAATAGTCTTCTGTCAAATATATATCCCATTATTGACAAAGAGCACAATACATAGAATTAGGTTTTACTATTTTCATCATAACCAATATCTCTTTTTCTTTGTCCTTGGGGAATTCTTTTTGGATGTGCCCTTCCCTATTGTAATATGTGCACCAAATTCTGTCAAGATGAATAGGTTTACTATCCTTTCTCTCCTTCTGTATAACGAACTTATGAACCTTCAAGTATAAATATTCAAGGATTTCTCTGCTTTTATATTTTTCCAATTTCCTCCATGGTTGATCTTCAATCCCATATGTCATATTGATTGGATCAAAATATTTTTCAAAGAATCTTCCATCTAATCTACCTTTGATATCCATACACAATCTTGAGATGAACCACTCTATCTTTTATTTATCTATTAAAGGTTCCTCCAATTTTTTCCATACTTCTTTAAACTTTTTGTCATTGTTTTCAACGAGTTCATTGTCTCCTTGTTTCAAGTTCCTTATCAAGGTAACACTTTTAGTTAAAACTTTGGTGTCACAAATTTTCATAAGAATTAATTTCTTTCTTCTTCCCATGTGGATTTATGTTATGGGTAATTCTTCTTTTCTCAATGTTCCTACAAAGTCCAATAACTTGTCTTTATCTTCATCTTTTCCCAATTTCTCCCATACATAATCTAGAAGGAATACATATTCTAGGGATTTGGTAGAATCTATTCGAAGAATAAGGACTTTTATTGTGGCATCCATAGTGTTTGAGCCTTGTTCTATATTTTTTGTTTTCCTTGGTTTGTATGTTGGTTTCTTATCCTATTTAGTCTCTTTCTTAGTATTATTTTGGGGCTTACTTTCTCTACCCTTATCTCTTGTAATTTTGATGTCAAAATTCCTTTCTCTTGATATTTCATTCCAAGGGGTGTCCTCTTTACTCACTTATTTTTTCTCTTTCTTCTCCTATCTCTTTTCTTCTCTTTGATTTGGTAAGTCTTGCAATATGACTATTCTACTTTTAGAGCTTAATAGGGATGAGTCCTAGTCCGAGAGTTGTAACTCTTCCTAAGTTATTTTCATCTTTTTGTTAGTAAATTACATCTGATTAGTTAATGACCTAGCCTATTTTCCCTTGTTTTCCTCTTCCTTTATCTTTTCTTCTTCATCCTCTCTTAATTTACTTATGCTTGTATTACTTACATTTTTTAAACAATCATTTTTCACTAATAGGAGCTTTTCTAGAGATTGTAACTCTTTAAAAATGTCATATAATTTAATTGCAATTTATTCTAAGTCTGGTTTCTTCTTAGGGCTTAAGG
This sequence comes from Sequoiadendron giganteum, assembly GCA_007115665.2. Lineage (NCBI taxonomy): Eukaryota > Viridiplantae > Streptophyta > Pinopsida > Cupressales > Cupressaceae > Sequoiadendron > Sequoiadendron giganteum. The sequence continues at coordinate 387,883,753 of CM021100.1, forward strand.
AAGGTTTTGGGAGATTAGGAGCCTCTATGCTACAACTTTTCTTCGCTGGAAAGCTTTTGGGTTCTAGATTATGCATTAACTCTTTAAAACCTCTTAAATTCCTTTTGATTTATTTAAATAACCAACTCATCTTCTCTAGTGTTCTCTCATTTTTCTTTCTACTATCTTTTCCTCTTTCGATAGTAGCACCCACATTGGTGCACTTAGTAGCACCCCCAATGGTGCACTCTAACTTTGTTTTTATTTCCATTATTTGTCTATGTATTTCTTCTCTTTCTGACACTTGTATCTATCTCTTTTCCTCTATTCTAGGGCTATTCATTTTATCTTTTATTTATAAATCCATTTGCTCCTCATTCTCTTGTGAATTTCTTTCTATCTATTTTTGGCCATATATGTTTAAGATTTGAGATTGTATTATTTCTATATTGTGTTCCATGGTAGTTATTTGATAGGTCTTGTTAATAGTCACATCTTTTCGGAGCTCTCTCTGAAACTTTCCCCCATTTACATTTTATATTCCCTTCACACCTAACCCCCTCTCACAAGGTAGACATTAAGAATTTTTTTTTTGATTGATTATATCTATTTTTTCATATGTTGTTCATGTCTTGGTGTGATAAAAGGTTCAAAATTTGAAGAAAAAATTAGTAAGCCTCAATAGAGCCTAATCTGGGTCTCATCAATGGAGGCAATGTTAGAAAGAATTTTGAGGGATACATACTGGAGTTTTGTACCTAAAGGATTTCTGCTAGTTATATTCTTTAACCCTAGAGTTGGTCCTATTGAGGTAACATGGGAAGGTATTCCAAACCTAAGATTAGTTGTAAATTAGAATAGAATAATGTACACACAAGATATATCATAATTCAAAGTTCTTTATATTTTTTATATTAGTAATTGTTCATTACATTTCTTATATCTTTGTTATTATCAATACTCTATACTCTTCCATACTCTATCACAAGTCACTCTATGCTACTGGTGAATAGATATTTCTATCTACTTATAGTTACAATAGGGAATGTGTCCCTTATATAGCATCCATATAGAATATTCTATCTTCCTAAGCTCATGTTTTGGAACGTTCTTTTCAGTTAGAACATTCAACTTAAACCTCCTTATGCACCATGCACATAAAAATATTGTTTTATTTTTATAAGATTTTTGAAATATCCATTAATATAATGACATTATTTTTATAGTATTTTGTTTCATATATATATGTATGTAAGATATCACTACTACTAGTCTAAGAATCAGTTGATAGAAAATTCTAATATAATATATTAATAAAAAATATTTTGATGTAGGAAGATCAATTCTCATTTTGATTGAATATATATATATATATATATATATAATGTAAGATTATTCATGATGCATTTCATACATATTGATAAATTCTATTAGAATTAACAATCAATTATTTTATATTTTTATAATTAAATATTCATTATCATATTCAAATTATAATATTAATTAACATTACAATCATCTCATATTAGATACAATCCTTTGAATAAATTTACTTTCTAAAATATTTGAAAATTAATTATTCAATTATTTTTTAATTTACAAACATATTAAATATTAACTAAAATTTCTATTTAATTTTTATTATTATATGATTATATTTAATAAAAGAATCGCTAAGCTTTTAACTTAAATAATATAAAGCTGAAAAGATATTGATCAGTATATACCAGCCCATTAAATAAACAGTTTGAAATATCCCATCACATAAGTATGTAGTAGATATTAGATTCAATGAATATATAAAGATTAGACATAGCATATAAATAGAAGTCTCCTATTGTAAATATCCTTCAACGACAAATATTTTATCAGTTAAACCAAATATATCCAACTGAACTCTCTAGTTCTCTTTCAAAGACATTCTCTTTGCAGGATTCCTTGGAACTTTTCTTTCATACACCAAAATTCCAACTTGTGAAGGAACATGAATGCTATGTACTCTTTTATTAGATCATAAATTTGTATGGTTAGTACACGATGTTGTGCAAAAAAAAGTGTCATAGAATTATAAGACAAGAATCCTCATTGCAGGAAAATAAATAAACAAAACAGATTTACAGAAGTTAAATCCGCCAGACCGAGGCCTAAGTGCAGATTCAAAACATTGGGGGCGGTCCTCGAAAGAGAATAAACCCAGCCAGTAGTTTACAATCAACTATTTCAACGCATAGCCCGTGGCTGCAAATATTTGAGCTCTCGACATACTGGCGAGAACGAGTAATTCGCCGGAAGGCTTGAATCACTGTAGAACGGTGAAATACAATAGAATAAGTAGCTGTCAGACTCCGTCGGGACGTCAAAGCACGACGGACGAACCCTCCCGCACTATGACATTACTGTGGGAGATTGGAGAACAGAAGCTCCGGGCGTTCATGCAGGGATAGCACGGTTTGCTTGATTCTGGTGCCCACCCGAGGTCTGCGAGTTTTCCAACTTTAGGAAGAAGAATTGAGATTTGAATTTGAAATTGTCTGTTGGGCACCTTCGAAATGATTCTTTCTCTTCCTTCGCATTTTCGGCCTGTTGTCTGAGCACAAACCCGAACAACCCTAGCGCTTTTTGTGGTAGGATGGGAGGGATGTTAGCAGTGTTGCAGGAGAATCTGTCATTCCATGGGGGAAGAGTGGAAAGAAGAGATGGAATCAGATATAATGGACAGATAGTCCTGTAAAATGGAGCTTCTCTCCTCGGCATCATTCAGACCTCTTCTGCATGCCAGACTGTCTACGCTTGGTGGCGTCCCGGTGGTTCTTCCAGGAAGCCTTTTCGCGATCTCAGCCCATTTATTCCCCATCCCTACGTATCCCCTCACCATCTTACTTTCCTCCTCTTCCGTCGAAACATGGAATTCACGAGTCAAAGATTTTTGAATCCTTGTCACATCCCTAAATAGAATGTTCTCATTCGCGATTTCCTGCCTCCACAGGTCGTTATTACTTAAATCGTTGAAGCGTTGAACGGAGTCCTTATAGACATTGCTAAATTCTTCTTGCTTGGGGTTGAAGGAGAAACTCGTATGTTTTCTCTTCCACCGGGTAGACTCCATTAATTTGCTTAAAGCAGTTATTCAAACACTAACATCCCGAGTGCGGAGATGCCTTATATAGTTTCGCATGCTAATTTGTAATTATCATCAAATATGGGTAAATCTGGGTCGTTACTAATCTGACAGAGATAATCTTGCCATTCAATAATCATTCAATGCCTCCGATTAGTATCCAATGACAGCAACCCCGAACATTCAGCTGGCATCAAATATGGGTAAATCTGGGTCGTTAGAAATCTGACAGCGATAATCTGGGCATTCAATAATCAATCAATGCCTCCGATTAGCGTCCAATGACAGCCATGCCCCAAACATTAAGCGTGCGTCTCGCTTGACTAAAAATTTAGAAACCGGGGACGTTTGACAGATATTGGCTGCCACGGAACGGACAATTATGAACTCAAATTCGGAAAAAACAAGTTTGGATTTCATTATTTATATATTCCAGCTTGCAGGTAAGATTACTCCTTACAAATGCCTGCAGCATTACACTCCATCCCGAATTAGTCGTGATGAAAATATTGAGCGCCCAAAATAACATTGTAGATTCTTGTACCGTTACCATAACTTTACACCGTCTTAAAAACTCAAAAACTAAGTTTTCAGTGAATTCGTGAATAAGATCACTTCAATGATCCCCGACAGCGGAAGATCTGATAATCGTATATCAGATATTGCATAGTGCCGACTATTCAAATGTTTCCATTAAAATACATGAATTTATACCATTTTCTTATTCTACTTCATATGTTCCGACTGGTCAAATAGGCTTGCTTTCTCTTTCACCGACAAATTCGAACTGTATAATTATTTTATATACTTAAAAAAAAAAATAGAAAAAATAAGGAGTTATTTTAGTTGTCTAATTGAAACGGTAGAAAATTTACATTTTAATAAAAAATAATTATATAATTAAAAAATAAATTACATTTTTACTTTATAGTCATATATTTATCATCATTTTGTAGGAGTTAAAATATTTCAATATTATTCATTGTTAAATTTTACTATTTTTAATTTTTTTTCTGCATATTTGTATTGATTTTATCTTTGTTTTGAAACAAAATTTGATTCTTCTATATTTTAATCTGTTTTTTTTTGTTTAGTTATATGAAATAATTAAATATATAAGTTTAGATACTTTCTATTCATATCCTATAATATATATATAATTAATTCCTAAGGAAAAATATTTAAACATTCTACATATTTAATTTATTTTTCTTACTAATATAAAAAATACTTTGAAAATTGATATATATCTATTTGATTAGAAAATTTTGTATACATCTTTGAAGTCTTCCCATTTACTAAAAATCAACTAAATTATTTAATTTGAAACCCTACTAAGCTTATAGGAGTTACCTAATATAATTGACCATTCTTACTAAATGCTTCCAAATGTTTCTCAAATTCAATGTTTGAATAAAGATTTATAGGTTTCATTATTATTGAATGATTTAAAAGAAATCACATGCAATGTGTAATGAAGAATAAGGGTTGTGTTTTGGGTAAATGCTTCCAAACATTCACCCTAAGTGTGTTTGAGCAAACAACTTTTTGATCCACTACGGATAAATTCTTCCAAACACATATCTTATTTATACACATATTCAATAAATTAATATATATAATTTTTTTATTTAATATATAATATTTCAAAAAATTAGATTAAAATTCTTTTCTATTAATTTTATGATTTAAGTTAATGGTAATAGTATTCTAATTCAAATTATCCAATTTACTTTTAATTTTAATTTCATTCTAGTAAAAACATAGAAGTGACTTGAATTTTTTTTCACATTCTAATCAATTATAGGAATAGACTCCAAGAGCTCAAAATTACTCAATTACACTAGCCTTAGGAAGATGATATGATGGTTTTTGATAAGTGACTAGCTTTCCTTAACAACTCTATTGAATTTTCTTCTCATGTCTTATGGGGTTGATTTTTAGGATATCAAGGAATTAAATCTATGTGATAACAAATATTTGGGTAAACAGGCTATATAATGAGAATTGGCTTTCTTCTCAAGATGCACTTAAAAATTTACTAGATTAAAGATGGTAACCTTTTAGAGATCTTATAAAATGACTAATATTAATTCCTTTTAGGTAATTATATATGATTAAATAATTGTTATGAGTTCATTTGAGATTATCTTAATGGTTGGAATATTTAGAAGATTCAAGAATGTATTTTTATTATTTTTAATTTATCCATTATTTAATTAGGCACTTTAAACATAATGAATACATTAATTTCATTTGTCACTAAACCATATTCTATTAATTTGAACACTGAAATGTTAATAGATAAAAAAACATTAGAGACTACATCATTCATAGTTGGATAAGTAGAATATATCTTTCAAGTAAAATTATAGAAGTAATTTTATCTCATTTATCTTTAACTTTGTGATTGAATAAACAAAGATGAGTTAGAAATTATGAAGATTTTGATATTTTGACGTATAAAGTAGTGTATGGAATTAGAGAAATTTCAAATTGATGTATTGCATTCTATTATAGCACAAAAATAAATAATAAATGTTACACGTGGTTTGAAAAGGTCTCATAATTTACAAATTTCTCATGGAGAGCTTACATCCTCAAATGTATCCCAATTTGGTAAAATGAGGATCATTCTTAGTTATTTTTTGTACACTATTATTGTAGAACATATCATCTTAAAAATATTTTCATTCATAACTATGTTATACAGTAATTAGATCTATCCATATAAACACAAGTGTCTATAGAGAATTTATATAATTTTATGTAACTATTATCATGAAATTGTCAATCCTCGCTAAGTTTATATAATCACTTATCCACCTTTTGAAAAATGGGAAGATCTCCTTGAGTGTGGTCTCATAGGATGGAGATCAACCTCATGAGAGAGCTCATTCCCTTTGAAATTTTGCCTAATTAACCTATCATACTGATTCTTGTTGAGAAAAGGAGAAAAGGAAACATCAAATGAAACCTATAACTAATAGAGTGATGCACCACATTAATCTCAAACCCTATAGTGTTTTTTGAACACATAAAATTATTAGCAATTTGGAACATAGAAAATAGGTGTGGGGTTCAAAAATAGGGTTTTATACTAAATTTGGAATGTTTAACCAAACTGACTATAATTAGAAAGGGAAAATTCACGTGTAATGAACCTACTTATTTTCTATTTCATTCAATAAATGAGATCCTCCAAGATAGAATTATCTTCTAGCCCTTAGGTGAGTCAATTCTATGGAAGATCTGACAATTTATTGTATGTATGTGGATGGGCGGGTAATGTTCAAAAAAATCTTTTGGGAGATGAAACTAAAATAGAAAATGACCTCAATTATATAACCTATGACCCAATTTATTCAGGTGAAGCATAAATCTAATAGAAACAATCAACTTTACGCAAATTGGATGAGTGGACACTTAAAACTTACCTAAAAAAAGGTTGCAAAGTGACCTGTTTGGCTACAAAGTATCTTTAGACAACATTTTGAGCTGAATTTATTGGAGCCTATAAAGATAGATCTAAGATGTAATTTCCCACTGGTTTCACTCGAATATGATGAAAAATAAATCTGAGATATGAGTTTATATGATCTTGTCAACTTTTCTTGCAACTTTGACAACTTTTCCAATCTTTGTCTTCAAAAGGTCTTCAAGCCTTCTTCAAAATAAGATCTACAACACAAACAAAAGAGGGATTTTTTTTGGTTTTTTGTGAATAGGGGTTTTCCTTGGTCAAACCCTGCTTTGGTAATGAAACCTTGAATTGAAATGAATAAAGCATGAAGTAATGATGAATGAACAATAAAATGTTCCAACTCACCAAACCCTTGTATAAACCTTTGGATGGAGAACTGAAACTTGCATGAAATGGATGAATTGGATGTGGATCTTGATGGTTTGAGTTGTTTCCTTGAATTCTTTCTTGAATCTTTGAATCCTACATCACATTGTTAGCTCCAAAAACATGCATGATGCAAGAATAATTTCACATGATGCTTGAGATCTTGAATGTTGCAAAAAATTATTGACAAATCATCCCTTGAATGCTCCTGACAATAATATGTTCTCTTGTGAAATATTTCTTTAAAATCTCTAGTTGATTTGATGAAATAACCCGGTATTTATAGATATCTATCCTTAATTTTTTTTAAATTAAACATTACTAGACGACATTGAAATTTGACTTTGAGATAATAAAAATACCACTAAAAATATGTTTTAAAAATGGGTTCAAAGGCTTAGGGAGGACCTATTCACACATGGGAGAATAATTTCTAGGTCCCTATATTTGGAACACAGATTGCTCAAGGTAAACTATTGTGTGTTGCCACTAACTAGTGTCAGGTTTCCCCTTTAGAAAATATAATTTATTAGGCCTGTAGATATAAAACAGGGCTTATTAAGGTATAATTAAGTCAATTTTAATTCAGAGGTCCCCAAAAAGGTGTGAAAATGTAAAGGAGTATATTTTTCTACACTACATTTTCCCTTCACTTTAGTGAGAGGATTAGTGCATGTGGAAACTGAAACTAAAGTAGAAAAATATGTGTCAAGAGGGGTCCAAGTACAATTTTTTTGATGGGATGGGATGAAAAATATCAAGGAGGTTGCACAATCCCCAGGATCTAAGATCCCATTGCAACCCAACATAAGCACAAAGGGACACATGAAAGATGTATAATATGCAACAACAAGACAAGATACACAAACATACAATGTCAAAGACTAAAAGAAAATAAAAAGAAAAAGGGGGATCAAGTGTTGACTATTTTTCCAAAACATTTAAAAGTGAAACACATAGTCCAATATGAAAAAAAAAAATCACACTCACATGATCTAGTGAAATCTTCTATCTACTAGGTTAGCCCTGAGAAAGTGGCTAAGTGAGAAATTTATGCCAGGTCTACAAGATCCCACTTTACTAACCATACTAAAGTTATATATGTCTATTAACTCTGATAAGGTTCCACACAATATGAAATTTGATCTTCATACAGATTGATAGCTATGTTATGCTAAGCACTCATGAATAAATATGAAAATAGGATAAAACATGTCCAAATGGGTTTTTCTTAGTTCATGTAAGGTCTCCTCTTAGAGAACATCATACCTAATATCTACAAGATATGACAAGTTTAGGATAAAAGATTCACAACTTAGGGAATGCAATTTGTAACATCAAGGAATGCCATATTCTAAAAAATGTCACAATCTTGAAGGACATCAAACCCAGTGACACCACCAAGAAGGCACATTACATGAATTGAGAAGACCACAGTTTGAATAAAAATATCATACTTTATAGGAGATGCATACTATCATCATTGAGAAGGAAACATGCAAACAATGAATTGGGACCATATCCCCCCCACTTAAAATGTCAAAATACTTGTTATGTTGTTAGTTTAAGTAGATAAGAGAGAATGAGAGGATCCTTGGAAAAAATGCACACCTCCCAAAGACTACTTATCCATGCCCCCAAATTATAGAAACAAACACAACCACCAATATCTGTCATGTTACTTCTCAGATAAATATGGTTGCACTTAACATTGTACCATAAACTATGGAAATGTTCAAGAAACATAAAGATACTAATGCCACATAGTGATGAGTAACATTATAGGATTAAAATGATTATGAATTCAAGTAAAATGGTGCATCAACTAAAGGAAGAGCACCATAATACTTTAGATGTTGAATTTTATCACTCAAAGTCTTTTATTCATTAGTATAAGATACCCTCTTCATACCTTCTTGATCAATATTGAATTTATTTCTTTCTTTTATAAGAAAGATACCTCTTTCCTAGTAGATGATGTCGTGCATATACAAGACTCTTTAGATTGTGAGATTTATAATCTCCCTTAAAGGAGGGTGTAAAATCCACTAAACCCCAATCATTAATAGGAAATGTATTTGAAGATGTTGTAGGAGTGTTTTGATACAAAGTATCAATTTGATGTATATCCCATGAAATATTCCCACATATAGTATCTATCAGTTCAAGATACATGAAGGTTAAAGTTGTCTCAAAAGAATCTTTTGTCAGAGTGTTGATATTAAGTGAAGGCTTGTTTAATGTCTTCATTTATTTTGAAGGATAATAACCAAGAACACTATTTTTTTCTTATATGTTAGGCCCTATAGGGAAATGAATAACGTATTCCCAAGCACCACATCCTCTTCCGTCATAGCCAAAATATTTCAAAATTTCTTAACCTCGTCCATAAAGTTTTCCCATTTCCTTTGGATTTGGTGGTTTCTCATGATCACACTCTTCATATGTGGATCTATAAATTGTGTTTTCTTATTATTTGCTAAAGGTTGTGGACTCACTTGCTTTCATGACTCAACTTGTGTTGATACTATGGTTGTTTCTTTCTCTTTTCTTTATTTTAATTGTGTAATATTGGGTTGTGAATCGAATTTAGGTGTTAAATCTAATAATCCCCAAGCATCACCCAATAGTTCTATGACTTCTTCAATATGATTTTCTTTTTCTTCCTCTTTCATGGGTTCTACTTTTGTAGCTGGTGCTAATATTTTTAAAGGACTTTCTTTGTCTTTCTCAATGTGTAAAGTTTCTAGTTTAGGGTCGGCCTTTATTATATACACTTTGTTGTTATAGAAATACTTCATTATACAATGAAGAGTTGAAGGCACTACATCCATTTCATGTATCCATGGTCCTCCTAAAATAAGATTATATGAAAGATCTTGAGGAATAATATGGATAAGATTTTGCAATGTATCCTTTCCACCTGTAATAGGTAATGTGATCACACCGAGTGGTTGTTTTCCTACATTATCAAATCCATGAATAGAAAAATATTTTGGTTGTATTTGTCTTTGGTCTACTCCAATTGTATCCAAAAAGGATTATGCTACACATGTTAAGGGTTGGGCCATTGTTAATAAGTGTTCTCTTTATCCTTGTCCTATTAATAATAGCTATTATCATTAAATCTTCACTTTTTTTTGGACTTCCAAAGGAGGTAACTCACTTTGGTGAAAAATAATGTATGAGAACTTCATTCCTTGAATTATGTATGCTATATCATTTGGGTTAGCACTAGGAGGAATCACAACTTTTTGCAAAGCAATTTGAAGCATACTATGGTGATTAGCTGAGGCTGAGCAATAAGATCCCATAAGGATATCTTAGAAGGAGTTTTTTTGAGTTGTTCTAGAAGATCATACTCCTTTCCACTATGGTACAAGATATTAGGTGCAAGTGGGAGATATGGTTGAGGTAATGGAAATTATGTTGGAGTTTGTCTAGTGTTATGTGTATGAGCAATGGAATTGTAACTCGATTTTTGCAAAACATTATGTTGAGCTAGTATTATGATAAGCACAAGTTCAGTTTAGACTTGGTGTGGTGTGAGGCTGGGTATATGGTACGAAGTGTCTTAGTAGATGACTTGGGAGGTTCAATAATTTTAGGATATTTAGGATAACTCAAGGGATATCTAATGTTCATAACCTCAAAATATTTATCCTTATTTTGATGGTCTTTTAGTAAAAAGGAATCTAATGTCACCTTATCATCTTCATCTAAGGAAGCCATATTACTATTGCTTGAAATAAATGTAACAATTCTACCATCCTCTTGCATCATGTTCTCTTTCCTAGTAGGAGATTTTTAGGAGAGGAGAAAACAATATTTTCATGACATTGAATGGTTGGATCTTTTAAGGTGACTTTATCACAAGTAAGGGAGGCATGTAGAGAATAATTATCTTTCTTGCAAATGAATGCATCATTTTGTTCCATTATTCCTAGTCCCATGTAGGAGAGATATTAGGAGAAGAACAAATATGATTTTCATGGTTATCTATGATTAGATCCCCTTGTCCAATAATTTCTTCCCAAGTAGGGGAGATAGGTGAAGAGAAACAAGTAGGATCATCATGGCTCTCAATGGTTGGATTTTCTAACACCAATATACCCTCCTTAGAAATTTTAGAAATAATGTGATTGTCATGATTTCCCATAATTGTATCCTCTTTCACTAAAGAATTCTCACAAGTGGGAGATATGTTGGGAGATGAATGGAGACTAGGTAAATTAATGTTAATAAATGTGTCAATGATCTCATATTCTTGTGTCATAATATCTTCCTAACTGAGAGAAGTATATGTATAGGGAAAAATAATATTTTGATGATTCTCAATGATTGTAACTTCTTTCACCAAGATACCTTTGTCACTAGTAGGAGAGGTATTGGGAAATGGCAATTATGGTTTTCATGATTATCCATGATTGTGTCCTCTTGTATCAAAACATCCTCACAAATGGAAGAATTAGTATAGGTTAAGTGAAGCATAGAAATGGTGATATTAAGAAATGTTTCAATGGTTTCATTGTCTTGCACTAGGATATTATCATAACTAGGAAATATAGTACGAGGATGGCTAACATGTTTCTTTTAAGGAAATCATTTGTGTTCCCTAAATTGTATTCATAAGAAGGGATGGTGTACTTATGCAATCCATTCTTAACCATGTCAAAATGAAATCTTTCAAAGGGACACATGCTAAAATGAAAAGTAATCTATCCCACTTATGAAATGATTCAGAAATGCCAACAATTTTCCTATAGATCTTATGATTTTCAATACTAAAGTAAATTTTAAGATGATTTAAAATGGCTACACTATATGGATGATTAGACGTAATGCATAAAACATAAATTCCTAAAAATTTCCAGACTAAAACATTGGTTTACCAACAGATCAAGGAAGTGTAGAAAACCACAAAAATGCTTAGAAATTGTTTTTTATAGGCTAGGAAGGAACAATTCACCCATGGGTGAATGGGTCTATATGCAAGGTTCGAAAAAAATAAAAAATTTATATTTTGAGCTATTCTATGTGTTCTATATTTGAGGTTCCAAAATAGTACTTATAGTTTCAAATTTCTCAAAGATCAGAGTTAAAAGCAAGTGTCAAATGAGGCTAAATGACAACCAAAATGACCTATTTTTAAATGCAATTTTGATCCATTTTTTTAATTTAGGTGACTAAAAGTATGCTATTATATAAATACTATACAAAATTAATCTAACATTATGCAATTTTTGTTGAATTTTAAGATATAAAATGAGTACAAAAAACAAGTTTACACCAAAAATGTAATGCAACGTTATGCAAAATTTAGAAATATTAAATGAAATTAATTAATATTAATCATAGATCTAGGGTTTTAATGCACTCTAAATCAAAAATTAGAATTTTAAAAATGTCATCTTCACCATAATGAAACATAGAAAAATAGGTGTGGGGTTCAAAACATAGGGTTTTATAATAAATTTGGAATGCTTGATAAAACTTACTATAAATGGAAAGGAAAAAATGGGGTGCAATAAACCTAACTATTTTATATTTCATTCAATAAATGAGATCCTTTGAGATAGAATTAACTTTCATCCCTTATGTGAGTCAATTCTATGGAAGATCTAACAATTTCCTTCATGTGTGTTTGGACGAGGGGGTAAAGTTCAAACATTACTTTTGGGAGATAAAAATAAAATAGAAAATGACATCAAATTTGTTACCTAAGACCTAATTCATGAAAATGAAGCAGAGATCTAACAAAAATAGTCAACTTTGTGCAAATTGGATGAGTGGAGGACACTTAAAATTCACCTCTAAATTTTTTTCAAAGTGTCCTATTTGGTTGCAAAGTGTCTTGAGACAAATTATTTAGTTGAATTTTTGGGATCCTCTGAGGATAGATCTAAGATTAAATTTCCCACTAGTTTCACTTGAATATGATTGAAAATAAATTAGAGATACGAGTTTCCATTATCTTGATAGCTTTTCTTGCAACTTTGACAACTTTTCCAATCTTTCTCTTCAAAATATCTTCAAGCCTTCTTCAACCTAAGATCTACAACACAAATAAAAGAGGGAGAAATTGTTTGTTTTTGGTGAATGGGGGTTTACCTTTTTCAAACCCCATTTTGGTAATTAAACCTTGGATTGAAATTAATAAAGCATGAAGGATGAATGAACAATACAATGTTGCAACTCACCAAACACTTGCATAAATCTTTGGATGGAGACCTAAAAATTGCATTAAATGGATGAATTGGATGTGGATCTTTATGACTTGAGTTGATGCTCTAAATACTTTCTTGAATCTTGGAAGCCTACATCACAATGTTAGCTCCAAAGACATGCATGATGCAAGATAAATTTTACATGATGCTTGAGAAATTGAATGGTCCAACAAATTCTTGATAAATTTTCCCTTTAATGATCCTAAAAATAGTATTTTCTATTGTGAAATAGCTCTTGAAAATCTCTAGTTGATTTGATGAAATAACCTTTTATTTATAGATATATATCCTTAATTTCCTAAAAACTTAAACATTACAAGATGACATTGAAATTTGAATTTGGGATCATAAATAGAATAAACCCTTGGCCATTTTAAAACTATATTGACATTTTTTCCCTATTCCCAGTCACCTAAGTTATCACTTGTGCAATTGAAGTCATTGTTTTACTGAACCTTGGTCTTAGGTTTGTCAGTCACATGGATTCTTTCGAATGTCAAATTTTCCTATGGTCAAAGGCTTAATATTAAAGTTTTAAGTCCTTAGCCTTTGTTATGGGTCAACACCTCATTCACCTAGTCATGTACCCCTTTTTATGAACAAATTTTGTGGCATGTGCAGAATTAAAGTTTTGTATGGGCCGTCTGATCGAAAGAATCAATCTCAGTCATTCTTCATATGCCCGTGTTGGTTTATTACTTCTTATTTTATTCGCATGGGTTGGTAGTCTTTTACCATGTGTCTCATATAATGGTGGACCCAGTCCCCTTGGTAAAGATGAATAACGCATTCAAAAGAGGATCGACGGCTAATTGATGGAAGACATGTCCATATTTGTACTGCTCCCTGCGAGGCCATCTTGTTTTATTTCATATTAATTTAAGGATATGGGCTAGCAGGCAATAGCCATGTGGTACTACTTTCTAGTGGGTTTTGAATCCTCATAGGGCAGTGGAAGTTTTTCGAGGCACAATCAGTGATAGATTTCATGGAACATGTTCTCATCAAAGTCATTCCTTGTGCACCCATATATTTTCAACATTAAGGAGGAATGGTCACATGGGCTAGCAGGTAGAGTAACATCTATCATTATGTATGATCTGTCAAATCTTGGGAATTGTGTTTTTCCTTGTATGAATTAAAATTGATGGTTTATGGAAGGTGATGTGGCTCAATCCTGACCACTCCTTGCCATCCCAAATGGGCCCCACCCATTTCTTGTGTCTTTTGATGAGCACACGGGTAAGTTCCACATAGACTATTTTGTGAACTTAGATAGTTCTAGTGCAGGTGGAGACAACTATAGATGTTAATTGAGATTATTCCAAGATAAAAATGAAACTAAAGTTAGAGCTAATTTTTTAGCATGCTTGTGAGATTAGTAAAAATTATTAGAGCCATCAAATTTGTCCAAGGTTGGTACACGTGGAAAGATAAAATTGAAGTAAGGCAAGGTACAGGTTGATATTTTGAGGGTAAATCATGATCATTCTCCATTGTCCTGCTATGATGAATTACAAGTGAGTTTTTCTATAGGCAAGTGGGTAAATGTGACATGACATATCTGGTTGGGAAATTAAGCATATAATTGACATGCAAGTTAAGGATATGCTTATCTCACTCGATTCTCTTGATTTGGGAAGAGTAACAAATGCATGCATTTAATTTCAAGTCATCATTAATAATCTAAATATTTTAATCATTGATTTAGGTTCAAAGTATGATCAATAGTTGAGATTTAAAACTAGGTTAAATTACTACCAATGCTCTCACACAATCTTTCCTAGAAAATTAATGTAGATGCACACCAATTATTTTGTTTATTGAGGTTCACTTGCCTTATTATTACAACCATTTGATTGCAAAAGTTTGAAGTCTACGAGAAGGTTGTGATTTTGAGTTAGTTATTTTTGATTAGGATGGTGACTTTTATTTGCGAATTCTTTAGTAAGTAATAGAGTGAGAGAATGGGGAAGGTAAGTGTGAATATCTGCCTAGTCTGCATTTCCAAGAGGCTCAATCCTCTTGAATTTTAGGATGGTCCTCCTCAAGGTGAGCACGGTGGACCAAAATTAATAGTAACACCAATGAAGAAGACAAGAGTTGCCAAAGATTCAATGTGAGGTGTTCTTAAATGTCCCTATCACCTAGGGTGTCAAAATATCTATGAGGAATTGCTCAAAGGAAAAGATAAGAAGGTTGAGAGGCTAGAAAGGGAAGATGCTAGAAGGAATAGATATCACCGGGCTTACATGGGATGTCATCATTCTCCCATTAAGGTATCTGATGATTCTTCTAATAGTGAATACAAAATTGATTTTGGCTATCATCAATATCTCATCGCAATGAAGGATTGGGATGTTTGTAAGGGAAAGGTGATGATGGTTACTCTATTGGAGATAAGGACACCGAGTGGACACACATACTCTCCTAGTGAAAAGGAAAAGAAACACCCTATTTCTTTCCTTGGTGGGTGCTCAAAATTTTGGTCCTATGTGTTGATATTCTCTCTTTGGTCAGTATGTTATGAAATGGGTCTCCAATATTTTATATTTTTCTGTCGATGGTGATGTTTTTAGGGGTGAATTGGATTTAGATGTTTTGGTACTCCCACAACTACACTTTTTGATGACTGGTGGGGTTGCTCTTATTAATGGTTTCTTAGACTCTATTTTTGTTTTCACTTGAATTACAATTATGGTTCCCTAAATCAGTTGGGGAATATTCTCTTGTTTTCTATAGAAATTCATTTTTGAAATGAAAATGAAATAAAATATAAAATGCAATTCAGCTCAGTGCTCGTTTCTCCCTTGTCTTATAAAATGGATTCTATGACTGGTTACAAAAAAGGGGGTCAAGAGGTCGAGAAATTGAGAGGTCAATAGGTAGTTATTTTCAAAGGAAATAGGTGCAAGGTAAAATGGATACTAAGTTTTTCAGTAATACATTCTAGAAAGGATCAACCATTAGGTATGGTTTTTGATAACATTATAGATAACTAACAAATACTATATTTTTGTACATTTCTCTCCTATGTATAGATTATACAAGCTATGAATATGATAATCCATGGTTATCTTATTGGTCTCTATTGAATTCCAATAGATGTGTTGTTTTATAGTTTCTCATCCATTTAAGGAATGTATGTAAATGCTTGAACTTAATAGTGAGTTTGTTATAATCTTGGTATAAGGATTCTAGTAAGAAGTTAATTATGGAAAAAACTGGTGGGAATATTGTAAGGCGTTGTTTCTAAGGTTGTAGGTATTTTCAAAAGTACAAATTTTTTATTGGATCATATAGGTTTGTGGTTTGACTTTTTCTTCTAGAATATGGCACTAGCTTGGTTTAGTATTCATGCTCCATTTGGTAACTGACTTGACCAATGATCACATAAATATAATAAAATTACTTGCTAATTTTTTTTCTTGATGTGTGGGAGTGTTAAAGTAATTATATCTTCTCCTATTTAGGTTAGTATCTATTGTGAAGGTTAGCCAAATCTTTAGGGTAGTATGCCTTTAAAATATTTGAGGAGAATCATATGTTTACTTTGTGTTTGATACTTAAGACACACCGATATTTAGGAACACAATTTGTTTTGGGATTACCCTCCCTGGTTTAATAGAGCCTAAAGTGAAGAAGTAAAGAACTAAACACCTTTACTTATGTGTTGGCCAATCCTTGCCCTTGCTAATAATTTTAATTGGCAAGTTTATAGGTTTGTGGTAAGGAGAAGTTTGATCCTTAAAGAATAACCAACAGGTACTAGATACCAATTCTTAAATTTTTCTTTAAAGAAGCCATCTCTTCATCGAGGAATCTAAATCACTCATATCTATTGCCTCTCTAACCATCTTAGGCTCATTAGTGTTAGTAATCAAAGAAAATATAGAACTGGAATCCAATAGTGAATAGCCAAACCTTTCCAATTGCCACATAACTCGCATTATAGACCTCCTCAAGGGTTGAGATTATTATTCTTCAGAATTTTTAGAGATACTTGAGCTCTCCTCATCTTTAGGTCCAACAAGATTTTTTAGTTCGTCTTTCTTCAGATTAGGTGAAATCTGAACTACCTCCTTATTTTTTTTCTCCTCTTTCTTTTGTTACAACTCAACAATGAAAGGTTTCATCTATATGAAAATCACAATTCTACTATAGAGAAACTTTTGAGCTTCTAGATCACAAAGCTTGTACCCTTTCATGCTAACACCATAGCTGATAAATATACACATAAAAATATTATTCTCCAACTTAGACCTTTTCTCAATTGGAACATGAGCATAAGCTTCAAAACCAAATACTTTGAGATGTGTCATTGAAGGATATTTAGTAGACCACACCTCCATGGGTGTTTTCCCAACAAGTGCAGATGTAGTAGATCTATTGATCAAATAACATGAAGTGTCTACTGCTTCAACCCAGAACATTTTTTCACAAATAGCACCACTCAACATACTCCTAGCCCTCTCCATCAAAATTATATTCATTCTCCATGAAAATCCATTTTTTTGTGGAGTGTAGGTTTTGTCTTATGTTTCTCAATCCCATGCTCTTTATAGAACTTGTAAAACTCTGCAAAATAAGACTTGTCACCATTATCAGTCCTCAAATACTTAATCTTTGTACTAGTATGATTTTATACCAAGGACTTAAACTCCTTAAACCAACTAAAGGCTTTAGCTTTACTTCTCAAAAAATAAACAAATATCCTTCTACTATAATCATCTAGATGAAAGAAATAAAATATATAGATTTTGATAAAAAAGGAACATTTATAGGACCAAAAAATCAGAATGAAGATATTCTGAAACCCTAGAATACTTATGAGAAATAGAGTAAAAGGAAACATGATGTTTTTCACCATATAAACAATTTTCACAAAATTCAAACACAAGATTACAATCATCAAGGCCTTCAACTAGGATCCATTTATTTAGGGTTATAAGACCCTTCTCACCAATGTTCAACCAAGTTGTTTGTACCATAAAATTATCTTCTCTATAGGAAACTCAATTTCCATTCGATGATCACCCTTAGGCTCCAAAAATACATTACAATTAGATGTAGCTGCAACATGCTTTTTCTCTTCACGATCTTATGGTGAGGATAAAGAATCCACAGATCTATTCTTCAGTACATTAGAATAACTATTGGACTATACAATGTATGCATGAAGCTAAAATATAGTTTCAATATGAACTCCCTTAGCTAACACCATAGCTCCTCTAGTCATATTATGTCCTCCACAAGAGAAAACAAATCACACTCTTGAATCATTCACTTTACTAACAGAAAGAAGGTTTCATGCCAAACCTGGGATATGCAAGACACCATCAATCCCCTTCACTCTTCCATTAGGAAATATTATTTTGACTCTTCCATTACCAAAATTATTTAGGTCAGATTCATCACCTAGGTAGACTTATCCACCATTATACTCATCATACTTTGAGAACTAATATCTATGATAAGTAATTTGAAAATATGCACTCAAATCTAGTAATTACACATCATCCAATGTATGGGATACCAAGGCTACAATAAATACTTCTCCATCATTTTAAGATGGTTTCTCAGATTTAGAATTAGAGAAAGACTTATTTTCATTCTTCTTCTCCTTCTTGCAATATTTTTGAATGTGACCAATTTCGCTAAAGTTCCAACATTTTTCCTTGGAATTCTTACTAGGAGGCTTAGATCTCCCTAGAGAATTTGAATTAGTTTTCTTGTCTTTCTCTTTTCCTCTCTCCTATAGTCTGGCATGAACTACAAAGTCCTCCTTGGCAATCTCAAAATATTTTATTCACACCTCTTCAGATAATAATGAGGCAATGAACTAATCCATCTTGAAGGTGGAAGTAGTGCTTGGAATAGTCATTATCAGGTGATCCCAAGAGTTCAAAAATGAACACAAAAGAAGCATGCAATGGTCTTGTTCATTAATCTGTTGGAAAAATGACACACTAAGATGGGGGAGGTGAATCAGTGTTATGCACAAATTAACTTTATCAACTTTTAACTTCAAATTATTAATAAAATTCAATCATGATGCATAATCAATAAAGTAAACACAACACCATAACAGCAAGATTTTTACATGGAAACCATGTTAGGTGAAAAACCATGGTGGATGGCCAATCCATAATTATAATTTCGACTATACTAAAAAATAAAGATTACAAGAAGGGGAACACACATGCATTCAGGTGCACTGCTCAAAAGAAAGAGGGCTTACTTCCCAAGAGTTCAGATTAAAACCATCTAAGAGTTTGAACTGAGAAGATTGGCATCTAAAAAAGCCTAATTATAGTTCCAATTTAACCTCAATAATAGATATGTTCCCTTACAAACTAATTATATACTTTTTCTCTATTTTGCTCATACACACAACATAGATCTTTTATGTGCAAGTGAAACTGTACTTTATCGCTCCTCTGCTCTACTCTAACTCACAATTCACATATAAATACACATCATGCATCATACAAAATGATTTAGATGAACTTATATATATCCACAATCATAGAATTCATTTACACTTTGTTGGCTCCACTAGAACAAAAAAAATTTACAAACGTTAGCTAGATCCATAATGAAATCTTTATGCGCATCCTCCAAAGTTGGTTAAGATACAGAGGGGACAAAAAAAAACATGATTTAGCAAAAAAATATTTAGTTAATTACTCCTTATATATCTGTGACTTAATCCATTCATGAAGTCGGTTTCAATACAAGAAAGACTGAGAATATGTCAGCAAGATCTTCTCATTTCCACATGAATTGATATGAGCCATTTTGCTTCAATCTCAATAGAGTTAATATACCAATAATCATTTCTTGAGATGTGGAACACAAAATAATAACCTGAAACTTTATAAAGATTGATGAACACTGAGTTACTGGATACTTTAATCTACCTTGTCGATTTTTAATCTATCTTCCAGTATGCTCAAATGAGGATATGCGTATCTGATCAAATCGTAGGTTTCCATCAATGAAAACACTAGATGATAGTTTCAGTGTCTCTTGCCAACAATCTCCCTCTTTTGAAATTTATGGAAACACATAGTGAAAAATGACTAAATGTTAGATTAGTACCAAGATAAACTTCACTGCAATCCAAAAACTTCAAAAATGCTACTCTCCCCCTAAGTTGATTATAAATTTTTCACTCCACTTCTCCACCTTTGAAATCAATGGAAAAGGTAGGGGTCGCACACCAAAAGAAATGGATCAATCAAAATTGTTTGTACAAGGGTGCTTCTTTACCTTACAAGAGCTGAAAGATGTCTGTAAAATCCTTCTCTAGCTAGACCAAGTTTGTGTCCCAAACTTGTTAGAGACTTTCCATGATGGTTGTATGTCCAAAAAGTAGGTAGGAATGTGTCAACAATTTCCAAGTTGTTTGGGTCACCAACTGCCATAGTGTCCTCTCCTTCTTTTAGAGTGCTTTCCATTACTTCAATTTTGTGGCCGATGATGCTTCTAAGTTCACAAGTTCTAGAAATAATTTTATCATTTTCATGCTTCAACCCTTTTATTTTATTTATCAAGGACATTAATTCACCTTCTACCTTTCCAAAACTACTAGATAGGGGATCAAATGCTTCAGAAATAGTCCCTAACTGATTTTCCAGATCTTTCACCTTCTTTTCATTTGCTTCAATGAACTTTGGAAGGGACAAGAAATATTTGTAGATATTTCCTCCTTCAGATAAGGAATTTTGTATGTTCTTGACACAAGTGGCTAAGATAACTTTCTCTTTAGCAATCAATACCTTCAATCCACTTAACCTTTTAACATCAAATTATGTATGCACTTTTTTGAGAGCTGACTTTTCAAGGGAGTCAAAATGAGTACTTACTGGGTAGATAAGTTTTTTCAATTCAATAGATGAATATTAAGTCTGATCTTTCACAAAGGATGGAAAAATATTCTCCAAAACTCCAGATGCAAGAGTTAGCAATTCACCATCTTCAATATGAGACTTTAGTAGCTCATCCTGAGATTTTACTTAAGAAAATAAGGCCACTTTCATTATCTAGATTGGGCTCAAAGTTGATAGGTCAATGAGACCTTCAATTAGTTTTAGCTCAATTTCTTCCTTATGACCCACCAAGTATTTCTTAATTGCCTCGGCAATGTCTCTTGTCTTAATCTTTACATCACTTTTCTTTTCCTCAACTATTTCTTCCTCAGTTGAAGGTTTTTATTTTTCTTCAATGGTCTATACCTTCTCAATTGATACATTCCCAGTTACCTCAACTTCCATAGGTATTTCTATGTTGTCATTTGGAAGAGGAATCTGGAAGTTTTTAGTAGTATCAAAATTTCCTTCCTCTACTTCCTTGATTGGATCAGATGAGACATCAATTTTATGAGTTTCCTTAGCTATAACTTCAATTTTCTCATTCAACAGTATTTTTCTCAGAATTTTTTTTGTTTCTTATGTGACTTCACCTATTAAGCCAATCATTAGTTTATTGACCCTTGCCTTCATCAATTTTTCTTCCATAGACATCACCGACCATAGTTCTACAAGAATTCTCTCTCTCATTTGTTCTTCTTCTATCCTAGTATTTAATCTCCTTGATTGTAGAGTATCATATAATTTTTTTGGAAGAATAAGCATAATTTCAACCAAGACTTTGTCAAATATATTCATATGATTTATTGTAGCTTATTCTAAATTCTTCTATCAGACTCAAAAAAAATATTCATACCATTTTTGAAGTGGTTTAAGATTCCATTTGAAATTAATTCTATTTCAACTTGCTCAACAGTCATACCTGGTGTATCAACCTTGGTCTTATTCTTTATCTCAACATCTACACTAGAGGGTTTTGCTATAGATGTTGCTTTAGTGCCTTGATGTTTGATCTCCTTGACATATTCATCAGATTTTGTTTCCTCATCATCATAAATAGCCATATACAATCATTTCTCTTTCTATTTCCTTCTTTTTCAAATACCTTAGCTTCATTTTTTATAAGAGTGGACTTTGCTGTAGGAGTTGAATGAGATACAAAGCTTCTAGTTGCTCTAGTTTAGGAAGATGGTGCAGCCAAACTAGCTAATTGAATTCTAGATTTATCCTTAGCTTCTTGATTAGATGCTTCAACTTCTTGCCTCTTTTGTCTAGCTTCTTGTAGTAACTTTGAATATACCCCCATGTTTTTTGCAAGAACTTTAACTTCTTTTCTGACTCTTTTAGTAATCACAAGTTTCCCAAGTTCATTATGAACCTATGTTTCTATCTCTACATATGTACCTGACATTTCCTCTATCAAATATACTGGTTTACTCACTATGTGTTGAGCGTACATATCCAAAACTTTCCCATCAACTTCATATCCCATGGGAATGATCTAGATTGTTTTGGGACCAACTGCTTCCATCATACATTGATCAACATCAACCATGAAGCAAATTGAGTTTTTATATTTTTCTACAATAGAGGTAGGAGTCCATTGCCTTTGTTGCATCATAGACTAGAAGGCTTTAAAGTATCCCCACATAGCTACATTTCTTAATTTGATATATGTAACACTATATAATAGATCTTTGATCTGTTTAGCTACCATCTTGTTCTTTTGCCACTAAACTATTCCGACTCTCGGAACTTCACCAATGAAAAAAAAGAATAAGTTACACAAAATCAAGTTACCATATTTGAAGAATTTTTCTTGTCTTTCTTTATCTTTGCAAGATTCTCCACTAACTGAATTCTCAACAATTCGTAGAGATCATAATCAATATTTTCCTTCACCATTTGGTAAGTGGCAAAGATTGTTGTGCCAAACACAAAGTTGTCTCATCTAGAATGGTAAATATTATATCCAATCACCATAGATGTAAATCTGACATCTATATCAACAATATTGTCAATAGTCATTGCTCTTATGTCATATGTTGATTATGTAGCATCAATAAAGGTTTGATTTTTCACAAACTTCAGAATAGGTAGACCATCAGAAGATTTTTGACTAGTTACTACATTGAAAGCTTCCTTGGTAATTTTTAACGAAATGCTAAGCCACATAATTTCATCATGAACTTGACTCAACACAAAACAGACCCACTTCG
Organism: Sequoiadendron giganteum; assembly: GCA_007115665.2. NCBI lineage: Eukaryota > Viridiplantae > Streptophyta > Pinopsida > Cupressales > Cupressaceae > Sequoiadendron > Sequoiadendron giganteum. Next base: position 387,907,020 of record CM021100.1, read on the forward strand.
ACTCACGAAATACGAGAAATTTAACAATTTGAGCAAACTTCTTTATTTCTAGGATTTTATGTTCTAGCTTTACATAGTAATCTTCACCAATGCTATGATTATTGTAAAAGTTTAGTAGTTGAGAACTTCCTAGTTCTTCAATATTGGAATGAACATAAACCCTAATATCTTTTGCATGTAAAACTCCATGCGAAATGGATGAAAATTATCCTAGTGGATCGGTCTCTAAAGAACTATAAGGATTCCATTTGAATTTAGGTCGAGGTGTATCCTTGACTTCAACTACCAGAGGAGTATTCATTTTTCCCTAATCACAAGTTTGAGAAGCTTTTTGAAAAAATACCTTTTCCGTCGGATCACAATTTGAATGCTGGATCACTTCGATGCTTGAAATTTTCCTTAAATCACCAATAATCACCTAAGATCTCTCCAAACTTATTTTATTCATGATGCAAAGTGAAAAATGAAGAGTAGAAATGAATTTTTCTCACTTGCATATCTAACCTTTTAGTCGCAATAAATAGATTTTCCCTAATACATCTGGTTACCCTGTTTCTTTATATTGTGATGAAGCTGTGATCAAATTTCCTAAAAAAGGACAAAGAAAGGCTAAGTATGGTTAAAATTGCTAATAGCTAGTTCGATGTCGACACCATAAAGGCTATTTGGAGAAGGTTCTGCGGGTCATCATGGAGTACATTACAGTGGACAGGCGCTTCACTGAAGTCTATGGCTACCACTTTGCTCTCCTCAACCACTTCCAATACAAGGTAAGGGTCTCGATCCCCTATTATCTTTTCTGTTCCTTGAAGAAAAGCTTGGAGGATAATAAAAAAAACCCTAAAAGATTCCCCATCTTGCACACTGGGTTAATACGGTTGATTGTTGAATATCTCTATGTGCCTGCTCCTACTATTAAGAAAACTATTCCCGAGTCTGAGAGTGATGACACTGAGCCCAGTGGCTTGGAGTACCTACCTAACTCTAGTCCAGGTAGAAAAGTCCCTAGCTTGCACACTGTCCCTTCTGGGAATTCTGGCAAAACCCGTGTTGAGCTTGAGCTTGATAGTTGCTCTTTTGATAAGAAATCCCAAGCCAAAAGTCTTGTTTCCTACTCCGAAGAATCGTTTGAATCTAAGGATTCTGATGCCAACCAAACCGTTCCTTGCTCTAATCCCTTACCAGATAAACACCTTAATGATTACCCCCTTGTTATTCGTAACCCTGAGAATACCTACCCTAATACAGGAAATGAGCCCTCTCTGGATTTTTTGAACCTAGCCAAAACCAATTTTGAGTCCCACTTCAAACTCCTGGAATGGACTTTCACTGAAATTAATGAGTTGAAAGTTAAAAATTGGGCTCTACAAAGCAAGATTGATGAGCAGGGCATAAAGATTGCTAAAAGTGAAAAGAAAAATGTGGATCACAGTAACAGAAATATGGATTCCAAGATTGAGAATAGATGGAATACCATCAAAACCATGGCTGAGCAAAACAACCGCATGGCAAGACATAACACCATTATCATTAACGCGATGAATGAGAAGCTTGACAAAGCCTAGCAGGGTTCTCTTGTGGTGGATCTGGATGAAATAGAGGATAAAAGCTAGGATACATAAGTTGGTATTTCTAGAAGAACCAGAGTCAATCTGAAGCACAAGGCCCCCCTTACTTCGAAGATGATTCAAACTTTTAAAAAGGGTGTTAATGATATGTAGAATCTAGAGGCCGAGACATAGTCTTTCCTCAAGACTCTGAATTAGCGGTTGGGGTTTTCTTGGTGCTTACTTTGTTGTTCCTTTCGTCTTGACCCTCCTGGTCTTTTTTGTTTGGTTTCTGCTAGTCTCTACTTGGGCAACTGGTTTTTTTGATGGGACCTTGGTGTCCCCTTTTCTGTTTTGTAAACTTTGTGGTTTCGGGTCCCTATAAAACCCATTTTACCCTTTTATCAAAAACATACCATTTCCTCCAATGAGTTCAATGACATTTGTTGATTTTTTATGCATCTATTGTACACATCCAAATCCAGTGTCACTTACTAGTTAGCGGATTTAATGATTTTCTTAACTGCTCCCCTTAGGCCAAAGGCCTGAGACTAATTCCTAGAGGAATTACTAGAGGTAGATTCTAGTGCAGGTGCACTTTCTTCAATGGAGGGACTCTTCTTCACCAATTTCTTTTGCATTTGTTGCCTGACCTCATCTACAATGACCTTACCTTTTCCTTTCACATCCTTTTGCATATTTATCCTTTGATTTACTAGACCTTTTATGTTCCAACAAAATGTAGCAATGTGTCCATTTTTGTTGTAGTTTTAGCACACGACATTTCTCTTACCGGCCCAGTTGTTCCATGGATTTCCTTTTGATCTACATTGGTTAGTTGTATGGCCCAATCTATTGCATGTGTACCATATGATATTTCTATGAAATTGATTCATGACCTTTCTACATTCATTTGAATTATGACCAACCGTATGACAATTAAAACACTAACCTGAGAAAGATGGAACACTTTAATTTATCCTACTTCGACACTAAGAAGCCATGTGTCCAAATTTATTGCATTTGAGACAATGTCCATTAAATATTTGAGCATTAGGTTTTCTTACCGGATACCTTCCAGGGTCGTTCATTTGATCTTCTTCCTTGAATCATATTTGTTATGAATTCCTTTGTATAGATTTTGAACTTTCTCCTTCCTCATATCCAAGACCACTTTTGTCACCATGGGTCCTCTGATTATCAATCAGTTCATTAAGCACAACTGAGATGATTTTTGAAATTTTCCTTGTACTCATTTGGAGTAGCAAGTTTGTTTCTAAGATCATCTAATTGGCTTGCAAGTGCTTCTTCATTGTTTCTAGATACTTCTAATTCATCATCCAATCAGCTACACACTTCAAATTTTTCTTTCAAGGATTATGCTAGGCTTTCTTCATTCTTCTTTCTATCTTCAACTTCTTCAGTCATTCTCATCAAGATGGATTCCATTTCAATCTTTTAGGACTATATTTTCTTGGTTAGGATTTTCACATTCTTTTGTCTTTTCTTTTAGGGATTTATTTGTTTGTTCATCTTCAGTGCTCTTACTATCTTTCTACTAAATTTGATCATAGTGTTCCTTTCTCTTCTCTCTTGACTTGTTGATTTTGTATTTCAGAGAAAATGAATTTTGCTACATCATTGAGATTCACTTGTAGTTTTTGGACTTCAGCCTTTGACTGGTCAAGATCATCTAGGTCCACCATAAGTTGTTCAAGACTACTTGAATCAATTAAAACACCTTCCAAGATCTTCCTAAGCTATTATACTTCTTTCAGAGGAACTAGCTCTGATACTAATTGTTGAAAACAAGCCACACTAAGAGGGGGGTGAATCAGTGTTGTGCACAAATTAACTCTATCAAATTTTAACTTCAAAGTATGAATAAAATTCAATCATGATGCATAATCAAGAAATTAAACACAACAGGTCATAACACAAATATTTTTACGTGGAAACCCTATTAGGGGAAAAACCACAGTGGATGGCCAATCCACAATTATAATTCTGAGTATAATAAAAAATGAACATTACAAGAAGGGGAATACGCATGAATTTAGTCACACTCACTACAAATCACTGCTCAAAAGAAAGAGGGCTTATTTCTCATGAGTTTCAATTAAAACTATTTGAGAGTTTGAATTGAGAGGATTAGCATCTACAAATGCCTGATTATAGTTCGAATTTAAGCTCAATAATAGATTTTCTTCCTTACAGACTAATTTTTTACTTCTTTGTTCTGCTCATACACACAACACAAATCTTCTATGTGCAAGTGAAACTATTCTTTATTGCTCCTCTACTCTACTATAACTCATAATTCACATATCAATACAAGTCATCATACAAAATGATATGGATGAACTTATATACATCCACAATCATAGAATTCATTTACACTTTATCAACTCCACTAGAACAAAAAAGTAGTAACAATCGCCGGCTAGATCCATAATGAAATCTTTGTGTGCATGCTCCAAAATAAGTTTAGATATAGAGGGGACCCAAATAAACATGATCAAGCAAAAAACCATTTAGTTAATTACTCCTTATGCATCCATGACTTAATGCATTCATGAAGTCGACTTCAATATAAGAAATACTGAGAATATGTCAACTATATCTTCTCATTTCCACACGAATTGATACGAGCCACTGCACTTCAATCTCAATAGAGGTAATATTTCAATAATAATTACTTCAGATGCACAAAAAAAAATAATAACTTGAAATATTTACACAGATCAATGAACATTGAGTTACTAGATACTCTGTTCCACCTTGTTGACTTTCAATCTATCTATCAGTATGCTCGAATGAGGATATGTGTATTTGATCAACTCATAGGGTTTCCATCAATGACAACACTAGATGATAGTTGTAGTGTCTCTTTCCAACAAAATCTTGTATCTAATGAAACCTAGTTTTCTAATCAACATGTTAAAATATTTTAGGTGATCTACAACAAATCCTACATCTTCTTTCTTAGGAAAATATTTTTTACTAGGGATTTAGCCTAATCGATATCACAAAGCTTCTTCTACAAACAAGTAGAAGTTTTATCTTCATGGAAATTCAGGAGGACAAAATTATCCAAACAAATTTTAATAAGACCCTTTTTTTTCCTATCCATTAGATCCCAATCCTCTTGTTTCATTCCAAATGACATGGTTCTAGAAACTGCAAGCCATAGATCATGGTCTGCAAGTATTTATTCCATTTGGAGCTTCCACAACTCAAAATTACCACCATTGAATTTATCCATCTCAATCCTCCTAGATGTTCTTGTCATCTCTTTCCTACAAGAAGGTAACAAACACAGAGTTTTGCAAAACTCCCACTAAAACAAATATTAGCTCAAAAACCCTTCTAACCTAACAAAGGAACCAATGTTGGCCAGGCTCTAATACCAACTGAAAGGAAGTTAGGTGAGTGGAAATTTCTTCCTATACTAATCTAAGTAGGGGACAGTTACAAAAAAAGTATTTTAAAACTTTATTTTGTTATAATAAGAGAAACACATACATAGAATAGAAGATAGAACCACAATAATGCATAAAATAGTGACACAAAATATACATTAGAAAAACCCTTTCAGGTAAAAATCGCACCCTCCAAAATCATAGTACTATTGTATTACTTCAAAATTAATTACAATACAACCCCATGTACATAGCCTTCTTCTACAAGTGCTTCACAATGAACACCTCTTCTGGAGTGATATAAGTAGAACTTTGTTAAGGGTGATCCCACAAAGCTGGTTTACAATTTCTGAGAGGAACTGATTTTTGCTGAAATCACATATTTTTAGAAAATATAATGATTTAAGCCTTTAAAAGTTCCATTTTAAGGATTCCAATTGAAGAGGATTTGATCAAACCACCTTAGATCAAACCCCCCTTGGATAGAACCTCGCTAGTTTTAAACCATGCCTATAAATGAGTGTCCTTCACACCTATCAAAATGCTGATAAAAAATCACTTTTGATTTACCTTTTGGGGGATCAAATGAACTCTTTTAAAATTTATTTCAAATAATTATGGTAGTCCTCAAAATGAGCTATCCCATGAATATAATTTTAATATGTTTTGGATTTATTATGTATTTGTGTTTTTCATTTTATTAAACATAGGTTTTTCACCGAAAATCAAGCTCTCTGTTTTGCACATGTGGAAAAATACAAAATTATAAAAATAATTTTAAAAAAAATATGCTTGTGCTGGGTATTGATGTCCTTGATCCATTAAAAAAATAAAAATGAATTTTGATACATATAGAAAAAATTATGTTGTATACAATCTGCCTATGTCTGAATTGCAATTGGTCTGACTTTGAAACTCTATTAAGGAAAAAATATTCAATAAAAAAATATGTGACCAAATGAAAGTGCTAGATATCATAGTTACAAATCTAAATTCGAAAAAATTAGAATTTTATCCTTCATACAAAAAAACTTATGTTGTATACGTTGAGCGTCACTTTTTAAAAATGTTCTTTTGTGAAAAAAACTAGTTTTTGTGGGAGATGGAAAAAGAAGTGCAATCTTATTCCAAAAAAAATTGAAACATATATTTTTAGAATCTACAGAAAAAATGTGATGAGACTCTAGTTTTCGTCATCTTCAAATTCCTCATGGTTTAGCCACTATAGGTGCCCGAATGTTAAGATTTAGCTAAAAATAATAATTTCAGTGTCCAGTTTGGCCAAAAATTGTAAACCACTATTGTGGGATCACCCTTACTTGCAAACAAACTATGCATTCTATAATGGAAGGCATAAATTTTATAGATAATACAAGCCAAGAGAAGCTTCTAGAAGAGAATGGGCATCCAAATACACATGGCACAATATCCCATGTGATAGACTTTCATTTGGACACTTGTACTTGATTCCCTTACACCTCTTACAATTGTCATTAATGTAAATATTATCTCTCCTAGTATGGGAACCCAAAATGTGCTTATAATTTCTTATGACATATTCCTTACAACTATCATAGAATATGTCATAAACCTACCATAAAATCTATGATAGAATACATAAGAGAATCTATCATAACTCACTAAATATAGTTGATTCTCTTACATCTTACCATAACCCAACTTGGGTGCCAACTTTCTCCATGCAAGAAGATTCCTTATGATGTGTCATAGAATATATTATAGGTCAAAGATTCCAAAGTGGAACACCTGTGTCCACTTGGTCTGATTATGTGTCATCCATTCACATCCAATAGAGATGTCAACTATCCAGTGGGTCCCAATTTGTGACATGACACATTAAGCAATTAAACGATACAAATTAATATAGTAATACATCAATTAAATCAATATTATGAATCTAAGGTTTAAACACCTTAATACCAACAAATTAGTCATACTATTACATACTCCTCTGGTCTAAAAAAAATATTTATCAAAATCCATAACATCATTATCATCATTCAAATCAATTTTATCACAAGAAACATCGTTCCTATCAACATACCATGCATCAAAAACAATTTCCATCTTAGGTTCATAGATGATGTCAAACTCATTTTGCAAACCATCATATAATTCCATGTGAAATGTTTCAAATAAAGGCTCAAAGTTTCAAGACCGAATCTTGAGCCAAAATGTTCATATTTCTTTGTAACATATTCACTACTACAATTTTTATCTAATGGGAAAGAATTTAGCTTGGATTCAATAAATCCACCATATCATGGTTTTTGTTCACTAACAAATGAGCATGTGTCTTCATCAAATTTTACACTATTGTACCCCTCATTCAAAACAAACATGTCCATTTTCATATTTTGAGGAGGAAAAATGTCAAACAAAAAAAATCATATTCAATTTCACATTCACTAACATGAAACCCACTGTTACTTCCATCATTTGGTTGCTCTACACATAGATCAAAAAGTTTTGCAATATCTTGACACATTCTAAAATCTCATAGTCAGATAAATCATCAAGGTTTTTCATATTATCAATTGGTAATAATTTTGATCCAAGATCCATGTGTTTTCATAACGAATAACTCAGTCATTCAATAATGAACCCATTCTTCCATGAATGTGCACATCATCATGTAATACCCCTATGTTTTAGTTCTTGTTTATTTTGCTTTATGCTATGTTTGGGATGCAGCTATTATTATACTGGACACACCTTGTCATTTGTGATTTAATCGCTACTATTGAGCGACAATGATTATTGTGTGATGTGGTTATTTGCTTATTATTTCACATGCATTATGAATTAATGATGTTAGTAGAGTTAGCTTGAGATATTGTATTATGTTATTATTGATTATGATGTAATTTCTGTCTTTGATGAGTGGATTAGTGAAGAGGACGGTTTCGCATCACTTGCTTGTGAGCGCCCTGCGAATCCGTGATTTCTTCTTCACGGTGTGTATTATATGCTGGATATACTGTATTTTGTTGTTTACTTCATTTCAGGTTGTAGGTACATGACATCGACTCCACCTGGTCTCATAGGTTTGAGCATGTCGATCCAACGGTTAAGTTGAAACGGAGATAGTAGCTAGGTAACATTTGTCAGGTCTATGCCCTAGCCTTAGTGTGTCGATAGTCCTGTTTTGTGAGTCATGGTTGCTTGATTTAATGTTATATGATTTTATAAGATGCATTATTATTAGATTAATGTTTAGAATAATTGCATTGGATAGAATAGTGATTATTTTTATATTAAATTAAAATTATGTTTTGATGTTTGTTTAAAAGTTTATAGTGAAATTTGATTCAATTAAATTTTAATTTATTTAATTAATTGAATTTTAATCTCAAAAGGGTTAAATTTAGTTATTAAAAAATTAAAATTAATTAATTAAGCTATTGGGTTAAATTAAATTAAATTATATCATGTGAAATTGAAAGGAAATTGGAATTGTATTTTAATTTCAATTTGGGTTTCCGAAAAGGGGAAAAGAAAATAAATATCTAATTCTCTACTTTGCATGCAAAAAGGGAATTAGGGTTAGATTATATATTTTATTTTAGTTTTATGTGAATGCATGTTTTCAATTTTTTTGGAGAGAGAAGTTTTGGAAGGATTGATATTTTCAAAGGATTGGGGAATTTTTGAAGAAATTGCACAAGAGGGTTTGAAACAATTTTTGGATTTTGGGAATTGGAATTGTTGCACGTTTGAGGAAAAACTTGTAGGAGGCTTCTATTAAAGGATTTTCATCTTCTTCTGTAGCTTCATCTTCTAGGTTTTATACTTGTTGTTTATTTCAATTTTCAATTTAATGGTTGTGGAAATTTGATAAACTTACTGTAGGAGATTATTCAGAAAAAAAAAAAACCCATAAATCCATTGTTGAAATTGAATTTAAAATGTTCTCAAACATTTAGGATTTATTATGGAAATTCTACGTTGAAAACAACCAGATCTGTATTTCAAATTCAAACCCCGTAGAAAATCTACATTGAAAATCAGACAAAATTTAGTTTTGTACATAGTTATTTGTTTAAATGTTTCAAAATCTAAAGGAATAGATTGAGGGAAAATAATATTACATCTTTTGAATTTTGGGATGAGATTCTCAAAAAATTTAGTTAATTTATTTATTACTGTTTTTTTTTTTAACTTTTCTCAACTTTACCAGTCATGGAAATTTGGGTAAATATATATATATATATATATAAAAATTTGTATATATTATACGAAGTTGCATATAATATATATATAATAAATCTATGATTTAAATGCCAAGGTTTTGTTGAAATTCTCATTTTCAAATTTCGCACTGTATTAATGGTGGAAGGTACTTCTTTTGTTGGTATCTGTGTTATTATAAATATATATATATATATATATATAAAGAGGGCCAGATCATACTCATACCAATGGATAGCAGGTGGTACCCATGCCTGACACCAACTGTACATTGTACAGTAGCCAACGTACCTTCACCATCGTCGGCTGTACAATGTATAGCGACTAGCGTTGGTAAGGGAGGTCGCAACTCCCATGGGGAGTGTGTCCCCCAAAAGGGAAGATTTAGAAAGATAATATTTTATTTTTTGCGAGAAGCTTTAAGTAGAAATATGGATTTAAGATATCTATAGATAGTGTTTTTCTTTATCAATGCAATATTATTATTTTTCTCCCTTTTAGTGAATGTTGTGGGAACGGGCAATTGTGTTAAACATTGAGAAGTCTTCCAATGAATGTGGGTCATTCCCATGTTAGTTAATGTTCATTTCCCTTGGTTAAATTTGTATGAGTTTTTTTTCATCCAAGTGTTGGAGTGGGATTTTTTATTGTCATCTCCTAGATTAGGAGAGATTGAGTTATTCAGTTCTATAGTACTGGAGTTACCCGTGGAGTCGAGATTTGAGTAGTGTGTTATCCATTAGAAGAGTGGCTTTTGTTAGGGGTCGGAGCCCAAAGAGGTAAACCGGGTAACCTTCGAAAGTGTTTTTAATAAGTGATAATTAAAGTAAAGTATTAGATGACTAGGATGCATTCACATTAACCAAGATTAAATTAACCTCACTCGCAGACACAAGGGCTTGTTTAGGCTTGGGGTGAGTGAGAAGGCCTAGAATGGCAAGATCAACTAGCTTGTCCATACGAAAGGTAGTTGATTCTGCATGACTAAGTATGAGGGTCAGGATTCGGTTGAGGTCACCAAGATTACCGGAACCTATGAAGATTGCCCAGAGGAGATCTCATGATGCACCTTGTGATGGCACTCTATTTAGGATAACCTTGAGTATATGTTGTGTGTATGGTTTCTTTAGCACACTTGATTTTATTATGTCTCGAAGCAATGTAACCATGTTAGTGTTAGATTTATATTGTGCATATGTTTCATTGAGTTAGTATGTGTTAGTATGAGTCTACCTTTGGTTAGAGGCAGTAGATTTCTTCTCAATGTTGCATTTTTACTATCTCCTAGCATGGGGGGTGGGCCTTCGGGTACCACTAGGTTGGGTGGAACATGCACCAAAACCATTGAGTCCCCTTTGTTTTTCAATTCGTGGAAGCGATTCATCTAGTTGGACAGCTCGCGGATCTTTTTACTCTTTTCTTGCACTGTCATAAATCTTCTTGTTATGAGTTGTAATTACCCCTCTAGTTATTATGAGGTGGATCTTGTAATTATTATACTTATGTATTTTGACTCATTCTGGGAATGAGGATTGTAATCTTGTAATGGTTTATGTAATGAATTTATTTGATGGATAATCTATTCTTATCTTGTATTTATTTATGTTGGAATGAATGTCATTACTTGAGTTATTTAATGCAATGTAATATAGATGATGTATGTTAATGGGAATTTAAGCAATCTCGGTTACGTAGCATTAGGGGAGGTTGTCAATTTTTAGGTGAACATGTATGTTTAATTCACTTTAATAAAAATAAAATTAGTACGCTTTTGTAGTGAATTGAAACTTCCTCTAGGGTTGCGTGGTGGGGCATTAAACATGGTATCAGAGCCAAGGTTTAAACACGGGGTGCCTTGGGATTATGATGTACCCATTAAGCTTAGTTGCATACATTTTTAAGTGTACCTTGTGTAATATGATTTTGTGTCTATGTAGGGGTATGCCTCCTAGATGCAGATGAGGGAGAGGACGTGGATGTGGCCAGGTAGGTGGTCAAGGGGAGAGTCAGCATGACTCGCCACCTCATGTGTCACTTATACTAGAGCAAGAGGAGCATTAGGCTTCGCAGAATGATCCAGGAGGTGGTGGTGGACAATTAGATCCTATTAGGGTTGAGGCTGCTCATAGAGCCTTCGAGGAGGCTATGGTATTATTAGGACCGTGACAGGAGGTACCTGTAGGTAACCCTGTGGTTGGGATAGTTACAACTCAGTCTGATATGTTAGCAGTGAACTATATGAGGGACTTGATTCGATCATAGCCACCTTGATTTGATGGAGTAGGTATTCGTCTAGAGTTCGAAACTTGGTTGATAGGTGTTGACTAATGTTTTTCCATGCACCCATTTGATACTAACACCAAAGCACGGTGCGCTGTTATTCATCTCTGGGGATTTGTAGCCACTTGGTGGAAACTAGAGGAGTAGAAGCTCCATATCGACATGAGTACAGTATCTTGGGAGATCTTTCTTGAGTGATTCAGAGCCCGCTTTCTCTCCAATCATTGGCATCAGTGTAGAGGCGATGATTTCCATGCCATATGTCAGCTAGCTGTGATAGTTGACCAGTATGAGATGCGATTCTATGAACTTAAACAGTTCGTAGGAATAGGGGACGATGAGGGAATGCTAGTGTAGCATTTTATCAGGAGCTTAAATGTGTGTATTAGTGGAGGTGTTTAGGTCTTTTAACCCAAGTCTATGGAGATAGTTGTGGAAAAGGCACAACTGGTGGAGGAGAACTTGACTATGGCACTAGGAGGTAATACAGGTGTTAGTATTGGCAGTGGTATAGGAGCTAGGACTAGTGCTCGAGGGGGACAAACACAGGGAGCTGTGCCTCCTAAGACTCAGCAAGTATCAGTACAGGGTACTCAGCAATAGTCATTTCAAGGGAAATGGAAAGGTTTCTAGCAACGACAGGGTAGTAGGAACTCAAGGTGCATGAATCATTTCAATAATGAGCAACCCGCTCAGAGTGCCCAGTCCACTTTTGGAGGCAGTGTACAATAGTCTAGTGCAACAGTACAAGGCAGAGGTTATGGTAGAGGCACAGGTTGCTTCTCTTGTGGTCAGCAGGGCCATATTGCTCGGATGTGTCCCAATAAGGGTACGTCGGGATTTACATAAAGACCAGCAATGTCAAAGTCGATAGTGGGAGATGTTGGCAGAGGACATCATGTGTTTGCAGTGGTTGATAACCACCAGGTAGAGCACCAGGGTACTGTGGTAGAGACTTATGGTATGTTACTGGGTAACCCTGTTACTATTCTTTTTGATTCAAGAGCATCTAATTCTTTCATTTCTTCATCGATAGTGTCACATTGCAGACTGGTAGCTGTAAGGCAAGCCGATAGGTGGTAGGTAGAGTTAGCATCTGGTGCAAAGGTTACATCACATTCTATAGTACCTGACTATAGGCTGGAGATTGTACCACTATTCATTTCCTTAGATCTCCGGGTTATACCATTGGGACCCTATGATGTTGTTATAGGTATGGATTGGTTAGAGGCTCATCTAGCAGTTATTGATTGTTGAAGTAAGTTGATTTGGTGCATTAATGCATCAAGTAGAGAGGTAGATATTATAGGAGTTCAGAGATTGATATCTTTGAGGATCATCTCAGCTATGTAGTTGAGGAGATGTGTTCATCGTGGATGTCAGTTGTTTGCAGTTATGGTTGAGGACATGGGTTTAGGAGATGGAGAGGAGAAGGTAACTCTTCATAGTCATCCTGTTCTTCAGGAGTTCATAGATGTCTTTCCTGATGACATTCTAGGAATGTCACAGAGGAGAGATATAGATTTTAAGATTGATTTAGTACCTGGATGGAAGCCTATTTCATGAGCACCTTACCGCATGACTACTCAGGGGGTGAAAGAGCTTCCCTTGCAATTGGAGGAGTTATTAGAGAAGGGATTTATTCATCCTAGTGTTTCTCCTTGGGGAGCACCTGTCATCTTCGTGAAGAAGAAGGACGGTTCACTTTGGTTGTGCATTGATTAACGACAGTTGAACAAGGTAACAATCAAGAATCGTTATCCACTTCCCAGGATTGATGACTTGTTTGACCAAGTCAAAGGTGCTACCAACTTTTCAAAGATAGACCTTAAATTGTGATACCATCAACTTCATATTTTTGATGCAGATATCCATAAGATGACGTTTCAGACACGCTATGGTCACTACGAGTTCACTGTGGTACCATTTGGGTTGACGAATGCACCATGTGTGTTCATGAGTTTCATGAATGGAGTATTCAGCACGTAAGTTGATAGGTTTGTTCTTTTGTTTTTTGATTATATATTGATATATTCTAGGATAGTAGAGGAACATGAGGAGCATTTGCGACAGGTTCTGCAGTGTTTACGAGAAAACCAACTTTACGCCAACTGGTCAAAATGTGAGTTCTTTAAGTCTGAGATCAAGTATCTTGGTCATGTGATCTCAGGAGAGGGAATATATGTGGATCCTTCAAAGATTCAAGCTATTCTAGATTGGCTTGTTCCCACGAATGTGGTAGAGATCTATAGTTTTATGGGGCTTGCAGGATATTATGGGAGGTTTGTGCAGAGTTTTTCCAAGATAGGTCCTCCTATCACTTCTCTTTAGAGTAAAGGGAAGAGGTTTGGATGGTCAGAGCAGTGCGAGTCAGCTTTTCAGATTCTTAAGGATAACCTAACTAGTGCACCGATAATAGCAATACTTGATCCCACAGGAGACTTTGTGGTTTGTACATATGCATCCTTAGAGGGCTTAGGTGCATGCCTGATGCAGGAGGGATGAGTAATAGCTTATGAGTTGCTTAAGCTTAAGAACCATGAACTTAATTATCCTACACATGACCTTGAGTTAGCAGCAATAGTCCATGCATTGACTAGATGGAGATAATTTTTACTTGGGCACAAGTTTGAGCTACATAGTGATCATAGGAGTCTGTAGTACATTTTCACTCAGTTGAACCTTAACACTAGACAGAGGCGTTGGATGAAGCTTCTTTGTGAGTATGACTTCTAGGTGAAGTATATTCAAGGAAAAGAGAATGTTGTAGCTGATGCACTCAGTAGACGTAGGCATGAGATATCCGAGATGACTCTTATGGTAGATTTATGGAGTCACATTCTTCCTACTCTTCCAGCAGATAGTTGGTACCAGGATGTGAGAGCAGAGATTGAGGCAGGTAGACCTCTTGAGGGAAGATTTACAGGTTATTCACTTGAGTCATATGGGTTACTTAGGCATTCAGAGCGTATTTACATTCCTTCAGTAGGTGACCTTCGATCTTTGGTTTTGACCGAGGCTCATCGTGCGCCTTATTCAGTGCATCCTGGGGTGAAGAAGATGCACGCAAATCAACGCTAGTTGTATTTCTGGCTAGGGATGAAGAGGGCTATTACAAATTTTGTAGCGTGATGTTTAGAGTGTCAGCGAGTGAAGGCTGAACACCAACATCCAACATGGCTTCTACAGCCGCACCTTGTACCTGAGTGGAAGTGGGATACTATCTCATCAGACTTAATTGTTGGTTTGTCCAACTCCTCGCGATGACATGATGCCATTATGGTGATGGTCGATAGGTTGATGAAGGTAGCACACTTCTCGCCTATTTGTGCTTCCTATAATGCATCATCAATTGCTAGAGTGTTCATGGAGGATATTGTGAGGTTGCACAGTATTCCGCGTCAGATTATTTCTGATAGGGATCCAGTGTTTACTTCAACTTTGTGGATATCATTACAGCAAGCTATGGGGACACAGTTGAACTTCAGTTCAGCATATCACCCTGAGACAGATGGACAGAAAGAGAAGGTTAATCAAATCCTCGAAGATACGTTACACATGTATGTCATGGATCGGTAGACACGATGGGAGGATTATCTTCATTGAGTGGAGTTTGCTTATAATAATAGTTACTAGAGTTCCATTGGCATGGCACCTTTTGAAGCCTTGTATGGACGTCCTTGTCATACTCCTCTTAGTTGGGAACGATTGGAGGACAGAGCGTGATTGGGACATGAGATGTTACAGGATATAGAGCAGCAAGTGGATTGGATTAGAGAGCACTTGGTGGTAGCACAGGATAGGCAGAAGAAGTATGCGGATGCACATAGAGTGGATCGTCAGTTTTCTATTGACGACAGAGTATTTTTGCGGGTGTGTCCATGAAAGAGTCCTATCCAATATGGAAAGGGTTCTAAGTTGGTGCCTGGCTTTGTCGAACCTTTCGAGACACTCGAGAAGATTGGTCCAGTTGCTTATTGACTTGCTTTGCCACCCAGCCTTGCACGTATACATGACGTTTTCCATGTTTTAGTTCTTCAACCTTATCATCCAGATGCTACTCACATCCTTGATTGGAATTCTTTATAGGTAGAGCACGGGCAACTAGCTTTGGAGCCCATGGCCGTAACGAAGCACAGAATGCTTGCTCTTCGAGGGTGAGATATTGAGCAGGTCAGAGTACAATGGGATCCTAGGGCTGATACTTCATCCACCTGGGAGGATGCAGTTAGGATGAGGGAGTTATATCCCTACTTCTTTGTAGGCTTCCAGGAGTAAGCCTAGTCTTTTGGGGGGAGAATGTAATACCCATCTATTTTACTTCTTGCTTATTTTGCTTTATGCTATGTTTGGGATGCAACTACTATTATACTGGACACACCTTGTCATTTGTGATTTGATCACTACTATTGAGTGAAAATGATTATTGTGTGATGTGGTTATTTGCTTATTGTTTCACATTCATTATGGATTAATGATGTTAGTAGAGTTAGCTTGAGATATTGTATTATGTTATTATTGATTATGATGTAATTTCTGTCTTTGATGAGTGGACTGGTGAAGAGGACAATTTCGCATCACTCGCTTGCGAGCACCCTATGAATCCGTGATTTCTTCTTCACGGTGTGTATTATATGCTGGATATACTGTATTTTGTTGTTTACTTGATTTTAGATTGCAGGTACATGACATCGACTCCACCTGGTCTCACAAGTTTGAGCGTGTCGATCCAACGATTAAGTTTAAAGGGAGATAGTAGCTAGGTAACATGTGTCAGGTCTACGTCCTAGCCTTAGTGTGTCGATAGTCCTGTTTTGTGAGTCATGGTTGCTTGATTTAATGTTATATGATTTTATAAGATGCATTATTATTAGATTAATGTTTAGAATAATTGCATTGGACAGAATAGTGATTATTTTTATATTAAATTAAAATTATGCTTTGATCCTTGTTTAAAAGTTTATAATGAAATTTGATTCAATTAAATTTTAATTTCTTTAATTAACTGAATTTTAATCTCAAAAGGGTTAAATTTAGTTATTAAATAATTATAATTAATTAATTAAGCTATTCGGTTAAATTAAATTAAATTGTATCATGTGAAATTGAAAGGAAATTGGAATTGTATTTTAATTTCAATTTGGGATTTCGAAAAGGGGAAAAGAAAATAAATATCTAATTCTCTACTTTGCATGCAAAAAGGGAATTAGGGTTAGATTAGATATTTTAGTTTTATGTGAATGCATGTTTTCAATCTTTTTGGAGAGAGAAGTTTTGGAAGGATTGATATTTTCAGAGGATTGGGGAACTTTTGAAGAAATTGCACAAGTAGGGTTTGAAACAATTTTTGGATTTTGGGAATTGGAATTGTTGCACGTTTGAGGAAAAGCTTGGAGGAGGCTTCTATCAAAGGAATTTCATCTTCTTATATAGCTTCACATTCCAGGTTTTATACTTGTTGTTTATTTGAATTTTCAATTTAATGGTTGTGGAAATTTGACAAACTTACTATAGAAGAATATTCAGAAAACAAAAAAACCTGTAGATCCATTCTTGAAATTCAATTTAAAATGTTCTCAAACATTTAGGATTTATTACGGAAATTCTACTTTGAAAACAACCAGATCTGTATTTCAAATTCAAACCCCATAGAAAATCTACATTGAAAATCAAACAAAATTTAGTTATGTACAAAGTTAGTTGTTTAAATTTTTCAAAATCTGAAGGAATAGATTGAGGGAAAATAAAATTACATCTTTTGAATTTTGGGATGAAATTTAGGAAAAATTTAATTAATTTCTTTATTATGGTTATTTTTTAATACTTTTCTCAATTTTACTAGTCAAGGAAATTTTGGTAAATATATATATATATATATATATTTATATATATAAATTTGTATATATTATATGAAGTTGCATATAATATATATAATATATATATAATAAATCTATGATTTAAATGCCAAGGTTCTATCGAAATTCTCATTTTTGAATTTCGCACTGTATTAATGGTGGAAGGTACTTCTTTTGTTGGTATCTGTGTTATTATAAAAAATTATATAATAAAAAAAGAGGGCCGGATCATACTTGTACCAACGGACAACAAGCGGTACCCACACCTGACACCGACTATACATTGTACAGTGGCCAACGTACCTTAGCCATTGTCAACTGTACAATGTACAACGACTGACACTAGTAAGGGAGGTCGCAACTCCCATGGGGAGTGCCTCACCCAAAAAGGAAGATTTAGAAAGATAATATTTTATTTTCTATGAGAAGCTTTAAGTAGAAATATGGATTTAAGATATCCAAAGATAGTGTTTTTCTTTATCAATGCAATATTTTTTTTTTTTTCCCTTTCAGTGAATGCTGTGGGAATAGGTAATTGTGTTAAACATTGAGAAGTCCTCTAGTGAATGTGGATCATTCCCATGTTAGTTAATGTTCATTTTGCTTGGGTGCATTTGTATGAGTTTGTTTTCCTCTAAGTGTTGGAGTGGGATTTTTTATTGTCATCTCCTAGATTAGGAGAGATTGAGTTATTCAGTTCTATATTACTGGAGTTACCCTTGGAGTCCAGTTTTGACCAGTGTGTTATCCATTAGAAGAGTGGCTTTTGTTAGGGGCCGGAGCCCAAAGAGGTAAATCGGGTAACCTTCGAAAGTGTTTTTAATAAGTGATAATTAAATTAAAGTATTAGATGACTAGGATGCATTCACATTAACCAAGATTAAATTAACCTCACTCGCAGACATAAGGGCTTGTTTAGACTTGGGGTGAGTGAGAAGGCCTGGAATGGCAAGGTCAACTAGCTTGTCCATACGAAAGGTAGTTGATTCCGCATGACTGAGTATGAGGGCCAGAATTCGGTTGAGTTCACCAAGATTACTGGAGCCTATGAAGATTGCCCAGAGGAGATCTCATGACCCACCTTGTGATGACACTCTATCTAGGATAACCTTGAGTATATGTTGTGTGTATGGTTTCTTTAGCAAACTTGATTTTATTATGTCTGGAACCATTGTAACCATGTTAATGTTAGATTTATATTGTGCATATGTTTGATTGAGTTAGTATGTGTCAGTATGAGTCTGCCTTTGGTTACAAGTAGTATATTTCTTGTCCATGTTGCATTTTTACTATCTCTTAGCATGGGGGGTGGGCCTTCGGGTACCACTAGGTTAGGTGGAACATGCACCAAAACCATTGGGTTCCCTTTGTTCTTCAATTTGTGGAAGCGACACATCCAGTTGGACAGCTCACGGATCTTGTTACTCTTTTCTTGCACTGTCGTAAATCTTCTTGTTATGAGTTGTAATTAACCCTCTAGTTGTTATGAGGTGGATCTTGTAATTATTATACTTGTGTATTTTCACTCATTCTGGGAATGAGGATTGTAATCTTGTAATGGTTTATGTAATGAATTAATTTGATGAATAATCTATTCTTATCTTGTATTTATTTTTGTTGAATGAATGTCATTACTTGAGTTATTTAATGCAATGTAATTTAGATGATGTATGTTAATGGGAATTTAAGTAATCTCGGTTACGTAGCATTAGGGGAGGTTGACAATTTTTAGGTGAACATGTATGTTTAATTCACTTTAATAAAAATAAAATTAGTACGCTTTTTTAGTGAATTGAAACTTCCTCTAGGGTTGCGTGGCGGGGCATTACACATGGTATCAGAGCCAAGGTTTAAACACTGGGTGCCCTAGGATTATGATGTACCCATTAAGCTTAGTTGCATAGGTTTTTATGTGTACCTTGTCTAATACCCTTTTGTGTCTGTGTAGGAGTATGCCTCATAGACACAGGCGAGGGAGAGGACATGGACGTGGCTGGGTAGGCAGTCGAGGGGAGAGTTAGCATGACTCGCCACCTCATGTGTCACTTATATTAGAGAAGGAGGAGCATTAGGCTTCGCAGAATGATCCAGGAGGTGGTGGTGGAAAGTTAGATCCTATTAGGGTCGAAGCTACTCGTAGAGCCCTCGAGGAGGCTATGTCATTATTAGGACCGTGACAGGAGGTACTTGTAGGTAACCCTATATTTTGGACAGTTACAACTTAGTCTGATATGTTAGAAGTGAACTATATGAGGGACTTGATTCGATCACAACCACCTCGATTTGATGGAGTAGGTATCGGTCTAGAGGTCAAAACATGGTTGATAGGTCTTGACCGATATTTTTCCATGCACCCATTTGATAGTAACACCAAAGCATGGTGGACTATTATTCATCTCCGGGGATTTGCAACCACTTGGTGGAAACTAGAGGAGTAGAAGCTCCATATAGACATGTGTATAGTATCTTGGGAGATATTTCTTGAGTGATTCAGAGCCTGCTTTCTCTCCAATCATTGGCGTCAGTGTAGAGGCAATGAGTTCCATTCCATACGTCAGCTAGCCATGATAGTTGATCAGTATGAGATGCGATTCTATGAACTTAAACAGTTCGTAGGAATAGGGGACGATGAGGGAATGCTAGTGTAGCATTTTATCAGGGGCTTAAATGCCCGTATTAGTGGAGGTGTTCAGGTCTTTGAACCCAAGTCTATGGAGATAGCTATGGAGAAGGCATGACTGGTGGAGGAGAACATGACTATGGCACTGGGAGGTTATATAGGTGTTAGTATTGGTAGTGGTATAGGAGTTGGGACTAGTGCTCGAGGGGGACAGACACAGGGAGTTGTGCCTCCTAATACTCAGTAGGTATCAATACAGCGTACTCAGTAGTAGTCATTTCAGGGGAATCAGAAAGGTTTCTAGCAGGGACACGGTAGTAGGAACTAGAGGCACATGAAGCATTTCAATGTTGAGCAACCCGCTCACAGTGCCCAATCCACTTTTGGAGGTAGTGTACAACAGTCTAGTGGACCAGTAGGAGGCAGAGGTAATGGTAGAGGCACATGTTGCTTCTCTTGTGGTTAGTAGGGTCATATTGCTCGGATGTGTCCCAATAAGGGCACATCGGGATTTACACAGAGACCAACGGTGTCAGAGCCAACAGTGGGAGATGCTAGCAGAGGACATCGTGTGTTCATAGTGGTTGATAATTGCCATGTAGAGCACTAGGGCACTGTGGTACAGACTTATGGTATGTTACTGGGTAACCCTATTACTATTCTCTTTGATTCAGGAGCATTTGATTCTTTCATTTCTTCATCGATAGTGTCACGTTGCAAACTTGGAGCCATAAGGAAACCCGATAGGTGGCAGGTAGAGTTAGCATCTGGTGCAAAGGTTACATCACATTCTGTAGTACCTGACTGTAGGTTGGAGATTGTACCACTATTCACTACCTTAGATCTTCGGGTTATACCATTGGGATCCTATGATGTTGTTATAGGTATGGATTGGTTAGAGGCTCACCGAGCAGTTATTGATTGTTGATGTAAGTCGATTCGGTGCATTAATGCATTAGGTAGAGAGGTAGATATTATAGGAGTTCAGAGACTGATATCTTTGAGGATCATCTCAGCTATGCAGTTGAGGAGATGTGTTCATCATGGATGTCAGCTGTTTGAAGTTATGGTTGAGGACTTGGGTTTAGGAGATGGAGCAGAGAAGGTAACTCTTGATATTCATCCTATTCTTCAGGATTTCATAGATGTCTTTCCTGATGACATTCCAGGGATGCCACCGAGGAGAGATATAGATTTTAAGATTGATTTAGTACCCGGATCGGAGCCTATTTCACAAGCACCTTACCCCATGACTACTTAGGAGCTGAAAGAGCTTTGATTGCAATTGGAGGAGTTATTAGAGAACGGATTTATTCATCCTAGTGTTTCTTCTTGGGGAGCACCTATCATCTTCGTGAAGAAAAAGGATGGTTCACTTTGGTTGTGCATTGATTACCGACAGTTGAACAAGGTAACGATCAAGAATCATTATCCACTTCCCGGGATTGATGACTTGTTTGACCAAGTCAAAGGTGCTACATCTTTTTGAAGATAGAATTTATGTTGGGATACCATCAACTTCATATTTTTGATGCAAATATCCATAAGATGATGTTTCAGACGTGGTATGGTAACTATGAGTTCACTGTGGTACCATTCGGGTTGACGAATGCACCATCTGTGTTCATGAGTTTGATGAATGGAGTATTCCTCACGTAAGATGATAGGTTTTTTCTTGTGTTTTTTGATGATATATTGATATATTCTAGGATAGTAGAGGAACATGAGGAGCATTTGTGATAGGTTCTGCAGTGTTTGCAAGAAAACCAACTTTACGCCAACTTGTCAAAATGTGAGTTCTTTAAGTCTAAGATCAAGTATCTTGGTCATGTGATCTCAGGAGAGGGAATATATGTGGATGCTTCAAAGATTCAAGCTATTCTAGATTGGCTTGCACCCACGAATGTGTCAGAAATCCATAGTTTTATGGGGCTTGTAGGATATTATAGGAGGTTTGTGCAAAGTTTTTCCAAGATAGGTCATCCTATCACTTCTCTTCAAAGGAAAGGGAAGAGATTTGGATGGTCAGAGCAGTGCGAGTCAGCTTTTCAGATTCTTAAGGATAACCCGAATAGTGCACCAATTTTAGCAATACCTGATCCCACAGGAGACTTTGTGGTTTGTACATACGCATCCTTAGAGGGATTAGGTGTAGTCTTGATGCAGGAGGGACGAGTGATAGCTTATGAGTCACGTAAGCTTAATGATCATGAACTTAATTATCCCAGACATGACCTCAAGTTAGCGGTAGTAGTCCATGCATTGACTAGATGGATACACTTTTTACTTGGGCACAAGTTTGAGCTACATAGTGATCATAGGAGTGTGCAGTACATTTTCACTCAGCCAAACCTTAATGCTAGACAGAGGCGTTGGATGGAGCTTCTTTGTGAGTATGACTTCGAGGTGAAGTATATTTAGGGAAAAG
Source organism: Sequoiadendron giganteum (assembly GCA_007115665.2). Classification (NCBI taxonomy): domain Eukaryota; kingdom Viridiplantae; phylum Streptophyta; class Pinopsida; order Cupressales; family Cupressaceae; genus Sequoiadendron; species Sequoiadendron giganteum. Next base: position 387,929,384 of record CM021100.1, read on the forward strand.
AGAACGTTTTAGCTGATGCACTCAGTAGACATAGGCATGAGATATCCGAGATGAATCTTATGGTAGATTTACAGAGTCAGATTCTTGCTACTCTTCCAGCAGATAGTTGGTACTAGGATGTGAGAGCAAAGATTGAGGCAGGTAGACCTCTTGAGGGAAGATTTATAGGTTATTGACTTGAGTCAGATGGATTACTTAGGTATTCAGAGCATATTTACGTTCCTTCAGTAGGTGACCTTCAATATTTTGTTTTGACCGAGGCTCATCATGCGCCTTATTCAACCCATCCTAGGGTGAAGAAGATGCACATAGATCTACGGCAGTTGTATTTATGGCTAGGGATGAAGAGGGATATTATAAATTTTGTAGCATGATGTTTAGAGTGTCAGCAAGTGAAGGCTGAACACCAACATCTAACAGGGCTTCTATAGCGGCACCTTGTACCTGAGTGGAAGTGAGATATTATCTCATTGGACTTCATTGTTGGTTTACCCAACTCCTCATGATGACATGATGCCCTTATGGTGATGGTCGATAGGTTGACGAAGGTAGCACACTTCTCACCTATGTGTGCTTCCTATAATGCATCATCAGTTGCTAGAGTGTTCATGGAGGATATTGTGAGGTTGCATAGTATTCCACAGCAGATTATTTCTGACAGGGATCCAGTGTTTACTTCAACTTTGTGGACATCATTACAACATGCTATGGGGACATAGTTGAACTTCAGTTTGGCATATCACCCTAAGACAGATGGACAGATAGAGAGGGTTAATCAAATCATCGAAGATATGTTATGAATGTATGTCATGGATCAACAAACACGATGGGAGGATTATCTTTATCTAGTGGAGTTTGCTTATAATAATAGTTACCAGAGTTCCATTGGCATGGCACCTTTTTAAGCCTTGTATGGACGTCCTTGTCGTACTCCTCTTAGTTGGGATCGATTGGAGGATAGAGTGTTATTGGGACCTGAGATGTTATAGGATATAAAGTAGCAAGTGGATTGAATTAGAGCGAACTTGGTGGTAGCACAGGATTTGCATAAGAAGTATGCAGATGCGCATAGAGTGGACGTTAGTTTTCTGTTGGCGACATAGTATTTTTGCGGGTGTGTCCGCGAAAGAGTCCTATCCGATATGGAAAGGGTTCTAAGTTGGCACCTCACTTTGTCGAACCTTTCGAGATACTCGAGAAGATTGGTCCAGTTGCTTATCGACTTGCTTTGCTACCCAGTCTTGCACGTATACATGACATTTTCCATGTTTCAGTTCTTTGACCTTATCATCCAAATGTTACTGACATCCTTGATTGGAATTCTTTATAGGTAGAGGACGGGCAGCTGGCTTTGGAGCCCGTGGCCGTAACAAAGCACAGAAGGCTCATTGTTCAAGGGTGAGATATTGAGCAAGTCAGAGTATAGTGGGATCCTAGGGATGATACTTCATCCACCTAGGAGGATGCAATTAGGATGAGGGAGTTATATCCCTACTTATTTGAAGGCTTCCAGGAGTAAGCCTGGTCTTTGGGGGTGGAGAATGTAATACCCCTCCATTTTACTTCTTGTTTATTTTGCTTTATGCTATGTTTGGGATGCAACTACTATTATACTGGACACACCTTGTCATTTGTGATTTGATCACTACTATTGAGTGAAAATGATTATTGTGTGATGTGGTTATTTGCTTATTGTTTCACATTCATTATGGATTAATGATGTTAGTAGAGTTAGCTTGAGATATTGTATTATGTTATTATTGATTATGATGTAATTTCTGTCTTTGATGAGTGGATTGGTGAAGAGGACAGTTTCGCATCACTCGCTTGCGAGCACCCTATGAATGCGTGATTTCTTCTTCATGGTGTGTATTATATGCTGGATATACAGTATTTTGTTGTTTACTTGATTTTAGGTTGCAGGTACATGACATCGACTCCACCTGGTCTCACAAGTTTGAGCGTGTCGATCCAACGATTAAGTTTAAAGGGAGATAGTAGCTAGGTAACATGTGTCAGGTCTACGTCCTAGCCTTAGTGTGTCGATAGTCCTATTTTTTGAGTCATGGTTGCTTGATTTAATGTTATATGATTTTATAAGATGCATTATTATTAGATTAATGTTTAGAATAATTGCATTGGACAGAATAGTGATTATTTTTATATTAAATTAAAATTATGCTTTGATGCTTGTTTAAAAGTTTATAATGAAATTTGATTCAATTAAATTTTAATTTCTTTAATTAATTGAATTTTAATCTCAAAAGGGTTAAATTTAGTTATTAAATAATTATAATTAATTAATTAAGCTATTGGGTTAAATTAAATTAAATTGTATCATGTGAAATTAAAAGGAAATTGGAATTGTATTTTAATTTCAATTTGGGATTTCGAAAAGGGGAAAAGTAAATAAATATCTAATTCTCTACTTTGCATGCAAAAAGGGAATTATGGTTAGATTAGATATTTTAGTTTTATGTGAATGCATGTTTTCAATTTTTTTGGAGAGAGAAGTTTTGGAAGGATTGATATTTTCAGAGGATTGGGGAATTTTTGAAGAAATTGCACAAGTAGGGTTTGAAACAATTTTTGGATTTTGGGAATTGGAATTGTTGCACGTTTGAGGAAAAGCTTGGAGGAGGCTTCTATCAAAGGAATTTCATCTTCTTCTATAGCTTCATATTCCATGTTTTATACTTGTTGTTTATTTGAATTTTCAATTTAATGGTTGTGGAAATTTGATAAACTTACTGTAGGAGATTATTCAGAAAACAAAATAACCCGTAGATCTATTGTTGAAATTCAATTTAAAATGTTCTCAAACATTTAGGATTTATTATGGAAATTCTACTTTGAAAACAATCAGATCTGTATTTCAAATTCAAACCCCATAGAAAATCTACATTGAAAATCAAACAAAATTTACTTATGTACAAAGTTATTTGTTTAAATTTTTCAAAATCTGAAGGAATAGATAGAGGGAAAATAAAATTACATCTTTTGAATTTTGGGATGAAATTCTAGAAAAATTTAATTAATTTCTTTATTACTATTTTTTTTTAATACTTTTCTCAATTTTACCAGTCATGGAAATTCTGGTAAATATATATATATTTATAGATATAAATTTGTATGTATTAAATGCCAATGTTCTGTCAAAATTCTCATTTTCGAATTTCACACTGTATTAATGGCAGAAGGTACTTTTTTTGTTGGTATCTGTGTTATTATAAAAAATTATATATAAAAAAAAATATAAAAACAAAAGAAATAAAAAATAAAAAATTATTAAATCCTAAGTGGACGGATGGGGAGGTGAAACCCCCACCATCACACATCCCAAAGGGATGGTCACAACACTCCCCATGGGAGTTATGGCCTCCCTTACCAACGTCGACCACTGTACATTGTACAGTCGGTGACGAAGAAGGTACACCGACCGCTGTACAATGTACAGTCGGCGTCAGGCATGGGTACCACCTGCTGTCCACTGGTACGAGTATGATCCGACCCTCCTTTTTTTTTTTTTTAATTTTTAATTTTTATTATTACTTGGTAATTTTATTAAATATTTTATGTAAATTTCGATTTGTGTACGGGCGACTGAGTTTGTACGTTGTCTAAGGTAGCTCGAAAATCAAGCCTTGAGTCAAGTTTTTATAATTAAAAATAAATATATATGAATACTATAGAAATGTATTTTCATATATATTTATAGGTAGTTTATATTTTTTTGGGATTATTTATGATAGATTTTTTTAGAATTATATTTTTACATAGACTGGTAATTTTTCATTAACAGAGTTTTAATTTTTGTTTCTAATTGTAAAAGTTACAAGCATGAATTTAATATTAAGTTTATAATTAAATTACATGAATTTGTCTAATTTGATGGGACATTACTTTATAAATATATTTAACAATATATATATATATATATATATATATATATATATATATATATATGTATGTATTTGATGATCAATTTTGGCACATTAACTCATGCATGTTTTTAGACAATTAAATTAAATTCAAATTCTCGTCGAGCATGATAGGTTTACAATGTGAAAGTATTTATTTTAATGATGAATTTATTGCATTTTAGTGAAGATTTAGAAAGATAATATTTTATTTTCTGCGAGAAGCTTTAAGTAGAAATATGGATTTAAGATATCCAAACATAGTGTTTTTTTTTATCAATGCAATATTATATTTTTTTTCCCTTTTAGTGAATGTTGTGGGAATGGGTAATTGTGTTAAGCATTGAGAAGTCTTCTAGTGAATGTGGGTCATTCCCATGTTAGTTAATGTTCATTTTCCTTGGGTAGATTTGTATGATTTTGTTTTCCTCCAAGTGTTGGAGTGGGATTTTTTATTGTCGTCTCCTTGATTAGGAGAGATTGAGTTATTGAGTTCTGTATTACTTGAGTTACCCTTGGAGTCTAGTTTTGAGTAGTGTGTTATCCATTAGAAGAGTGGCTTTTGTTAGGGGCCATAGCCCAAAGAGGTAAACCGGGTAACCTTCGAAAGTGTTTTTAATAAGTGATAATTAAAGTAAAGTATTAGATGACTAGGATGCATTCACATTAACCAAGATTAAATTAACCTCACTCGCAGACACAAGGGCTTGTTTAGACTTGGGGTGAGTGAGAAGGCCTGGAATGGCAAGGTCAGCTAGCTTGTCCATACAAAAGGTAGTTGATTTTACAGGAGTGAGTATGAGGGCCAGGATTCGGTTGAGGTCACCAGGATTACTAGAGCCTATGAAGATTGCCCAAAGGAGATCTCATGATGCAACTTGCGATGACACTCTATCTAGGATAACCTTGAGTATATGTTGTGTGTATGGTTTCTTTAGCACACTTGATTTTATTATGTCTGGAGGCAATGTAACCATGTTAGTGTTAGATTTATATTGTGCATATGTTTGATTGAGTCAGTATGTGTCAGTATGAGTCTGCCTTTCGTTAGAGGTAGTAGATTTCTTGTCCATGTTGCATTTTTACTATCTCCTAGCATGGGGGGTGGGCCTTCGAGTACCACTAGGTTGGGTGGAACATGCACCAAAACTGTTGGGTCCCCTTCGTTCTTCAGTTCATGGAAGCGAGACATCCAGTTGGACAGCTCATGGATCTTGTTACTCTTTTCTTGCACTGACGTAAATCTTCTTGTTATGAGTTGTAATTACCCCTCTAGTTGTTATGAGGTGGATTTTGTAATTATTATACTTATGTATTTTGACTCATTCTAGGAATGAGGATTGTAATATTGTAATGGTTTATGTAATGAATTTATTTGATGGATAATCTATTCTTATCTTGTATTTATTTATGTTGAATGAATGTCATTACTTGAGTTATTTAATGCAATGTAATATAGATGATGTATGTTAATGGTAATTTAAGCAATCTTGGTTACGTAGCCTTAGGGGAGGTTGTCAATTTTTAGGTGAACATGTATGTTTAATTCACTTTAATAAAAAAAAAATTAGTATGCTTTCGTAGTGAATTGAAACTTCCTCTAGGGTTGCGTGGTGGGGCATTACACATCATCCTTTTCATGTATAATTGACATTTCCATCTTTTTTCATAGAAATAATCATGGGAATCAAGGACATTATCATGTTCATAGATGTCATAGTCAACATCATCAACATCCTTATCATCTCTAACACTATGCTTAGGATTTGAAATTTTAACACACATGTTTTTATTTTGAAATTCATCATCACTCATAGAGATAGTATGCTCCATTGATAGAAAACTTGAACTACATTCCAAGTATTCATGAAATGAAATTTGTTCATTTACTTATGAACACATGTCTTCATCAACATTCATATCATAACATCCTTTTTGTGAGTAAAACACCTCTAGATCATACTCGTAGAAGAATTCATAATCCATTAAAAAAAATAAAAATTGTTGTCATCATGATTCTTATCACAAGAAAACTCATTACTACCTAAAATATGCTAAGAATCTTCAAAAGGAATGCTAAAAATTTCATTTTGAAAATTGTGATCACTAATTTGCAATGAAATATTTGCAGCACTTACACTATTTTCACTGATCAAAACATAACATGGAAGGACATATTTCATCTCTTACTTCTTGTTAGAAGATTAATCTTTACTTGGTAAAGGCTATTCTTTAATTGTAATTATTTATTAACTTTCAGAATTACTACAAAGGGATCCCTACAAGTCTTTTGCTTTTTTTGTCATCTCACACATGTGTGAGGATGACTTATTTTTAATTCATTTATTAAGGAATATGTTTAGCCACCTCCTTAAGAGGTGATACTTTGCACACACATAGATGAATGGTGGCATTTATTAATTTGGGAGTTACATTGTAACTTCTCCTTCTCACCTCTACTTATTGAGGTGCCTCTCCTCTGATTCTTCAAGATTCAAGAAAGAAAGCTAAGGCTGGAGCTCTCTCTCCCTTTGTATTATTCTTTAGGCATTTTTGCCTCCATTTATAATATTGAGGTTTTTCCCCCTTAACAAACTTGTGTGTCTCTCTTGCTTTGGTGGTGCTTGGTTTGGCTACTTCAATCTATTTTTTAATCTATTTCCTTCAAACAATTTCTCATTCATTTGTACTTTCCATTTATTTTTTCTATTTTGTTTCATGGCATTAGAGCTTGGTATTACTAATATTTAGTGAACTACATTGTTGAAGGTTTAGTAGATTTTTCAGCACACCATTGGGGACACTCTCAAAGAGGAGAAGAAGATCAAGTGTCTAATCTTGGTTCTTTTTTTCTTCTAACCTATTTTTATTGTGCAGGAATTTCAAGTTTCTAGTTTCATATTTCAATTAATCTATTTGCATTTAGTGTTTTTTCTAAATTTTAAGTTTTCCTAACTCTATTATGCATGATATTTTATCTAACCCTTTTACAATATTATTTTAAATCTAAAAATCACTATTTTCTGCAAAAAAATAAAAAATAAAGACTAAAGCCCTAGTTTAGAAAAAAAAATATTTCAAAGCAAAATTTTTAAATAATTTTTTGTTTTACAATTATTATATCATCCTTTTTGCAAAATTTTTTACGCTTTTAAGGGTTTCATATTTTTAAATAATACAAAATATATATTTTTTAACAAAACCATTTTCAAAATTTATATCTTTTAAAAAATAAAAATAAAATCTTGATTTTAATAAGGATTTCATAGTAGTTTTAGTCAAATATTAGTTTTAAAAAAAAAAAATTGATGAATTTTTCTAGATATCTATATTAATATAAATAAAGTACAAAATTCACAAAAAAGGGTTGGGTGGTAGGAAAGCACATCTCGAAAGCGACATGGGCCCAGCCTAGCAAAATTAACTAAAATCACATGGGCCTAGCCCAGAAAAAAAATAGAATGAAAACTATGTAGCTAAGGTAGTGCCAGTAGATCTTGGGGGATCCTGGTCATCCAAATTTCTACCCCATACATTAGTGGGGTTAGGAGTGACGTCAGGAGGAGCACCCCAACCATCATCATTTTTATCTTCTTTTTCTTTATCCTCGTGCTGAGGCAAGATTGCAAGAGCAAGCTGCGGAAAGCTTTTCCCAAAGGAGGGCCAACAAGAGCCAGAGTCAGGAGGAGCATTTGTAGGCGACCTAGAGCCACCACCACTATTTCTTGGTGCACCACTAGAGTGCCAACCCTAACCAAGTCGAGGTGGAGGTGAACGAGTCCGTAGGGGAGGTTGAGAATCCCTCCAAGGAGGAGGCTGGGAGCGAACCTGCGTGGAATCACTCCGCTTCCAGCGCCAAGAGGGTGACCGGTGGTAGGAGGAAGAGGGCGGGTCAGGAATCCGAGCCACAGTACAAGGGGCGTTGCCTAGTGGTCCAGGAGAACCTGTAGGTGAGGCACTTCTAGTGCAACCTTGTTGGCTTGCACTTGAATCTATAAAATAACATTAGAGCATATAACAACTTTAGCATAAATAGAAACATTAATATCTATATGCGAATGAGAAAAAATACAAGCATTTCTATCTTTCCAGATACTGAAAAGGATTTCCACTTTGAAAGTGTGCCAAATCTGGTTGAACTTAGTCGGGGTTCTAGGCGGGTCCCCTAGAAGAACCATATGCCACAAAAAGGGTTTAGGCCTAAAAGGCCGAAAGAAATCATGAATCCAAGTCCAGAACTGCTGAGCTCTAGGACAAAATCAAAAAAGGTGCTTGAAGCTTTTAGACTGCCCACAAAACAGGCAGTGAGGGTCAGAGACCCCCAAATGAACTAGCCGAGAACCCACAGGCAAGCCTTGGAAAAGAATACACCAAACAAAGTGGGCTAGCTTCAGATTAACACTTGTAAACCAAATGACATCAAACCTCCTATGCCAAATAAAGGCTAAGGAGTTAAGAAGCCACCTCTAGTTCAATGAGCTGAGCATAGGGAAATGGGGTGAAAGTCACCTGTAACCAAGCCACGGCTTGTAGCTCCTAAGAGGAGTATTTGGAAACCATTTCCAGTCTTTCTACCAAGGTTTGTACCCACGAATACCAACTTTGTGAAGAATCTCTGCCAAAATGGTGTTCACCAGACCGTCAAAAGCAGGATGGTCCTAGTTTTGAAGGCTGTAATGAGCTTTAAAAACATCCCACTACATAATACTCATGGTAGGCTGGTGGAAGAGCTGGTGCAATGTCTGAATGCCCTTCTTATGAAATTGGAGAGCTTTGAGCCAAGGCGACTTGGCCAGGGGTTGACCATTCTGGGCAAGAAGGGGAGACCACCAGAGATTATGCTGGTTGATGGAGAGCCCATCACGAAACCCGACACCAACCCAACGGAGCCAGGGCCTTGATATTTTCCCAAGAACACCAAATACTTTTAGCCACAAAGGAGCCAATAATTTGAACCGGCTTCATCATCACCAGCATGGTTTGGAAGCCGATGCCTTTCCAGGCAGGTCTATGAATGAGAAACCCAGACTGAATGCAATTTCTGAGGATAACTTTCTAGGCTTCATCCTTAGTAAGCTCACGGATGATCCATTTGACACAGAGGGCAGTTCCCTATCGTTGAGTGGAAAGCAAGCCGATCCCTCCTGACTCCTTAGGAAGACAACAAAATTCCCAAGCAACTCGATGAAAACCCTTATGGGTCTCAGAAGAGGCCCAAAGAAAATCCTAAAGCAACTTCTCGAGTCTATTGTAGGCTGCTTTAGAAGGAGCCCAATAGGAGGAATAATAGACATGGGTGGCAGCCAAAATTTTAGAGCACACCTGGAATTTTCCTGCTAGCGAGAGAGGCTTGGTAATCCAATAGGCCAACTTCTACTCAATTCTGTTGAGCACAACTTGCCAGAGCTCCCGGGGGAAGCCTGGAAGGTGAACAAAATGCCCAAGAAACGGAAGATTTCCCCTTGACCAATCAACTTCTAGTTATAGGATTGAAGCCATGCAGGAGTGGGAAGCACAAACTATCTGTAGCACAACGTTTTGTGCCATTGAATTGCAGAACCAGATGCAAGACAAAAAGTGTCAAGGCACTCAAGGGTAGAAGTGATCGAACCTTCGTCCTCTAAGAGAGTGAGGAAGGAGTCATCAGCAAAATGCCCATTGACAAGCTGCTCTTGAGAATCTGGGAGTGTTATTCCTTTAACATGCTATTGGGAGATAGCATTGGCTAGGAGATATCCAAAACCCTCAGCTGCCAGAACATACAACGTAGGGGCAAGAGGGCATCCCTGGCGAATAGAACGAAAGAGGCCAAAAGCAAAGGACTGATAGCCATTAATGGAGATGCAAACCGAGGCATCAGAAAAAAGCATGCAAATGGACTGGAGAAAATTGGCTCCAAAACCCAATGCCTGTAACATCACAAGAATGAAAGGCCATTCAATGCGGTCATATGCTTTAGCAAAATTTATTTTGATAAACATGGCTTTTTGGTTCGAACGCAGGGCCCACTCCATGCCTTCCCAAACAGCAATAATGTTGTCAAGAATGAACCTAGATTTGATGAATCCAGTCTGCTCGGGACGCACAATCTGAGGTAGGAGGTGGCAGATTTTTAGAGCCAAGGCTTTGGCAATAATTTTATAGGAGACATTAAGAAGTGCGATGGGCCGCCAGTTACAAATATCCTCTGGATCTCTAGACTTAGGTATGAATTTAATATTGCTTTTATTTATTAAATTTCCTAAAGAATTGTTGTGAAAGACTTCAAGATAAATATGATGAAGGTCACTCCCAATATAGTCCCAAAGTGCTTTATAGAATTCACAAGGGAAACCATCAATCCCAAGAGCCTTGTCATCGGCCATGGAAGAAACAACTTCCTTGAGATCATCAATTGTTAATAATTGATCACAAATATTAATCTGGGCTGAAGAAAGCCTATGTGGCACAATAGCAAGACAGCTCTGAAGGGCTTGCTAGCGCACAGGCGTGGGGTCCTAAGCTATGAAAACTTGGTCATAGTGACACACAAAAGCCTGGAGAATGTCAGGCAACTCAGAGAGCACTTGATTACCATCTTTGATGGCTTTAATGCCTGGGGAGGAGTGCCTAGCACGAAGAGGAAATTTTTTTTTTTTGAGGCATAGTCCCCAATTTTGAGCCAATGGAGCTGGGCCTTGATTTGAGCGCCCCTGGGAGAATAGCTATCAGCCACTTACTTCTGATGTCTTAAGTCTGCCACCCAGACTTGATGTGATAGAGAGAAAGGACAAGCCGCTAAGGCCTCCATAGTAGCACGCAAGTCAGTAGTGGTGGCGTCATAAGAGCACTAGGGGAATAAAGCAAGTTGTCACCCATAAATACACAGGAAGCACGCAGTACGAATGATAGCATCATTCCACCAAGTAATCCAACCCATACTACCAAACGAATGACACTCTAAATTCCACACTCAAAGAATGTGGGACATGGTGGGCTTGTGACGGAGCAGAGACCTATTCAAAAAGAATTGCGTCTTACACGTGCGAGGTTGCCAAGTATCCCACTCAATCTGAAATTGAATGGGGAACTGATCCGAAAGGGTCACATCCACAAGCGGCTTAATAGGCAAGGCAAAGCTTTTGAAAGAAAAAAAAGATTGTGCCGAGATCATGGCATGATCAAGGCGCTTAAAGACTATGTCAGCACTAGCTTTGTAGTTACACCAAGTGTGCCAGAGGGAATGAGAATGATGGTAACCCAGATTGGGATAAAAAAGCCCCAATTTATTACACATGTAAAACCATGCCTCCCTTTCGCCTATAGCCCAACGAAAAGGTATATTTCCATTTTTATTAAATGCCATTTCAACCATATTGCAATCCCCATAGAGCAACTAGGTGGCAACTGGAAAAGAGTCTGCAAGCCATTGCCAAAGCAAGCAGTGCTCCACAACATCATTAGAGGCATAAATATTGATAATCCCAAAGGAATGATTCTCAATATTGAGAAGAGTCCAGACAGCCCACTAGGAGTGATCCACCCCATGGTCAACCACATAAGGAGGCAACCGCGGGGCCAAAAAAGTAATTGCTCCACCACGACCAGCCTCATGCAAGGTATAGAACATAGTGCCAGCTAGCCAAATAGAGCAACAAGCTGAAGCAAGCAAAAAACCTAAAAATTTAACTTACTGGAGATAAAGCACTTCAATTTGCGGAAAATTCTTCAAAGTATTCGTAACAGAATACTTCCTTGAGAGGTTTGTGAGACCTCGAACATTCCATGAGAGAAAATTCATGGAAATTCTTCCATGCTTGTAGAATCCCAGTCCTCTTCACATAGGGAAGAGAAGCTATTCTTCAAAAACTCTTGCGAAACTGAACCCATTTGAATAGAGGGAGAATACCTCCACTTTTTTGATATTCACCTTCTTCCGATGGAGGAGACCGGCTACGAGAATGCCTTTGGGTCTCCACACCGGCGGATAATGCCGATTGAGCACATAAAACTGTAGCAACCTAGGGTGCGACCTATGGCTTGGGCTATAAAACAGCAAAAGCCACTCCTGTGGGAGTGGCCTTCCCCTTCCCTGAAGGATTTGAAACCTACTGGATCAGTTTTGGGGCTTTGGGAGCCAACCCAGAACCATGTGACTTATTTTTCCAGTTGGCGACCGTGGTCCACTTTGTGTCCTCCTTAGCTAAAGGCTCTATCTGATGAGGCTTTTCAGCACCCCGTGGCTGAGGAACATTACGAGGAATTGACAAAGGGCAGTCCCTGATCTTATGATCAGCTGATTAGCACCGGTAGCACGTGTTGGGAAGGTTAAAATACGTGCTTTTTTGGGAGTGGCGAATATCCCTAATTTGAAGGTCAATAGTCTCTTTCAAATCCTTGGATAAATCAACATCCACACAAACCCTCTTCTGAGGATGGGCTTGAAAGAACTTATCAGGTTCAATGCAAACAACCTGCCCTAGAGAGGAAGCAATATGGTGCAAGAAGGGCACACATGGCAAGGGAAACCCGAGAAACTCAATCCAGACCGAAACATGCATTTTGGTGTCCTCGGAGACAGCAAAATCCTAAGTCCAGGACTGGAAAACCAATAAGGAGGAACAGACATACCAGGGTCCATGACCCAAAATAGCTTGGACATGGTTTACTTCCGCAAAGCGAAATAAGAAAAAACCCTTGGTCAGATTTTGGACCATATCAAGGTGGACCCCATGAGGGACCCAGGCCTTGTTAACCTAGTCTTTTAGCACACTTTTAGGGGGAGTCCTCCCAAAAAAATAACCCACAAGGGTGTGTTTTTCAAGCCATTGCCATGCAGAATCAAAATCAGGTAAAGGTAAAACTACATCAGCAAGAGCGTCAGAATGCTTACCTTGTGAAAGACTTTTAGAACAAATTTTCGAGGGTGTTTGTTCAGTGGGGGAGCCATTAAACTGCACCTTCGAACTGCTAACACGAACAAGAATTGTTGGGTTAGAGTCGGTTGAGGGCATAATAAACCCCTAAAACCGCAATAAATGTGGTTGTACGCAATGGAGGAACCAAAATCCTGCACAATAAACGCAACATGATGCAGGAGGGGCCACGAATGACCTCAGAAAATTCAAAAACCATAGCAGAGCTCATGCACCCATCTAATGTTTTTTAAAATTAAAAAAAAAAACACAATAATAATAACTTAAAAAAATACATATTTCATACAAATGATATAGAATTTAATAACAATTTTTGTTAAGGGTGTGAAGCGCATCCATAGGAAATACAATTGGTTCCTTCACCTCCGCTGCTGCCTCCCATATTGGCCTGTGCCCTGACATTGCACCACCATTGTGCGTTCTTCTCTTCATTGTTTTATTTTCCTCTAACCCTAACTGCCTCTGTCTTATTTTGCCCGCCCATCTTGTTTTTTTAAAACCTAAATTCCTATTCCCTTTTTACATCATATAATAGTTTTTTAGTTTTGAATTCATATGAAAGTTTTTCAATAACCTTTATTTATGGTTTACTTTATTTAGAGTGTTTAAAAGTTTCATCAAAACCTTTATTAATAAAGTTTTATTTAAAAACTTAATTACACATAACCTTTATTAATCCATTAATTAAATTATCTTTATTTTATATCACAATTTCTTTTAATCAATTTATTTCTTTAATAGTTTTATGTCCAATCAATTATTTAAAAATTATATATCATTATTGAATACTTGTTAAAGAAGTTTTTTTTGTTTCATTCATAAAAGAGGTCATTTTTTTTCTAAGTGGGGCTTATTTTTTAAAAACCTTAATTTTACTCAAAGAGATTTTTTTTCTCAAGTTGTAAAGTAGTCGTGTAATTTTTAGTAAAGTTTTTCGCAAAATGTCAACTTTAATATAAAAAATTAAATTAAATTATTCTAACTATGATTCTTGGAAGACTCACATTTCTTTCATTTTTTGATTTAAATATCTTTTAGATGTAGCTATAGATTCTAAATCTAAACCAAGTTCATCTGTATCCAAAGATGAAATCCAAAAATGGAATCTTAAAAATGAGGAAGCCCTTGGTCTCATAGATATCTCCATGTCATTGAAACTTTATGTGCACATTGGGACATGTACAACTATCTAAGAAGCACAGGATAAACTCAAAACAATTTATGATAGTTCAAATGAATCAAGAAAAAATCAAATTCAAGATCAACTTGAAGATTTTAGGTATTTTGATTTTAAATATATGGATGAACTTTTTATTGAAATTTGATGCTTTATATAGTCAATTGCATGGTTTAGGAGTAAAATTAGATAATTGTAGATTAAAAAGTGTCTTCCTGGGAAATTTTAACAATTCATTACTAATATTCATGCTCAATTATATATTCCTTCTTTAGCTACTCAATTAACTTATGATATTTTTCGTGATTTACTTAGACAAGAAGAAGCCAAGTTAATTCAGTTTGGAACTTTAAGTCTAATGAACATGATTTTTTGTCTAATCATAAGAATTTTTTAAAATATCATTCTAAACAAAAACATTATAATTCCAAACCTCATTGTAATAATGACAATGATCCTAGAAAGTTGAACTCTTCAAAGAAACCACATTGCACTTATTGTAATAAGGATGGTCATTGGAAAAATACTTGTTTTAAGAAGCAAAATGAGAAAAAGCCTATGAAGAAAAATAATCAACATCAAAATAAACCTAATAATAATAATAAGGTTCATAACACTGCTAATCAATCTAGACATTCTTTTGCATGTAGTTTTAATATTTATGAACCTCTTCAATGAGTTATTGATTTAGGTGCATCTCAACATGTTACTTTACATAGAGAAGGTTTTGAGTCTATGCAACCTAATTTGTATAATGTTCCTCTTCAACTTGTAAATGATTATACTTGTAAATTAGAAGAAATTGGTGATGTGAATGTTCCTAATGGTAAATTGCATAATTTTTAATATGTTCCTAAATTGAAGACTAATTTACTTTCAATTGCCAAGCTTTGTCAAGATTATAAAAAATAATTCTATAGAGATATGTGCCATGTTATTGATGCAAAACAAAAAAAAATCATTTCTAATCTTAAGTTAGACAATGATAATTTATTCAAATTTTATGATTTTTCTCAATCTAAATGCTCTTTATTATCCACCATTTATTTCAATGTTTGGCATGAAAGACTTGGTCATATAAATGCTAACAATATTTATTTAATGAAAAAGCTTAATATGGTAGATGGATTGCTTAGTATTGTTCCATCTAAAATTGTATGTGCAGGATGCATGAGTGGTAAGATGCATAGGGAGCCATTTCCACACGGTCAATCATGAAGGGAAACTCATAAGTTGCACCTAGTTCATAGTGACCTTTTGGGACCCATGGAGAATAACTCCATCCAAGGATCAATGTATGCACTTAATTTTGTTGATGATTATTCTAGAAGAACATGGATATATTTTCTTCATAGTAAGGATCAAGTTTTTGATATATTTTTTGAATTTCATATTTTTTTTGAAAGGCAATCTAGTTTTAAACTTAAATTTCTTAGAACTAATAATGGTAAAGAATATGTGAACAATTATTTTAATGGTTATTTTAAATAATTTTGTATTAAGCATGAGCTAACTATTCCCTATACACCTCAACAAAATGGTGTAGTGGAAAGGAAGAATTGAACTATTGTTGAAATGGCTAGATGTATATTACATGCTAAAAATATGTCTTATAAATTTTAGGTTGAAGCTATGTTTTACGATACTTACATTATTAATAGTAATCCTACTAAAGCTTTAAAGGATATAACTCTTGAAGAAGCTTAGGAAGCCCAATCTTAATCATTTAATAATTTTTGATTCAATTGCATATGTTCACAAACCTAGACAAAAGAGGCAAAAATTAGATCCTAAATCTTCTTATCATATATTTCTTGGTTATGATAAACATTATTTCAACCATATAGAGTTTATAATCCTCTTCCTAACAAAGTTAAAGTTGCTAGAGATGTATGCATTGCTGAAAATGGTGTTCACGATTGTTATAAAGTGCATGATATTGAATATTCTCAAAATAAAGTTATTTTTATGGAGGATAATCCTCAAGTTGAATCTTCTTTTAACCCTCCTAATGCATCTCTTACTTATAGTGATAGTGATGATGAAAATGTTGAAATTTCTCCTTAGGATTATTCTTCTAGTGATGATACTTCTACATCTAAGATAAAGCTTAAATGGTTTAAAAATTTAATATAAAAAAGTGAAGATATTTTAGCTAGAATGAATAAATCTAAGACTAGAAAGGAAAATTATTGTAATTATGCTTTGATGTCTACTATTATGAACTCAAATGATCCTCAAACTTATGAACAAGCTAAAGATCAACCTTATTGGAAAAATCATATTCAAGAAGAATATGATACTTTAATTGCTAATAATGTTAGAGTAAAGGTTTTAACTTAATTATGTTAATTAAGTTACATTTATTCCTCTCTTAAGATTTATCTTTAGTTTGCATAATGTGACATTTAATAATTATATTGATTATTAAATGTCATCCTATTAGGGTTACTTTTAGGTTTGCATGATCTCCTTTCTTAAGGATTGATCCATTGTATATTTTAAATTCTATTGTTTTGATAATACAAGCTCTCATATTTTACAGCTTCAAACCCTCTCTCTCTTTTTTCTCCATTCTCTTCCCTGTGGCAGGTATCTCCTTGCATGCAGGTGTTCTTGGACTCTGAAGTTGGTTTTGACAACTTTTACATGGTATGAGAGTGTGGACCTGCTGCATTCATATTATTGTTTGAAGAATTTGGAGCTAAGAGGGTTTGATCAGGGTTTCATAGGTTTTCAGAGTGATTTTTTTATGGATCCAACCTATTTCATTTTTTGGGTTCACTTTGGACCTCGGCATTGGATTCACAGCACCTGAAAACCCCTATTTTCATATAAAGCTTGTCTAGTTTGGCTATAGTTGACAAGGAAAGAAAAAAAAATTTGGCCTCAAGGCCATACAACCTCAAGTCATGTTTTTTAATTGATTTTTTAAAGTTTTTTTTAAAAAAACCCCACACCTCTTGTTTAAAATCCGAGAACCACCGTGTAGCCACTATGCTGGGTAGATCCACCAACCCACCGCTGGTGGTCTATGCAACCCCCTGGGGTCTTATCTCCTCAGCCTTGGGCCAGATCAGTGACCACTGCCCAATCATAGGGCCCCTTAGCACCATTGTCAGTTGTATGAAGGACTAGGGGCCCAGTACCTAGCACCCAACTGCCAGCCCCTTGGTCATCCATGGGACCAAGGGCCAAAGACTCTAGCCCTTTAGGACTTTCAGCCCCTTGCAAGTTCTTTTTGACCTCTCTTAAGTAAATCGGCTATAACTTGGGTGTTTTTGCTTGGATTTTCGAATGAAAATAGGCATCAAAAATCTGGTTCTGAGTCCATTCTATTGGTGTAGGATGCTTTCCAAAATTTTGTAGTTTGGTTTCCTCTTTTTGCAGTTAAAGTCAGATGATAATTTTTGCACTCTGGAAGGCATATATTTTGCATTTGAGCTCCGTTTTATGCAAAAAAATAAGTGTCTGGAAGATGGTTTAGTACTCTACACAATGATTAGATTTATTTTCCCAGATTTTTCCTTAGGTATATTTTATTCAAATTTTTGTGTTTTCGTAGTTTTCTTCATTACTTGGACATTTTGGCACTTTGAAACCTCCTGTTTGCATCATTAGGCTCTATTTCATTTGATCTACATGTAGTAAGGATAGTTTTCTCATTTTTTTTCATTTGAAGAGTTATCATTGGTTTTTCTACTCACCCTACAATTGTTATTTTGGAACGGGGTAATTATGAGTCATTGGCAAAGGGCATACTTACACATTGTAGGTGGATAAATATTTTTCCTTATTTGTATGATCTCATACCTAAACTAGCCGCTTTGAAGGGAAAATTAGCTTCGGATATCATTAGAGATCACATAGTATGAATTATCTTGTCTATTGTTGATAATAACACTATGTGGGCTATATCTAACATTTTTTATCCCCACCCACTTTGGACATGTCTTTGGGAGATCTATGGAGACCCCAATCTCTCTCCATTCCTAGAGAATCTTGCTTTAGATTGTCTCTTACCCATTTCTTGGAGAGAGAATACACCCTTTGATCATGATACTTTAGAGGAGCTTGGGTATTTAGACACCCTTACATGCTCTGATGGATCAGAGGCTTGTCTCATAGTTCCTACTCTTCAGATTGAGACTTCATTAGCATCTCATGTTGATCTTGATTCAATGTAGCAAGGCATCATACATCTTCTAGAAATGGCTTCTTTGGAATCTTATGTTGCAGACATATCTTTCTTGTTTGTGGAGTCTTATATTTTAGATTTGGAGGATTATTTTGAGGATATTCATCTCCTCTACCTTGATAGTCAAGTTATCACTGTACACCCACCATTATCAGTGCATTCAGAGGTTGCATTTTAGGATTGTCCACACTAGTTTGGATTTGACATCATTTTTTCAGTTCAGACAGAGAGATTCTTCTCATCCTAGCATGACACACATCTTGAGAGTGATTGGTTCATCACTCTTCATAGATTTATTTCGACATCATCCTTTGGATCCATTTCTTCCCAAGGGGAGGAATATCATTTTCCTCTTTAGAATCTCCTTTTGGATTCTACATCAGGCATTTACCAATGTGACATGAGTTTCTTCTTTGTGGGGGGGTCTTCTTGTCTCTTTCTATCTTTCCTATGGAGAACATTGTATATGTATTTATATGATAGAAGTTTTCTATGGGGGTTATCATGTAATCTACCTCTTATCCTTCTTTCATTAGTTCATTTCATTCCTTTCTTTGCATTCTATTTTGGGGAGGAGTTTTGTTCCCATTGGGTTTTCTCCTTTACCCCTTTTGCTTTAGTTTGCATTGTATTTGTAAATGGGTACCTGATCAAACCTAGTTGTTGGGACCCTTATTTTATTCCATGCATTGTAGTAACCTTTTTATTTCTTGCACATGTTTTTAGTTGCACTCTTTCTCATCTTAACGGGGGTGTTATAGTAAAGGTTTTTACTTAATTTTGTTAATTAAGTTACCATTATTCCTCTATTAGGATTTCACTTTAGTTTGCATAATGTGATATTTAATAATTATATTAATTATTAAATGTCTTTCTATTAGGGTTACTTTCAGGTTTCCATGATCTCATTTCTTAAGGATTGATCCATTGTATATTTTTAATTCTATTTTTTTGATAATACAATCTCTAATATTACAGAGCTTCAAACCCTCTCTTTATTTTTCCTCCATTCTCTTCCCCATGATAGGTATCTCCTTGCATGTAGGTGTTCTTGGACTCTGAAGTTGGATTTGAAAACTTCTACAAATAATACTTGGGATTTATTTCCTTTACCTCAAGGTAACAATCTTGTTTCATGTGAAAATGGTTATATAAAACTAAAGTTAATGCAAATAATTAATTTAGCAAGATTAAATATAGATTAGTTTCTAGGGGTTTCTCTCAAGGTGAAGGATTAGATTATAATGAAACATTTTCTCCAGTAGCTAAGATTCCAACTATTAAATTAGTTCTTGCTTTAGCTTCTCATATGCATTGGCCTATTTATCAAATGGATGTTAAAAGTTCATTTTTAAATGGTGATTTACATGAAGAAATTCATATATCTCAACCTTTGGGTTTCATTAAGGAAGGTAATGAAAATCTTGTTTGCAAATTGGAGAAATCAATTTATGGTTTAAAACAATCTCCTAGAGAATTGTATTCTAAAATTAATGCTTTTGTTTTATCTCAAGGTCTCATCAGAAGTAAAAATGATCTAAATTTATATATTAGGCATAGTGAAAATTATATTATAATTATTATTTTATATGTTTATGATTTAATTCTCACTTCTAGTTATAACAATTTGATTAGTGATGTTAAGTCTCAACTAAATCAATAATATCAAATGAACAAGTTAGGCTTTTTACATTATTTTTTGGGTATGCAAATTCGGCAAACCCTTAAAGGTATTTTTCTTTCTCAACATAAATATGCTCAAGATCTCTTAGATTATTCAAAATGAATGATGCAAAGTGTTTTTGTACTCATTGTGAATTAGGAACTAGATTAATGGTTGATATGGAAACTCCTTTTATTGAACCTACTTTATATAGGCAATTAGTTGGTAGTTTAAATTATTTAACACTTACTAGACCTGATATTTATTATAGTGCTGGATTGGTTTTTAGATCTATGTCTAAACCACAACAAACTCATTTTAAAGTTACAAAAATCATTTTAAGATATGTTAAAGGTACTCTTAATATTGGTCTTTTTTATTATGTAAATTGTGATTTTTCTTTAAAAGGTTATACTAATTCAGATTTAGGAGGTGATCCCAATTATGGGAGATCCACTTGTGGTTATTGTTTCTTTGTTGGATCAAGTGAAAAATCATGGAATAGTAAGAAACAACAATCTACTTCTCTTTGTTCTACAAAATGTGAATATAAAGGTTGTACAAATGCATCTAAAGAAGCACTATGGTTAAGAAGATTACTAGACTTGGGTCTACCTCAAAAGGATCATACTCCTTTATATTGTGATAATCAATTTTTTGTTGCTTTCGAAAAGAATCAAATTTTTATGCAAGGACCAAGCACATTTCTCTTCAACATCACTTCATTAGAGAGAAAATTGAAGACAACAAAATTTCTCTTTTGTATTGTAAAGCTGAAGATCAAGTTGTAGCTATTCTCACCAAAGCTCTTTGTAAAGATAAATTTCTCTTTCATTTGTAAAAATATTGGATTACAACCCTTTGAAAGGTTTGATGTGACCTCCCCAAGTAAAGCTTAAGGGGGGGTGTTAGAAGATTAATATTTAATTGGTAAAGGTTATTCTTTAATTGTAATTATGTATTAACTTGTAGGAATATTCCAAAGGAATCCCTGGAAGTCTTTTGGTTTTTTTTCCATCTCACACATGTGTGAGGATGACTTATTTTTATTTTCTTTATTAAGGAATATTTGTATCCACCCACTTAAGAGGTGACACTTTACACACACATAGATGAATGGTGGCATTCATTGAGTTGGGAGTCGAATACTAACTCCTCCTTCTCACCTCTAATTATTGAGGTGTCTCTCCTTTCATTCTTCAAGATTCAAGAAAGCAAGCTAAGGCTAAAGCTCTCTCTCTCTTTGTATTAATCTTTATGATTTTTTTCCTCCATTCATAATATTGGGGTTTTTTCTTGTTTTTTCCCCTTAACAAACTCTTGTGTCTCTCTTGCTTTGGTGGTCCTTGGTTTGGCTACTTAAATCAATTTGGTAATCTCTTTCCTTCAAAAACTTGCTCATTCATTAGTACTTTCCATTGCTCTTTTCTATTTCCTTTCACTTTCTCATCATCCAAGATATTATAAGGAAAGGTTTCATGCATATATATTTTATCATCATGCCATGTATCTTTATCATCATCACTGGTATTGATCTATATATATGTTTCTTGTGGGATGATTACAATCGCTATCCTCATTTACACGAGATGGATTTTCATTTTCCGATATACCTTTTTCAGTTATGTGCATTGTGTTTTTATTTTTCAAATAGGACAACTACTATTTGAATTTTGAAACACCACACCTCGAGTATAATCATATCAGGATCCTTCAACAATATTTATGCAATCAAATACATAATCAAAACTATGAGGTTTCAATTCTTCTGGCATGTTATGCAGCCTTTACTCATAGATTTCATAAAATAAATCAATGCACATTAAATCCTTAGGTCTAAAATATTTGGGGACCTCCAATAAGGCATCTAAAAAACTTGCAAGAAAATCATATGGTGATTCTCCCTTGTACCTCTTCATTCCAAACAATTCTTTAACTAAAGACATAGGATAAACACTTCTCAATTTCTTTTATGGTAATCTTGGATTTCACTATGATTCGCATGTTGTCATGATGGACAAATTAAAACAAAAAAGATATAACTATCTTGAAAATAGTTTTCATTTTCAACCTTGCATTTGATTTATGCATAAGATGTTTTGGTACAACCAACACTTGCAACCATGTATCCCTTCATCATTGAATATTTTGAGTTGTTTTCAATATCCATGTCAATTTGATATACATGATGAATTTTTTTAATCTCTTTATCTCTTAAGAGATATCTCATTTATTCATCAAATCAACCTAGGTATACAGAAAATAATAATTTATCATTTGGTCTTATACTTTCAGGAATGTCACCTAATTTTTTTGTAAACTTATGATTGAAAGAAAGAACCAACTCATCTTCTACTTTATGTATGTTTATAAATTTTTGTCTCATTGAACTTGGATCAATTATTTCACCAAGCTATTATATGAATGTTACCATGAACCCATTCCATGAAGAGATAAAACACACTAGAAAATATGAAAACCAATCTCTAGCATCTTCTTTTAGATATTAAACAAATAAATTCATTACAACATCTTCATAACCTATGTCATAATCTCCCATCAAGTCCATGAGTTTTTGAAAATATGTATGCATTCTTTTTCTAAGCATTTCCCTCTGAATTATGGAAAGTGTCCCCTAATTTCATTAGGAATAGGATTTTGGAAACCTTGAATACTAATAATTTTTTTTTCTCTATATCTTTCAATAGAGAAATTTCTTTGATGACATGATAGTGGCTACACACTTTTAATGTTCACATCTAAAATCCCACAAGGATATATAGTTGGATGATATATTTTCACATGTTTTAAAAAATTCCTACATCAAATCTATAGTTGATCATTCACTACCCTATTTATTTCTTTTACCATGACCTTAAAATATTATAGTACATAACCCAAATTCATCTATACCTAAGATCTCTTTAGTGGGCACAATTAAGAACAAGCATAATTTTTTACACAAGCTGCAAATTATAACTTAGTGCTTAGTTTCACTCAATAGGGAAATATTTTTCTCAAATTTCAAATATGTTTTTCATACACAAGATTATCCTTCTTGAAAACTAAATTATGGAAAATACCTTGATATGTTGCAGTTGCTGCAAATTTTTCTCCTTGATTGGAAATATTTATAGATTGAAAACATTCGTCATATTTTCATCAATTTATTTTGATAGAGTCACCACCTCTCTTCATAGAGGACTAAACATAAAATAGTATGAAGCTATTTCAAAGATTAAGTTTATTCTTGGTCTCCTGCAAACTGATTGACACACAATATTATTTAAAATTACTACAACAAAACCTCTTCTAGGTCTAAAATCTTTAATATCTAAACCAACTGTTTAGATTAATCAAATTATTTGACTCTTTCCAAATGGAAACTCTTCTGATATCCCCAACAAAGTGACCAATCTATTGGTATTTTTTCTAGATAAACCCTAAAAATCCTATAAAGTACACTCTTTTTATCTCCCCAAATGGACACTCTTTTGATCTCCATAGTATAGCCACCAATCTGTTTGTGTTTTTTTCAAGCCAAACCCTGAAAATCCTCTAAATAATAGTCAACCCTTATTCTCAATAATTTCAAGATTAGTGGCCAACAAATGGGATATGGATTTAATATTTTTCTCCCCTCCACTTTAGGCTCTACAAAGCCTAGGAGGGTGATCCTATGCGATACTAGAGGTAGATATTCAACTCATAATGAAACACAATGCAAAGTAGATAAAATTCATACAATACAACAAGAGTGTGTATGGATCTCTCAAATAATGGTACAAACCTTGATCTCATTTACTTATAGGCATGAAGTTGAGACATAAAATAAATATAGAATAGTTAAAGTAGGGAAATGGTTTTAAAATTTTGAAGATTGTTTCTAAGGTTGGGGAAAAGCATCTACGCAAGACCATTTCCTATCTTGGGCTACAAAGTCATATATCATTCACATCATAGTATAATGCTATCACATTATGACAAAAAGGTCTGTCATGAAATTCTACTAAACAATCCACCTAAAATACAATACCCTCACTGCCTATATGTAAAAATTTACACCACTACTTGAATGAAAAGAAAAGAAATATATAAAAAAATAAAAAAATGTGTTTGAAGAACTCTAACAACCTTAACAATTAAATTCAAAGGATAATACACTTCAAATTTGGAGAAAATTACATAACAATATATAATGAATCTCTGCATTCAAGTTACAAGAGCACTACAATGTACAAAATTATAATAGCTTGACCTTTATCCTTAACACTCAACAATTACAATACATAGCCTCTTTCATGTCCAAAAATCAGAAGCTAAAAGTCTCCCAAAACATAGAACCCTAACAAATGAAGAAGAAAATACATATCAAGAAGAGAAGAAGGCTCAACTTTAATCTTTTCATGACATCTATGAAATTGGGCTCCCTTTGATCAACAACAAATTGGTATTTAGAGAGAGCCTCTTTATTCACTATTTCCCTCCTCTTTCATCTTCATTCCTACAACGAAAAATTGCTTTGTCACTTTGCTTGCCTTGATTCTCATTCAACTTTTTTACCTGCATATAAAAATGGTTTTACTACTACATTTTTACCTAGCAAGTGAGAATTTTAACTTTTGGGTCAACATTCATTTCACTAGCAATTAAAAAATGCCTTCAACTTGCATTATTTTAGTATACACTTTAATCTTTAAAATTTTCATTTCTTTCTCTAAAAATATTTGACATTTTGTCAAACATTTTTTTGACAACTAATCCACTATGTAAATTTTTCTATTACCAATTGAACACTTTGCACCATTTCTTGGATGTACGTTTTCCTTCTTGAATCTTCTTTTGTGGCAACAAATTCATTATAGACCATCTAAAAGCTTCAAACAATGAATTCGTAATTCCAAGAAAAGAATAATGAGATGCAGGTCATGACTATTTTATTTATCTGATTTATATACTTACTAGAACTCTATAGAAGTTCAAAATATAATGTAAATTTTGTTAATGCATTGGAAGTACCTTGAGATGACCTCTGAATAAAGCAATAACCACATTGAATCATGCAGACACTTGAGAAATCTGCCCCAAATAATAAAAATGTGTCTGATCTTTAATTTCTATTGTGGAGAATAAAAATGTAAATCTTTCTCAATAATGCAAGACATCTATTTGGTTTCTATATCATTCCCCTTGCTAATGTGCAGTTTAAAAGGCTTTAAATGACAATCAAAACATTGAAGGGGCGTGAAAAATATTGCAGGTAAATTTTAGAGGATCAAATCAACAAATTTATCTCATTTTAATGCTCCAAAACCTTCCCCAAGTGTTCAAATAGGGATGGGAGACATATTTAGTCAATATATAAGCCTCTAACAACCTTCAAAATGTTCTAAAACTACCTGCTTGCATGCCATCGCCCCTTTCAAAACCCTTCCTTTAGCTTATGTAGGATAGTGAGAAAACACTATGGGTGCACTTTTTCAACTAATATTTCATTATAAAACATTTAAAAATTCTTTTAAAGACCCCTTAAAATATTTAAAACATTTAAGATGCCCCAAATTTTACAAAATTTCAAAATTGCAAAGTGGAAAGTCCATTTTTTCTTGCCAGCAAAATGGTGCAATTTCATTGCTCACAAATAGGAACTCTTGGAACCATGATTTTTTTGAAGTGGGCCTAATAAATTAAATAAAACATGGGTTTGTAATTAAAACTCATTCAAAAAACCAAAATTTGGTACCTTCTTTGTAAACAGACCTATTGGATGTGTTTGTCGTACTTGAAAGGAATTAAAATAATGCATCAATTGACCTTAGATTTTTATGAAATTGGGAATGAAGATGTTCTAGGAAAAAATGAGAAATGTGTTGCCCTCAAAATTTTAAAATTTGTAACTTTCTAGAACGCTAAATTTAGCCAAGTCACAATTAGAAACACATTAAATAGTGTGTCAAAACTCATCTAGGGAGCATGAAATTGAGTAGGCATACTACCATATGTACCAAAAAAATTTCTACCATATATATTTGCAAGATGACCTCTGAGTTGCTAAATTTTAATCAGGGAAGATGAGCTCTAGGGTAGATTGAGTAGTATGTTGACCTAACCTTTATTGACACATTGAAAGGGAATAGGCAGCTAAAATTTATAAAAATTAAAAGTGCCATTAGGCCATATAGATTTTGAAATTTTAATGACATCTAAGGATAATATCATTGAATGATTAATTATACAACACATCAGCTAATATTGTGTAATAGGTTGTAATCTTCTGAATATGATATCTAGTGTTCTTAGTGGTTGGTTCAAGAAAATACCATCATTTAAATAATTAAATATTGATGCATATCACTCATTAGAAATTTCAATCTTGGGATTTTTTTTTTTTTTGTTATGGTGTCAGTTATCGATGGTGATGTGAGAGTTTCAATAGTAAAAGTGAGTTCCAAGGAAGAATCATAGAGATACACAATGAAAGAGACACTTTCCATTTCATCTCCATATCAATTATCCTTTTGCAAAAAAATCTCAATAGTGTATGATGAAGAGCACACTAATATTTTTATTGTGAGGTATTAGTATTGAGATAACTTATCATATTTTCTTGGTAGGACATTTTTTTTTAACTGATCAATTGAAAATCACCTAATATATGAATGTGTTGAACATCTAGAGACAAGACTTCACATAATCTAGCAATGAGGGCCTCATACTTTATAGTGTTATTTTTGCATAGGAAATTAATGAAAGCGTAGTGCAAAATACACCTTCCTAATAATAATTTTAGGAGAGAGATACAATTTTTTTTCAAAACTTGTAATTACAAAGAATAAAGATGCACATAGATGAATAATAGAATAAATAACAAAGAATGAATACTAGATTTTATGTGGGAAAAACCACTCAAAAAAAAACCCACACACCAGAGAAGAGATCTCTTGTATTATAGTAAAATGTCAAATACAGACAAGTGCAAAGATGTGCTCTTTTAGGTGTTAATTCAAAAAATCAATTCAACAAAATTACGTTCACTATGATCAATCCTTCGATCATCAGTGATCATATTCACACAACACCAATGTTATGACACCTAATACAAACTTGACAAATGTCTCAGGAAGAACAACGTTCTAAATCCCATACAAGACAAATGGTCAGTAACAAACTTAGTCATATCTGAATGTTGAAGACACATAAAAACTCATCTCTTTGAATTTCCTTTATCACCCTAACATGCTTATCTCTCCACCCTATTGGGATTTCAAGCGGACCATGTAACACCTCCCACTAATATAAGTAGGTCTCACTAATGAAGCTTTAATTTCAACCCACCACTCATCTCATCTAACCGTCATGAGATAGCGGGATCTATACTACACAACCGCTAGTTGTCTCATAGGTTGTCGAGGGGTGATGATATTCCTCACAGTACTACAAGCCACCTTCTTAGACTATCCCGGAGTGGAAAGATGAACCCATCACTACCACTAGGCTCTCCAGCCACTATTGTAGGGTGCAATGGTAACCCTTCTCTAGCGCCAATAATTTCATGAACTGTTGTTGTGTTGTGGGTTAGGACACCTCCTGCACTACTATACAAGATAAATAAGACCACCATGGGATGGTGGGTAGCACCACCAGCCCACACCCATCTTAGTTGCACCTTGTGGTACTATGGTAAAGAAGACTAAATTTTCAATATTGTAAGATTTTTCCTTAGATAAGTAGATTCCTCATTTTAGAGAGCCTTATAAATAAGTTTGAGACACATTTTTCTCAACATTCTACCACTTGATAAGAACTTACTGGCTCCTAATCAACACTTGAACTCACTAAATATTCTAGACCCCAAGCCCCATCCAACTGGCACACCATTTGAACTTATGCATGATCATAGGCTTCATCAATGGATTAGAAACATTTTTCAGAGTATCAATTTTTTCACAACTAACCTTTCCATCCTCCACCATATCACGAACAAAGTGGTACTGCACATCAATGTGTTTCATCCTAGCATGGAAGGTTGGATTTTTCACCAACGAAATGGCACTCTGACTATCACAAAAAATAATAATCCTCCCTGCATCAAAATAAACATTAGAACATAGTCTTCTAGGCCAAATGAATTCCTTACATGCATGAGTTGGTACCATGTACTCAAACTTAGTAGCGGATAAAGTAGCTATAGCCTGTTGCTTGCTCCTCTAGCTAACTACACCACCAAACAACATGAATACATATCTAGTGGTGGATCTTCTACTATCAATGTCCCCTTTCCAATCAAAATCCACATATCCACAAATGCAAACTGAAATTTGAGATCCATTAGAGTAACTATGTAACATAAGGCATAATCAAAGGTACCCTTCAAATCCCTCAAAATTATCTTCACAATATCCCAATGCAATCTTCCTTGATTTTCCATAAACTGACTAAGCACTCCCACTTCTTAGTAAATGTCTCTAGCATGGTACAAACCATTTCATACATTAAAATACCAATTTCACTTGCATAAGGTAGCCTACTCATGTCCTTTATCTTATTAGGAGATTTTGGACAATCTTTAGCAAAAAGTTCCATTCCCTGCAACAGTGAAACAACTAACTATTTGCAATCAACCATATTAAACCTCTCTAGGAAATAATTTATATACTTGCTCTGGATGAGCCAAATTTTTCTATTTCCCTTATTCCTTTTGATTTCCATCCCTAGAATATAACTAGTTGAAACTAGATCCTTCATTTCAAACTATGCTGACAATTGAGACTTCAATTCAAAATCCATACAATTACTATTCCTAATCAACGACATATCATCCACATACAAGGAAATAATAAGAAGACAACCATTTTAAGATTTAAATTAAACACAATGATTAGAATTTCATCTCACAAACCCAAAAGACAACACATAGGTATCAAACATTTGGTGCCACATTCTAGGTGATTGCTTCAAACCATACAAAGAATTATTTAATTTTCCAACCAAGTTTTCCTTACCTTTTTTAATGAAGTGGTCTAACTGGAACATGTAAATATCGTCCTTCAAATCACCATGAAGAAACATTTTCTTTATATCTATATGCTCAATCTCTAAGTCATATGAAGCTGTAAATTACAATAGAAAGATAATAAATGTTAGCTTAGCTACAAGAGAAAAAATTTCTCCATAATCAATCCCCTCCACTGAGGAATATCATTTCATGACCAACCTTGCTTTATGCTTCTCAACACTACCATCTAGACAAATATTCTTCTTGACCACCCATTTAATCCAATAGGCATTCATCCTCCAAGCAAAGGTACTAGATCCCATGTTTCATTCTTCTTCAATGATGCCATTTCCCCATTCATGGATTCCAACCAGGAATCATAATCAAACATATCCATAGCCTCTTTAACAATCCTAGGCTCATCAATGTTAGTAATAAAAATAGGCAAAATTGGAATCCAACATAGAATATCAAAACCTTCCATGTTACTACTTAGTACATGTAGACCTCCTCAGAAGTTGAGGCTATGTTTCTTCATCTCATTTATAAATTTTAGAGCTACTTGAGCTCTCCTCACTAACAAGTCAACTAGGATTATGAAGTTCATCTTTATTGATTGTAAGATGAACTTCCACTATCTCCTTCTTTTCTGCTTCTTTCACCTCTAGCTACAGATCAACTGTAGAAGGATTTAGCTCATAGAAGATCACACTTCTTCTATAGAGAACCTTCTCTATAAATAGATTCCAAATCTTTTACCCCTACGCATCGATTCCATAATTGATGTAGATAAAATTTACTTCCTTTTCTCCATAACATGTTGTAGCCACCACCTTAGCTCAAAAATTATATTCCAGACATACATTGACTAAGCATACTTCTTTCACTTTCAATCAGTGTTCTATTCTTCCTTTCTACAACTCCATTTTGTTGTGGAGTGTAAGGAGTAGTTTTATTCCTGTAAATTCCATGGTCCTCACAATAAATATTGAAATATACTAAATAAAACTCACCACCATTATCCATCCTCAAACACTTTATTTTCCTACTAGACTAATTTTCTACAAAGGTTTTAAATTCCTTAAACCAACTTAAAACTTTAGTTTTACTTCTAAGAAAATAAGAAAATGTCCTCAAATAATCATCTATGAACAGAACAAAATACACAAATTTTAAAAGTGAAGGATTATTAACTAGACCAAACACATCACCATGAATATAATCCAAAATTCCAAATGATTTATAAGGACTAGAATAAAATGAACCATGGTGTCACTTTCCATATATGCAATGTTTGCCAAAATCAAACTCAAGATTACAATCATCAAGCCCTCTAGTCAAGATTTTATTTTTCAAGGA
The DNA here is from genome assembly GCA_007115665.2 of Sequoiadendron giganteum. Classification (NCBI taxonomy): domain Eukaryota; kingdom Viridiplantae; phylum Streptophyta; class Pinopsida; order Cupressales; family Cupressaceae; genus Sequoiadendron; species Sequoiadendron giganteum. The sequence goes on from CM021100.1 coordinate 387,959,611, forward strand.
TTTTAAACCTTTTTCACTAATGTGGTCGAGCCTTTGAATTTGGGTATGTGCAGGATCATGATGGGCCAAAAAGTGGTGATATGTAAGTGATATGATGGCCCATGTGGCTGATGACTTTTTTTTTTACCCAAAATTGATAAAACGAAAAGGGTTTTTAAAGGATATTCTTAGATTTCCACCAATATAAATTATGGACTCTGGAAACAAAATTCTATTAATATAAATTATGCAGGTATGTGCACGATCATCATGGAAAAAACACGGCCTTAAGTGGCAATAAAAATTCAAAAAATTAGAGTTAGACAAATTGACATAAAAAATTGAATAAGATATTTAGAATATTTCAAAAATATGTAAGAATAGAATTTTTAGAAAATTGAATCTATATTCTAAACTACTAGGTTTATTTAAAATAAGAAAAAATCTATTTGGTGACAATTTGAAATTTCAATGTAGTAGTACTTAAATTTCAGGGAAAAAATCAGAAGTAGGTGTCTGTTTCACTACCCTAACCACAATAAAATGATAATATGTTTTTATAAATTTTTACATATGTTTAGAGGACTCATGTCTCGGTGTGATGCATACTTTTTGTAAATTTTTTCTAAGTAAATAATTAATTATGCTTTTTTTATTACAAAATTTAAAAAATATAAAAAAATCATATGTCTGACCACCTTAACTTGGTCAAAACTTCATGAAATTCAATTTTATTTTTATTAATCCAATATTATGCAAAATATATAATATGAAGCATGTTTCGGATTAAAAAAATGTGGTACCATTTGAAATCTATAAATGTTTTTCAATAAGCCTATCAATCAGGACTTTAGTCGTAATTCAAATAGAAAATAAATAATAATTATTTATTAAATTCGAAGTAAAGCATAATTTATATTGGTGGAAAGCTGACAATCTCTTTTAAAACCCCTTTTTGTTTCATCAATTTTGGGTTAAAAAAGGTCATCAGCCACATGGGCCATCATAGCACTTAAATATCACCACTTTTTGGCCCATCATGATCTTGCACATACCCATGCTTTACTTTGAATTTAAAAAATAATTATTATTCATTTTATATTTGAATTACAACTAAAGTCTTGATTGATAGGCTTATTGAAAAACATTTATAGATTTCAAATGGTATCACATTTTTTTAATCTAAAACATGCTTCATATTCTATATTTTGCATACTATAGGATTAATAAAAATAAAATTGAATTTCATGAAGTTTTGACCAAGTTAAGGTGGCCAGATGTACTATTTTTTATATTTTTAAAATTTTGTAATAAAAATATCATAATTAATTATTTACTTGGAAAAAAATTACAAAAAAATATGCATCACATTAGAACACGAGTTTTATAATTATATCTAAAACATTATAAAAATATATTATCATTTTATTGTGGTTAGGGTGGTCAGAGAGACACCTACTTCTTATTTTTCCCTGAAATTTAAGTTTTACTGCATTGAAATTTTAAATTCTCACCAAATTGATTTTTTTTAAATAAAAATAAACCTAGTAGTTTAGAAACTATAGTCAATTTTCAACTGATTCTATGCTTACATATTTTTGAAATAAAATAGTTAACTTATTCAAATTTTTATGTCAAGTTGCCTAGCTTTGATTTTTTTGAATTTTATTTCCACTTAAGGGCCAATTTTTTCCATGATGATCTTGCACATGCCCTGCCACAACATTTTTTTCTCTACTGGGAGCTTCATTTCTAAATATTTTGTGCCCTTAGGAATAACACCTTCTTTCTCTACATGATCAAATTTACTTGAAGTTGTAGATTCACTACTACATTGTACTACACATGTATCTAAGTTATAAAAAGTACCAATTCGTGCACCCTTAGCCAACACCATAGAACCTCTAATAATTCTACAAACACCATGCAAGGAAGACAATTGCACACCAACATCATTCATATTACTTATAGAAAGTAAATTTGAAGTCAAATCTAATATATGCATCATATCATCAATTTCCTTTATTCTTCTATTAGGAAAATGAGTTATGACTCTTCCATGACCAACAATCTCTAGGTAAGAATCATCACCCACATACACCCTTCCACCAGCATATTTTTCATACTTGAGAAAAACCCTCTATGAGAGGTCATGTGAAAGGACGTACCCGAGTCAATCCTCCAAACACCATCTGATGCATGAGTCACCAAGGTTGCTATGAAGGAATATGCATCGCTCTGAGAAGATTCATTTTTCGAACTGTTTTTTTTTCCTTCTCCTCCTCTTTAGAATCTTTCTAGATGTGTCCAGTCTACCCATAGTTCTAGCATTTCATCTTGGAATTTTCACTAGGAGACTTTTATCTCCCATTTGATTCAAATTTAGACTTCTTGTCTCTCTTCTTGTCTTTCTCCTTTGATCTTCCTCAAATAGAAAGGGCCTCCTTGTCCATTTCAGTAGATTTCCTCCATATTTCCTTTCCTAGTAGTGAAGCAACAAAATATTCCATCTTGAAAGTGGTTGTTTTACTCCCAATAGCCATTACTAGGTGAGCCCATGTGTCAATCAATGAACACAACAGGAGCATGCAATTATCCTCTTCATCTATCATCACACCAATAGACCCCAACTAAGCAATAATCATGCTAAATATATTCAAATGGTCTACAATAGATGCTCCTTCCTCCATATTCAAAGAGTATAAATTATTTATCAAGAATAACTTATTTTTGAGAAATTTTCATTGATAAATGTTAGCTAGCTTCTTACACAAAATTAGCCAAGCACAGTCTGATAATATCCTTGGCTTTCTAGTCCTTTACATCCCAATCATTCTGTGAGGTTCTTGATTATTTTTTAGACACTAACTCCCATAACTCTCGATTTACAAGAAAATCTTCCATTTTGAGTTTCAACAACTCAAACTTGCCACCATTGAACTTCTCAATCTCTAATCTTTTAGATGTGCTCACCATCTGCAATTTGCAATAGTTTTACAACTATATTTCTCTGTAAAACTCCAACTAAACAAGATCATCACAAAAAACCCATCTTACCCACAAGGACAAAAAATTTGGCCAAGCTCTAACACCAACTAAAAGGAAAGTAGAGTGTGGAATACACCTTCCTAATACTAATATTCAAGAGAGAGATACAAAAAATCTTTCAAAACCTATAATTAGATAACATAAATGAATTAAAAAATAAACAAAAAAGAATGAATACAATATTTTATGTGGGAAAACCCTCTTGAGAAAAACCCACACACCAAAGAAAAGATCTCTTGTATTACAATAAAACGTCAATTGCATACAAGTGCAAAGTTATGCTCTTCTATGCGTTAATTCAAAAAATCAATTCAGAAAAATTACATTCACTCTATTCAATCCTTCAATCATCGCTAATCATATTTTCACAACACCAATGCTATGGAACCTGATACAAACTTCACAAATGTCTCAGGAAGAACAACATTCGAACTCCCATACCAGACAAAAAGTCACTAACCAACTCAGTCATATCGGAATATCAAAGACACAAACCTTCTCTTTGAATTATCTTTGTTACCTCAACATGATTATCTCTCCACCCTATCATGATGTCGACAGGATCATGTAAGACCTCCCACTGATATAAGGAGGTATCAGGGTGATCCCACAAAGCTGGTTTATAATTTCTGGGAGATTTTGATTTTTGCTGAAATCAAATATTTTTAGAAAATATAATTATTTAATCCTTAAAAAGTTCCATTTTAAGGATTTCAATTGAATATTTTTCTATCAAATGACCTTAGATAAAACCCCCTTGGATAGGAACCCACTAGTTTTAAACCATACCTACAACAAAGTCTCCTTTACACCTATCAAAATGCTGATAAAAAAATCACTTTTGATTTACCTTTTGGGGATCAAATGAATTTATTTAAAAATTATTTGAAAGGATCATGGTATTACTTGGAACTATCTATCCAATGAATATAATTTTAATATGTTTTGGTTTTATTATGTATGTTATTTTTTAGTTTGATTAAACATAGGTTTTTCACCGAAAATCAAGCTCTTTGTTCTAAACATGTGAAAAGATAGCAGATTATCAAAATAAAATTTTAAAGAATATGTTTAGGTTGGGTATTGATGTCCTTGATCCATTAATTTTTTTTTGAATTTTGATACATATAGAAAAAGATATGTTGTATACAATCTGCCTATGTTTCAATTGTAATTGGTTTAACTTCAAAACTTGATTAAGAAAAAAATATTTAATAAAAAACTATGAAACAAAATGAAAGTGCTAGATATTGTAGTTACAAATCTAAATTAAAAACAACTAGAATTTTATCGTTCATACAAAAAAAATTATGTTGTATACGGTGAGTTTCACTCCTTAAATTTTTTTATTTATTTTTAAATCTAAATTTTGAAGGAGATGGAAAAATTAGTGCAATGTGATTCCAAAGAAATTGAAAAAAGTATATTTAGAATCTATAGATAAAATTTCACAAATGACTAATTTGTATCATCTTCAAATTTCTCACGATTTAGGCATTATAGGAGCTTGAAAGTGAAGATTTAGTTTTAAAAAATCAGTTTAGTGTCTAGTTTGCCCAAGAATTGCAAACCAGTATTTTGGAATCACCCATGATCGTCGATGAAGCTTTACCACCAACCCACTATTCATCTCATCTGACCATCGCAGGACAATGTGATCTATATTGCCCCACTAGAAGCCATCTTACAGACTATCACGCGATGGTGATATGTCTTGTACTACTATAAGGCACATTCTTAAATAGTCATGGGGTTACAGGATGACTCTTGAACTACCACCAGCCTCTCTGACCACCGTCGTGGGGTGGCAGGGTAACCCTTGATCTACCACCAATCATTTCATAGACTTCTATTGTGTTGATGGTTAGAACACCTCCCACACTACTACACAAGATGATGAAGACCACCCCGAGATGGTGGATAACACCACCATCCCACACTCCTCTTAGCTACACCCTATACTACTATGATAAAGAAGACTGCACCCACAATATTGCATGCTCTAATTTAGAATTTCATAGTACTATGGTGTTAAATATTTTACCTTGCCTTAGTAGATTAATGATTTCAGAGATCCTTACTAGTAAGTTTTTTCTCAATAATTTAGGCACTAAGATAAGGGAATTTGATTTCTATAGGGTGGTATTAATACAACCCCAAAACTACAAATAATTAGACACTTAAAACCATCAAAATATAATCTCCATCTTTCATTATCATTTTTCTTAACACATTTTCATCAAGAAAATAATCTTGATTTGGTAATGATAATGGTGAAGGATCCTTACCTAAATAGTAGGTCAATGCTTTATCTTTGATTTCTTTTTGAAAAAAATTAATGTGAAACTTAGTTAACAACATAACCCAATTAGCTAAACATCTTAACAAACATTTTTTTATGAAGAATGTTGTACATAATCAAACTTGGTAATGACATGTACTTTTTCATTTAGTAAATAATGTCTCAATTTTTTTGTAGTAAAAATGAAAGATAAATATTGATTTTATATAGCTATATAATGAGTTTAATAATCAATTAATGTTGGACTAATCTAATAAATAGGATTTTTCTTAGCATTCTTATCTTCTTGTGCCAATAGCATAGCAATGACATGAGTTGAAGGTGAAATACATATAGAATAAAATTTTGTCATGGCGGGGCTGGTTGTAATACTAGAAGGTTAACTAAATTTTGATTCTAGTTCTCAAAGGCCTTTTAAACAGCTTAAATATTTCCTTGTAAGCTATGGAATTGTGAAATTTTCTTAGGAGGTGGAATGTTTATTATGACATCAACATTCTTTTTCCAGCTCAATACCTTGAGGAGATACTATAAATCCTAGTATTTTTCCACCATCAATGGAAAAAACAAATTTCTTTGGTTTCAATCTCATGTTGTACTTACAAATTCATTCAAATATTTTGACATGATATTGATGTGTTATAGACTTAGCCAAGATATCATTGACATAATCTTAAAAAAAAATGTGTATGAAATCATGAAATATATTAATGTCATAGCTCTTTGATATGCTACTCTATTTTTTTAATCTGAAAGGTATAACTACCTAGAAAAATGTTCCCCAAGGTGTAGTAAAGCTTATATTATATGTATCTTGAGGGATGATAAAAATTAGATTTATCCTGAAAGACCATCCATGAATTATAATATGGAAATTCCTATATTTGAATTAATTATCATATCAATATTTGGAAGGATAAAATAATCTTATAGAGATTCTTTATTAAGATCATAAAAAACTATACACATTCGAATATGATTATTGAGTTATTCCAGAAAAAAGATATTAAATATCCAATATGAATAATTAATAGGGTAGATTGAAACAAACTTGTAATAGATTTTCAATCACAACCTTAGCCAGAAAATCCACATTATGATTTATCTTCCATATAGTTTTTCTCAAGGTTTTAGCATCATTTTCTAGAACAATGTTATGTGTGGATATCTTAGTGTCAATACCTTTCATATACAAACAATTCCAAGTAAATATTCTAGGAATGTCTTGTAACAATGTTGAATGATCTTATTGTTTATCATCATCAAGACATTTTCCAATTTTAATCACCTTTTCATTATTAGATGGGTCCATTGGTATGTGTATTGTTTCTCCTACAAGTAACACATTATGGATTACAACATTAGGAATTGTTTTGTATTCATCTTGTTCACCATATAACATAACTCAATTTCTTTCCCAAAGTATCGTTTAGAATTTAGACAATAGGGAAATCTGTGATTATGAGCATGGATAGGTAAAGTGTCATACATACCTAAAAATTCCACTAAGATCCTCATTCTGAAAAGGATCTAATGGCATATCCTTACATGTGGTATCTATCATTTCAAGAGGAACTAAATTTAAAATTTTCTTGGGATAATCTTGTGTGATGATATTAACATTATGTGAAGGTCTTTTGGATGTTTTCATTTTTTTAAAGTAAAATAATCAATACCTCTTGTTGTTTCTTGTGTTTTGAGCTCTATGGGAACACACATACCTTGTTCTTTTATATCACATCCTTTTCCATTATAGAAAAACTATTTCACAAGTTGACAACCTCTTCCATAAATAGCTTCTATTTCTTTCAAAGAAGGAGTTTTTGATAATCACTTTCATCATAGGAAGATATAGTATAATTTGTGTTTTCCTCATTGCTATTAGTTGTGAAATCAAATATTTTTTATGATTTAGTGGGGTATTTGATGGATCGTCATGGAAAAAAGGACCTTAAGTGGTGCTAAAAAATCAAGAAATCAGAGTTAGGCAACTTGACGTAAAAATTTGAATAAGTTATCTATAATATTTCAAAAATATGTAAGAATAGAATCTATAGTAAATCGAATGTAGTTTCTAAACTACTAGGTTTATTTTTATTTTTTAAAATCTATTTGGTGAAAATTTTAAATTTCAATGCAGTAGTACTTAAATTTCAGGGAAAAATAAGAAGTAGGTGTTTGTCTGACCACCCTAACGACAATAAAATGATAATATTTTTTTATAATATTTTAGATATAAGTAGAGGACTCATGTCTCGATGTGATGAATATTTTTTTGTAAATTTTTTACAAGTAAATAAATAATTATGAAATTTTTAGTACAAGTTTAAAAAAATATAAAAACTCATCTATCTGACCACCTTAACTTGGTTAAAACTTCATGAAATTCATTGTTTTTAATCCTATAGTATGAAAAGTATATAATGTGACACATATTTTGGATTCAAAAAGTGTGATAGCATTTGAAAGCTATAGATGTTATTCAATCATCCTATCAATCAAGACTTTAGTCATAATTCAAATAGAAAACGAATAATAATAATTTATTAAATTCAATGTAAATAATAAATTATACTGGTGGAAAGCTGAGAATCTCCTATAAAACCCTTTTCGTTTCATCAATTTTGGGTAAAAAAAAAGTCATCAGCCACATGGGCCATCATATCACTTATGTATCACAACTTTTTGGCCGATCATAATCTTGCACATACCCAATGCTAGGTTGTGTTGATACTATTGTAGCTTCTTTCTATTTTTTTGATGTTGATGGTGAAATACTATATTCACTTGTAAATGTAGGTGTGAAATCTAGTGATCCTCAACCATCATCTGAAAACTTTAATATAGATGAAAGAAACTAATATTTGTCTTTGATTTGTAAAGGATCCACTTTTGAGGTTAGGATTAATGTGTTAAAAGGGGTCTTCATTCCTATTTCATTTCATAAATTATATTTAGATTTTTTATTAGTGTTTATCATGTAAGCCTTACTATTATTTTCACATATTTCATTAAACAATAAAGTATTGAAGGAACTCTTTTTATCTTGTGAATTCATGGTTTGCCTCTAGTGTAGGAAAAAGTATCCCTTTTTGATAATTTATTTGGTAAATAATTAATAATAAATGACCTTAATTATGCCTTTATTTAGTTTTGTAATATGTTGTTCATATTCACATTACGTTTAGGGAGATTTTAAATAAAATGGAATTAATTGTGCCTTATTTTTGGTGTTGTAAGGTGTAGCTTTACACATTCACATTAATATAGGGCTTTATTAGTTACTTGAGGTCAATTTTCCTTTATTTCCCCTTTAATCAAATCCAAGCCTAATTAAATGCAATTTCAAAGGGATAAAACCTGACATTCATAAGTTCCATTACACAACACTTAGCTTTGGAAGATGTGTCTCCTAGGTAAGTTACCAAGGACCCATTCACCATAGGGAAAATGGGTCCACTTGGACCTAGGACCCTAATTCAGCATAATTTTTAACAATAATTTATGTGTATCCTAGGTAAGTCTCCTAGGACCCATTCTCCCCATGGAAAATGATTCCTCACTTAGACCTAGGACCCCTCTTTGAAATATGTTTTCGGAATTATTTTAAAGATTTTAAATCCATAATTCAATATGAGTGACATATTTGAATTTTGGGAATTAATGATAAGTTATGTATAAATACAAGGTTATTTCACTTAGTTTCACCTAAGACTTTCAAGAAATCAAGCAATTTTCACTAGATAATTATAGGAACATTCAAAAGAATCTTTAAGGCATTCAAGGGTATATTTATAGAAGATTTTTGCAGCAATCTAGATTCCATTATCATGCTAAAGATGAATTGCATAATGCATATTGTTTGAGCTAATGTTGTGATTTATTGCTCAAGATCTTATCAAGCATATCAAAGGAATTGTTTCACATCAAGTTCATGATCAAGATATATAATCATTGAGGCCACTTCATGCTAGCTTGTAGATTTGTTATCGAAGGTTTCAAATAAGATTTGGTGAGTTGTTACATAAAGTTGTTCATTCATCATACCTTCTTTCATTTTTTATTTAATTATAAGGCTTAATTACCAAAATAGGGTTTGACCAAGGAAAACCCCTATTCACCTAACAAAAAACATTTTTCTCTCTTTGATGTGTGATTGTAGATTTTAGATTGAAGATCGTTTAAAGAGAAAAATTGAAGAAACTTGCAAAGTTTTCAAAGTTGTAGGAAAGGTTTTCAAACCAAAAAATATCTTTTATAGGATTTTTTTTTCAATCGTATGACATTGAACACATGGAATCTAGGAGTGCAAACCTCACCTCATTGAAGAGAACCTAGAAAGCATATTCAAAAAACCTTAGCAAGGACCAATTTGGCATAGGGTGAATGAGTCCTTCGTGAGCTTCAAAAGGTTAATTTTGGTGAAAATTACACAACATATTACCCTTTCTAGATATAGCTTTCAATTGTTATATCTATTAGATTTTATTACTATTCTTCATTTACACTTTGTAGCCTAAATTCTGAATGAAATTAGGAAAATAGGTTCATTGTTCATCACTCCATTATGGTAAACAATATACACCATACACCCCCCATTTTTTCTTCATTTCATTTTGCTGAACCTAAGTTTGATCATTACATTTTCTTATTTTTGAGTCCTCTTTCATCCTAAATTTAGATATTTCATTAATTTGCATCTCTTTGCACTGAATTTAGTCTCATTTAGGGAGTTGTGTTTGCATTGTATCTAGGATTTTTAGGTTTACATTGTTTGCATTCTTTAAATCTAAAAAAACAAAAAAATTAGTCATATTGCATCACATTTCCATAGCACTATATCATATTCACTTGCATTTGAAAAATTGAAACAAAATTGGATATCAAACTAGGTCTTCTATGTTTTCATTTTCTCACATTTTACACTTGCATACAACACTAAATTCATAGAAAAATCAAACTAAAACTTGTTGTAAGAAACCAAAATCTAGAAACCACTTAAATTCACTTATAAATCTATAAAAAATTGTTTCAAAACTATCACATAGGAACCATTCTCCCTAGGTCAAATGAGTCCCTAGTCAAGGTCACATTCTGATTTTTTTGGGCATAAAAAAATTCATTTTTTCATTTCTAATTAATGTTTTCAGATTTTTGTTTTTGTTTACATAATTTTTATTTCATTAATTTGATCATATCTAGATTAATTTGATTTATTGCATTATGTGATTTCAAAATTCCATTTACAAGACTTCATTTTTATGTGTTTGCATAGTGTAATTAGAAAACTACCTTGTTTAGAATCTAAAAATTGAAATTACATATTGTATTCTACGTCATTGCATTTCTCTTTACCCTCTTTCCATTTTTTGTGTGTACACTAAGTTTGTGAAAATTTTAGGAGCTTTAAAACTTGGTTTCCTATTAGAAATACTATTTTGAGACATAGTTTGAGAGTCATTTCATCCCGTAATACACCATTCATCGTGGATCTTGGGTTTTCTAGCTCTCTTTCTAATAATGTTGATAATCAAACCCCTATGGATCATATTATTCATACCTCATTTCCAACGACCTCCTTACCTACAAGCAATGTTCATGATGTTAACAATATAATCCCTATCATAACTAGTTGTACTTAAGCTTTGGGGTATACTCAAATCTAACGTGGAACTTCAATTTCTACTTCCATGATACCAATCTCTATTCTTGCATACAATAGTACTCATGTTACCACAACCATTTAGCCTACTATCAAAATCAACAATTCCTTAGGTATTTTTGTAGGGAATCCTTCTAGCTTTGTTCATTTAAATCTCATGTCTCCTCAGCCATCTCCCCTTACAAACCTACAATTAACTTGCCCTCTTCGAACATACAGTACTCCACCTTATCCCCCTCCATATTACAATACAAACAATAATTCCATAATTAATTTTTTTTTGTAAAATATGTCAACCCTTTAACAAAAAATCAACATCCTAAATCAAAACAACAATGGTAAAACTTTACAATACATCAAAATCAACCCATTATCCCTCAAGGTATTGAGAACACAAATGCCACAAGGTATAGAAATTCCTAGATTTGAGAAACATGGTGTGAAAGGAGATCCTATTAGCCATGTTTCTACTTATACAACCCTATGTAGTGACTTTATATTTAAAGATAAGCTCTTGGCTAAACTCTTCCCTACATCCTTGAAATATATAACTTTATAGTGGTTTTTATCTTTATCCAACAACTCAATAAACTTATTCAATGAGCCTATTGATGTTTTTTATAACCACTTCCACATTCACATGGGTCCCAAGATGACCCTATCTAATTTAATGACATGTAAACAAAAGGAGGATGAGAAAGTCACCAATTTCATAGCACAATATCAAATTATTTATTCAAAAATAAAGATTAAGATTCCTAATGCCAACCTTTAACGAATTTTTATTTCCAATTTTAAAAAAAAAAATCCAAACCAAACTTGAGATGGTGAAATTCCTATCCTTCACACAATTAGTTACATCACTTTCTAATTATCAAAATTCGGCTTATGGTCATGATGTGCAAAATACCCCTAATCACCCTAAAAATTCTAAATCGACACCTGAAAATAATTACCAACCTTTCAAGGAATAAAATAGGGGATTTTAAAATCTTAATCCCCCCCAACCAAATCAACAAGTTGATAACCAAGTGGCTACTGTAAAGAAAACAAAAACATATGCCTTTATAGATAGAAATAGAAAATTTACACCCCTACCTAATACCCTTCATAATATCATGTTGCAACTCATGAACAAGAATATAATTTCCTTGCCTCCTATCAAAGCTCTTGATCCTAATAAAGCCTTACTCACAAACTATAGATAAAATGCTTATATTGCCATTACCACCAACAAAATGGACAATATTGTAAGCATCTTAAAAAAATTGTGCATGACCTCATTAATGATAATCAACTTCAAATAGGAGGTGTGAATGGTCAAGGTAATAAGGTCATAGCTCCTCCTAACAAAAAAGTACAAATCTTTATCAATCCCATACCGAAAGACACTCTTTCATTTTTCAAAGCTAGAGAAACAAATAATGATGTGATAAATGTTGAGAAGGATGATGAAAACACAAAATGTGAAAATAAAGAAGAAATGATAAAATTAATGTACTTTATTGAAGATAAACCTCGTAGGGGCCAAAGAAAAATGCCCCTTGATATTCCTTTCTCACAAAATGACATAATCAAACATGCACCCGATGGTCCTCTTTGTATAGCTGGAAGAATCAATGAAAATCCTATTAATGGAATGTTAATTGATCCCATCTATGTGGAGAATGTAGTCACTCAAAAATTCTTATATTTGCATGAAATTCATCAACATACATATGAAAAAACCAAAAGAAAGGATAAAAACACATAATTATTTTGCTTACCTTCTGATTGCCTCGATAAATCTCCCTTTAAAGGTTGGACCAAAAACATTAAATGTCTCATCCACCATAATACCATAATTGGAACAATATCATGTGAGGTTAGGCTATCCATGGCTTCACTCCATGAAGGTCATCCCATCAGTTGTGCACAAATGTTTAAAGTTTCCATTTGTTAATGAAATATTTATAGTGCACCATAGTGGCTTTAATCATGTGTCTTCCCGTGGAAACTTTTTATTAAAATTATTTTGGCCTGAGCCTATTGAACCTATTAGACCATGTAAGGACTTCTTTTTCAAAGAATACAATTTTTTTAAGGAATACAATTTTCTTAAGGAAAAGTGCATAGCGGAATCATCCCTTAGAAATATGCCTGAATATGTGATTGAGCCACCTATCCTTGATGAACCAATTATTGAATCAAAATCCCTTCCAAATATCCAAGAGAAACCTATTCCAAATTCTTCCACAATTTCCTATAAGATACCACAAGACAATCAAAACAATCATGTTGTGCCTCCTAAAATCAAACAACTTTACATAGCTAAAGAGTGTATAGGAGCAAATTTTCATCCCTAACACAAATTCCCCTTTCACTCCTTTACATTTTAAAAAACCAAAGGTAGAGGATTAATTCCACATAAGCCCACTATTCACATCATACTTGGCACTTATTTTGAGTGTTGGTGGACATTTTTCTATCAAGGACACCCGCACAATGTGTAGACACCCGTGCGGCACACTTACATTCATGGTAGATTCCTATGGCTAGAGTCTATAGATACGTTACACTTCCTATTCAAATTCAAAGTGTAACACCTGCCTTTGGCTTGTTGACCCGAATATGGTGATTTTGTTCCATTCCTCCTTCATATTCTCCATTCATTCTCCACTTTCATCCTTTTGGTCATCTCTTCACAATCTCTCAATATTCTAGCATCGATCCACAAGATTTGTAGCATAATTTCACACTCCATAGTAGAAATATATCACTCCATCACTTCAATAGAACAAGCATTGTACAAATACATTGCAATAGAGGCTTGAGTTTCTCTCATATTTCTCCTCCACTAGCATTGAGCACTTTGGATGGAGATGGTAAGCTCCTCTCATCTTCTCTATTTTTTGGTTGAGTAAGCATGTACTATTTTGTAGTGATTTTTGTATACTTTGCTTGTATTCATTCTTCATCACTTTATCTCTATACCATTGAAAAATTGGCTATCCGTGGAGGTAGAAACACCAAAATGAGTGTCTGATTGAGGTAGACCCCTAAATATTCCCCCAACATTTTCCCTCTTTGCTATGTGTAGGTGGAGAGATCTTGGAGCAAGCTAGTGAAAATTTTATTGTGTGAAATCATCTTCCTCACCCTTGTGGTAATATACCTTATTTATCACATTCATCGTTGCATTTGATATTTCATAATCTTATTCAACACATTTAGAAACTCATAACTAGGTTGTTAATATTCTTTTTAGGAGTTATACCTTGTCTCCTTTATTTTATATCCATATGGATGCCAATGCACTTGAGAGATTCTAGTGTGTCACACTGTCATCCCAAAAATGCTCTTCTATCCTCTAATAGAGAGCTACCCGAGACATAGAGTTGAACCTAAAGATCGACTCGACTAGTCCCCTTTCAACTCTTGGGTTTGGAGAGTGGTTGAAGGACCCCATTGTTCTCATCACTCTCATCGTGCCTATCCTAACATTCCTTTAAAACTGAGGTAAGCTAGGGCAGCCATACTACTCTTGGCCTTTCATGACCTAGGGCCTTGCATTGGTTGTTCCCCCTCTCTTACATTTTTGGTGAACCTAACATGAACCAATGTCTACTCATTTGTTAGTGTTCTGGGATTTTTCTCTTATACTTTTTCATGGATTTTCATCATTGTACTCTTGCGAATTGTGAAATTTCATGAGTTTCATGAACCATTCCATGACCTTTGGGTATATTGTTAGGAGAATTTTGTGATATCTTCCAATGGGGAAGAAAAAGGTCTCTTCTAGTTTCACTACAGGTCTATTGTTTGGTTTTGTGGTTGATCTATCTATGTAGGAGCACGTGTCATAGGGTGAGTCTAGATTCCTTGATGAAACTAATCACGCCCCTACCCCTCCTACATCATCAACCTCATCATCCTTAGATGAGTATGAAGTTGTCCATATCCCTTCTGAATAGATCGCTAGTCTTAGAAAAGGATTGGGTGCAATAGATAATCACCTAGAGAGAAACCCAAAACTAGCTAGGGCTAATAGAGTTATCAGTGATATAAGATACATGGTAGGAAAAGACTGAACAGGCGTAGAACTCCTGGTTCATCTAGCTAGTCTAGACAAAGAATTTTTCCCTTCAAACCATAATAACATGATACGAGGTGGCCCCTTCAAAGAACATGAGAGATAGATGGAAGTATCCATGCCTACTACATTTGTGTACATGGCTGACATGGTCCCTTTAGTTAGTGTGCCCGTTGCTTCCAAAAAATTTGAAATTATCAAAGTAAACAAAAACCCTATGGGTTTTCACTTCACCCCTTTTGTCGTCTCCAGTGGTGGAGGATTTGGTGAGATGATTGGTGGAGGATTCAGTGGTGTAAAATTTTGTACCGAAGGTGGTACTAGGAGAAGCATTTATGGTGGAGGTCATGGTGGTGGCTTTGGAAGTTGCAGTTGCTCTGGTGGAGGTCACACTGGTGGCTATCACATTGGTTGTGGCTCTGGCGATATTCATGGTGGTGGTCTAGGTGGTGGCTTTGGTTGTGGTTCCAGTGGTCCTATGCCTTCTAACAACCCTATTATGCACACCCTTCTTCAGAATATGGGGGAGATGAAAAACCATTTGGCTAACCTTTCCCAAGCTTCTGCCTATCCTATCTTCCAACCCTTCTTCTGACATAGCCCATTGTCAGTAGCAATCCTAAACACTCCTTTCCTGCAAGGGATGGAGATTCCTAAATTCAAGAAATATGATGGCAAAGGGGATCTAAAAACACATCTTTCTACCTTTAATACCTTATGCATAGACTTCTTCGATCATGATGCATTGATGGAAAAACTATTCCCTAGATCTCTCAAAGATACAAAACTCGAGTGGTACTATTCTTTGCTCAACAATTCCATCTTCACATTTGATCAACTTGTGATCTAGTTCCTATGACTGTTCCAAGCCAACATCGGACCTAAGATGACCTTCTCTGACTTTGTTCAATGTAAAAGAGGATATAATGAGAAGACTACTAGCTTTAGAGCATGATATCAAGCACTCTTTTCACAAATATCATACCCATTACCTAACTCCAATGTGCAAAAGGTGTTCATAGGGAACTTACAAAGGCCTTGGAAAGAGAAGTTTTCCATTATGAAATACCCTTCTTTCACACATTTGTGCTTAGTTTTATGGGAGTATCAAGAGATGGTGGTCTTGTTTGGGGGATCTTCCCCCCACTCCCATCCTAAAGGGAAGTCCATTATAATAATATCTCTAGAAAAGGAAAAGTTGAACAATTTTTGATTTGAAGGGAAGGTGAATGGTCACACATTCAAAATACAGTTGTAGAACACTAGAATTCAGTTGTTTCATATTTAAATCTCCTCACAAATATCAAGGCAAGTTTGTTGACAGATTTGGAGTACAAATAATAAGAAATTGTGAATGTATTAGCCATTACAGATAACAAAAGCCTCATATGCGACCAAAAATTCACAAAGTTATCAAAAGATTATTCTTCCATCTTATAGAATTTGTTGAAGGATAAAATCATTAGCTTTCCAACTCTAAAACCAGATTGGGAACCATATCCTAACTAGTATGAAGAAAATACCTATTGTCAATACCATCAATTGAATGGACATGATACCGAATGCTGCATGTTCCTACATCATGAGATAAATAACCACATAAAGGATGGTAATATTCATCTTGATGGAAGAAAACAAAATATGAAGAAATCAATGGTGAAAGGTAATAGTGAATTGTAGATATACACATACCTGTTTTCATTGCATTCTGCTAACATGATTATCGATCCCTTTGATTATGTTTCTTACCCTGAAGCGTATGTTAACATGGTTACTATTACCTCTTGTCCTCATCTTGCGACTAGTTCATGGGATATAACATTCACTTTGCAAGATTTATGAGCAAATGAAAAACCTTCTCTGCTTTATATTCCAAATCGCCTCAATGGCAACATCGTAAAAGTAGTCTTAGTCGACCCCACAAGTAGAGTGAATGATATCACGAAGGCAAATCTATTTTTGAACTCCCTATGGAGGGAGGAATATGAAAAAAATAAATCCATCATCTATATGTATGATGATCTTTCTCTTAAACCCTATGGATTGATAACGTTGTCCATTTTGGCTGGACCTAGGAATGTACACATGGTTTTTGATGTCATTCCTAAGTCAGACCTATTTAGTGTGAAGCTAGGTATTACTTGGCTAGCTTCCATGAATGGGATCGCCTTTTTAATTCATAAATGTCTTAAGCTTTCCCATAAAGGTGTTGTGCACATGGTGCATGATACTAGATACCAGACTATGGTATCTTGTGGGGGATATTCATTTGATCATTTTTGACCCATTCTATTTGGCATGCTCCATCAAAGAATGGACCTACTTTATAAGAACTATGTGAGGTATAAAACTGGAGGCAAAGGATAGTCGAAGTAGACCCTTCCTATAGAAGAATAGCTAGCTTCTTCCTCCTCTCGAAAGGGAAATGAGAAACTTGCTCCTTCCCAAGCTACCTATTCTACTCCCCTTTCTTGGGAGGAGTATTGGATAAATAAGCCTAGTCTTTACCCACTGAGTCTAATGATGCCTACTTGGTGTAGACCCAAGATCATGATATCAGATCTCCCTAATGGGTTTCCTAGACCATAGTACTAGTTATATGATAGAAAGAAAGGCTTTCAAAGAGAATTTTCCCCATGACCTCTTACTGTTCCTACGAACAAGAAGAGCCCCACTACTAAGGCACTAGAATTGATTCCCCGTCATGTTTATAAACCCGCTCCTCCTGTTCCTATCTAGGAGTGTATCCCTTTGTTGGAAATATTTATGGAGGACACTCCCATGGATAAGAAGAATCCCTTAATCCTTTCTCAACCTTTAGCTTCTAGGTTGAAGAATCACAAAAATCGCCTTGCAGATGAGTGCAAGCACCGGCAAAAAAATATTTTGGTAGAACAAGCCACCTTATAGAAGAAGGAATAGGAGATGACCACTCTTGCACGAGGACCTCCTGCCATGTTGTCCTCTCTCCTCCCTCCTATTTTTGGCCAAACTAGCTCCATATCTCTTTCAACTTTCATTGCGACCACACATGATCCTAGAAAGGTGTAGGTGTTCATCGCTCCTTCTGTGGAGATTCCTTTGTTGATATATGTTCTAGATATCTCACCTTTTCTGAAAACCATAGATATGATTAACACCTTGGTTGTATCTACCATGGTTATTTCTTCCTCTCCCTATACCCTTCTTACCTCATTCATGGGGAGTTCACCTCCTCCAATGAAGAAGAAGGTAGAGAGTGGTCCCTCTAGCAATAGAGGACATACAAGGAGACCCCCCTATTTGAAAGGTGGCCCTACACAAACTTGTTCTATCCTAGTCATAGAACTAGTCCCAGCCTCCCCTAAGTTTTTCACTGTTGCTAAGTCTCTCAATGAGCTTAGTGGTCAAGCTCGGGTGCAAAATCCTCTGTCTATTGAAGCGATACATGGCAGTCCTGATAAGTGTATTTTAAACTTGATGGATGAAGTTCTAACCTTTTTAGCGATCTTCACAAAATCATTGACCTTAGACCCACAAGAGTTGAGCGATGAAGACCTTATAGGTCCTTCTTCCTTAGGCCTTGTTGTAGGAGGATCAAAACCTCCTTCCCCCTACGATGATCCAAAGTGGGAAGTTGATGACCTCTTGGTTGAATAGTGTTAGGGGGAGACCCTCTTCATGATCTTTAGATTAAATGTGTGTGTGTGTGTGTTTGTTGTGATTTTTTTCCTGTGTGATCATGATATGTGTTCCTAGATGACCCTCGTCACCCCTATTGGTGCTTGGATACAAGCATGGTGTTTGTGTTGAAAAACTTCTTCTATATGTATCATTATTCTTCCATGTTTGTGATTGGCTTTCAAAAAATTGGGGATGATGCAAAGCGTTGGGATAATTTAGGCTTCCCTTCCTTGTTGACCCAATTTTTTATTTTTACTTTATCTTTTCATGCATTTCTCACATGGCCTGACATAGTAGGGGGTTGATGACAATTTATTTATATACTATTATTATACATATATATTTATTAGTAGGTTTTACCCTAAAATATAAGGCTACCCCTATGCCCTTTGTTTGTGTTCTCTTTCCTTTCACTTTCTATTTATCTTTCTATCTTCTTTTCTTGAGTTGTCCCCCTCTTGTGTGACAATGCAAATTCTACATTACATGGTCTTTAGAAAATGAATTTATTGGAAACGAATCTTCTCTCAAGACCTCTCACACATTTCTTTGTTATAATTGCATTCTCGACTTGAAACCCTAATGGGACATGTTTCCTTCATCATGGGTTCATAAAGAAAGAACTTGGTAACCTTCCTCTGAAGTGAGAATAGCTTTACTATTCCCCTCATGTAGGGGAATGCACTTCATTTTGAATTCCTTGATGAAATGAACATATTTCAAAAGGATTCCTTGATGAAGAATCGATTTGAGAAAGAGAACATTAGCTTTTGATCACATCCTTACCTCTAGCTTGGGGGTAGCTTGACTAGACTTCACTTTTTAAAAAACACATCCCTTGAGTGGACCCCTCTTGCTTTTGAAGAGTTCTTGAGGGACCCCTTTGAAATTCTTATAACTTAGAGATGCTTTGTGTGACTATCTGTTCATTGGCCTATGCGGTCTCTTCCTGATGTGTTCTATCTGTGGATAAATTTTTTGTCCTTGTTGACTCTGCATAGTCCCTTTTGCTTAGTCTCCCGCATGTGAAATTTATTGGGGGCTACCTTTCATGTAGGTTTGTGGGTCTATAAGGTGATCCTCCTAGTTTCCTTCATGTGATATTTCTTGAAGGAAACCTGGGTGAACCCACAAAAGTGGTTTACAATTTGAGTGAGGAAGGAAAACTTCCAAAAACCTCACCCATGCAAGAAAAATCATTTTGAGGGGTTTGAGTGAACTCAATGTTTGAATGAACCCAAACGGGGTTCGTTCGAACTAGGGTTTGAGAAAACCACTTTGCATGTTGGAACCTGTATTTCCCATTGTGAAAAGGGGGTTCGATCAAACCCTAGTTCGACCGAACAAGGGTTTGACCGAACCTCCCTTTCCCCACCTTCCCACCCTCTGACACAAAAAGACTCCATATTTTATCCCTTTGAAGCTCAGGTTGAGGATGAAAATAGAGGAGACTTCATAGACCCAACTGGAAGATCATAGTCCTCGGAATGAGCTGTCGAATGAATATAATTTTAATATGTTTTGGTTTTATTATATATGTATTTTTTTAGTTTTATTAAACATAGGTTTTTCACCGAAAATCATGTTGTCTGTTTTGCACATGTGGAAAAACAGAAAATTATCAAAATAATTTATTTTTTTAAATGTTTGTGTTGGGTATTGATGTCCTCGATCCATTAAAAAAAAATTGAATTTTGATACATACAAAAAAAGTTATGTTGCATACAGTTCACCTATGTCTAAATTGAAATTGGATTGACTTTGAAACTTGATTAAGAAAAAAATATTCAATAAAAAACTATGAGACCAAATGAAAGTGATAGATATCGTAGTTACAAATGTAAATTTGAAAAATATAGAGTTTTATCATACATGCTAAAAAATTTATGTTGTATATGGTGAGCATGAATTTTAAAAATGTTGTTTTCTAAAAATAACTAGTTTTCGTGGGAGATGAAAAAACAAGTACAATCTGATTCCAAAATATCTGAAAAAAATATTTTTAGAATGTATAGAAAAAATGTGATGAGACTCTAGTTTGCATCATCTTCAAATTTCTCATGATTTAGCCACTATAAGTGCCTGAATGTGAGGATTTAGTTGAAAATAATAATTGTAGTGTCCAATTTGGCCAAAAATTATAAACCACTATTTTGGGATCACCCACATCCCTTGCAAGTCTATGAGCCTATAAGGCACTTTCGTTCTTTAGCTTCATATCTCTATAGATCTATGAAGTCATCTTTTGTCCTACACTTTTGGGTTCGCTAGACCGTGCTCTGCTTCCTCGATAATTTAGGTATACATCTCTAACCTTATTCCTTCTTCAATCTACTTTACTGAAGAACTCACCATTTTTCATGCTTGCTAAAGTGGGTGCAAAATGTATCAGAGTGAATTTGCACCCCTAACATAAATTCCCCCTTCACCCCTTTACAATTTAGAAAACCAAAGGTAGAGGCTTAATTCCACATAAGTCTGCTATTCAAATCACACTTGACACCTATTTTGAGTGTTGATGGAGGCATTTTTGTTGGGAATTCCCATGCAATGTGTAGATGTCCATGTGGCATGCTTATGTCCTTGACAGATTCTTGCAGCTGGAGTCCATAGAGATGTTACATTTCCTATTGGAAGTCGAAGTGTAACAACTCCCTTTGGCTGGCCAACCTAAATATGGTTGTTTTCTTCCATTCCTCCTTCATATTCTCCATTCATTCTTTGACTTTCATCCTTTTGATCATCTCTTCACAATCTCTCAACATTCTAGGATCCATCCACGAGATTTGTATCAGCATTTCAAACTCCATAGTACAAATATATCACTCCATCACTTTAATAGAGAAAGCGCAAGATGAATCCATTGTAGTAGAGGCTTGAGTTCCTCTCATCTTTCTCCTCCACTAGGCTTGAGAACTTTTGATGAAGCTGGTAAGCTTCTCTCATATTCTCTATTGTTTGGTTGAGTAATTACATACTATTTTGCAGTGTTTTTGGTGCAATTTTTTTATATTCCTTCTTTATTTCTTCATTTATACACCATTGCAAAATTGGTTTTCCATGGAGGTGGAAACACCAAAATGGTGGTTTGATTGAGGTAGACCCCTAAACAGCCCCCCAACATTTTCCCTCTGTTATGTGTGCAGGTGGAGAGATCTTGGAGCAAGTTGGTGAAAAGGTTATCGTGTGAAATAATCTTCGTCACCCTTACAGTAATATAACTTCTCTATCACATTTATCTTTACATTTTATATTTCATACTCTTATTCAACACCTCTAGAAACTCGTAACTAGGATATTAGTCCACTCTTTAGAAATTAGACCTTGTCTACTTGGTTTTTTGGTCGTACGAATGCCAACACACCTAAGAGGTGCCTATGTGTCACACTCTCATCCCAGAACCACACTTTTGTCCTCTTATAGAGAGCTACCTGGGACATAGAGTTGACCCTAAAAACTGACTCACCTAGTCCCCTTTTAACTCTCAAGTTTGCAAAGTGATCAAAGGACCCCACAATTCTCATCACTCTCATCTCGCCTATCCTAACCTTCCTTTTTAACTGAGGTAAGTTAGGGCATTGATAATGCTCTTGGCATTTCATGACCTAGGTCCTTGCAGTGGCTGGTCCCCCTCTCTTACAAAGAGAAAATGGTTGAACAACCTCCCATGGTTCCTTCCATTTTGCCCCTAAAGGAAGAAAAGAAACCTATGGTTGAAAAACCCACTCCTACACAATCACAAATTGATAATAGATTGAAATGAAATCAAAATGCTAGAGATTGTAGGTGTAGATGTGCTATTTATTGTATGTTACAAACTAAAGAAGAAAAGAGCAACATAGAAAATCAAAATTTTAACTTTCTCGAAGCAATGCATGATGACTCTATGCCTGCACCGCAACGTAATGAAGAACCTTCTAGAGATATTATCATTCAACCTCCTATTGTGATTAATTTAGATGATGGAATGGACATGGGAAAGATTTATGAACAAGTACATAATGAGTTTAATTCAATGTTCTCCTCTTCCATGAGCTTAAATGATAATTCTACTAATAAGAGTGTTGAACTTGGTGCTTGTCCTAGTTCGATAGTTGTTGTTTTCCCTTTGGCTAGTTGTCTACCTTTCATATATATTGATTGAGATTGGGATGTGGACAACCTACTACAGGTTGACTCAATTTTTTTTTTCTAATATATTTCATTTTTTTCATTTCATTGTTTCTTTATGTGATTGCATGTGCATAATGTGATCCCCCATAACATTTTGTTTGATGTATCTCTCTTTTTGTGTATTCCTCTATATATGTACCTACATTCTTCTCTATATCATAAACATTTTTTTTATTTGTCTTGTGTTTTCCTTTTGGATATGATGGAAGGCATCGAGACATTTAGGTCTCTTCCATGTTGACCCAAAGGGTTTTTCTTTGTTTTCGCTCTTTATGTATCATTCTTCCAATTCTATGAGTAATATGTTGACCCTTGAATCCGTAGATCCCTTATGTATTTTTTGTTGTTGCCCCTCCTTCATTTTTAATGATGTAGCTTTATTTCAAAGACATATGACTTGGCATATTGACTTTTGAGGAATCTCTCATGTCTTAGGATTGAACATTGGCTACTTTGAAGAAATTTATCACAATAATCATGTTAGCAATTTCTTTAAAGTGGGGGCATACATCAATAATATCTTTCAACATTTCTCATGTTTATGATTTTATTTTTTCTTGTGATACATAGTTTTCTTGGTAGTGTCATTGGGTTTTATTTCCTCCAATAGTGTTATATTTTTTAGTGTATGACTTTCCTCTTCATGGTGATGTGATCCACCAATATATGAGTTTTTATATTTTATAAAAGTTGTAATAAAAAAATCATAATTAATTATTTACTTGGAAAAAAATTACAAAACAATATGCATCACATTGGGAAATGATTCCTTTATTTATATCTAAAATATTATAAAAAAAATATTAAAATTAAAATTTGTGCTTAGGGTGGTTAGATGGACACCTACTTCTTATTTTTTCCTTGAAATTTAAGTACTACTGCACTGAAATTTTAAATTTTCACCAAATAGATTTTTTTTCTTCTAAATAAACCTAGCAGTTTAGAAACTAAATTCAGTTTGATACAAATTCTATTCTTACATATTTTTGAAATAATATAGATAAATTATTCAAATTTTTATGTCAAGTTGTCTAACTCTGATTTTTCTAAATTTTATTGCCACTTAAGGGCTTGTTTTTTCCATAATGATCCTCCACATACTCGCATGAATTTCTCATTGAACAATGAGATCATGTAGACCTAGCATGAATTTCTCACTAATCCACTTATTTGGAGACTAACCTAGTGGAAATATTGAAGTTCCTCTACCTCAAAATGAGCACAATTTGAAAGCTTAAATGTGTTTCACATTGTGTTGGACATTCTATGCTTGATCTTCCTAGTATTTGTGTATCTTTGACATTCCTGCATATATAAGTTTCTTGAACATCTACTTTAGTGTGAGTTTTACATGGGTTAATACTCCCACTAAAGTGGGGGGAAAATGTAGTGTAGGAAAAATTATCCCTTTTCAACACTTAATTTAAGAAATAATTAATAATAAATGAGCTTAGTTATTTCTCCATTTAGTGTTACAAGTAATATGTTTTTATAGTCACATTAAGTATAGGGCCTTTTTAAATAAAATGGACCTAATTGTGTCTTATTTTTGTTGTTGTAAGGTGTACCTTTATACTTTCACATTAATCTACAAATTTATTAATTAATGGAGGTTAATTTACCCTAATTGACCCCTTTAATTTAAATCCAAGCCTAATTAAATGCAATTTCCAAGGGATAAAACTTGACATTCATAAATTTCATTCCAAAAATGTTAACTTTGGAAGATGTGTGTCAAACATAAGTAATGTAGGACCCATTCACCATAGGGCGAATGGGTCCTCACTTTGATCTAGGACACTAATTTAACATAATTTTTAACACTAAGTGATGTGTGTCCTAGGTAAGTGACCTAGGACCCATTCACCCTATGGTGAATCAATCCTCAATCAGACCTAGGACCCCTCTTTGAAATACATTTTTTGTGGTATTTTAATGATTTGAAATCCATAATTCAATATCGGCTTGTGATATTTGAATTTCAAGAATTGATGATAACATATGTATAAATACAAGGTTATTTCACTTAATCACACCTAAGACTTTAAACTAATCAATAAATTTTCAAAATATCATTATAGTAGCATTCAAGAGCATTTTGAAGGCATTTTCAAGGAATTCAAGGGTAGATTTATAGAAGATTATTACAATAACCAAGAATATATTCTCATGTAAAAGATGTACTGCATCATGCATGTTGTTTGAGCTAATGTTGTGATGTAGTGTCCAAGATCTAATAAAGAATATCAAAGGCTTTATTTTACATCAAGTTCATGATCAAGATCTACATTCATTAAGGTCACTTCATGCTAGTTTGGAATTTTTTTATCCAAGGTTTCAAATAGGGTTAGGTGAGTTATTAAATAATTTTTTTCACTCAACATTCCTTCTTTAATTTTTTATTTCATTGCAATTTTTAATTACCAATTTGGGTTTTGAAAAGGAAAACCTACATTTACTTAATAAACAACACTTTTCTCTCTTTTATGTGTATTTTTAGATTTTAGATTGATGATCATTTGAAGAGAAAATTTGAAGAAAGTTACAAAGTTGTAAAAGTTGTAAGAATAATTTTCAGATCATGGAAAATCTTCTATAGGATTTTTTTTCATCTATCTGATAGTGAACTAGAATCTGGGAGTACAAAACTAATAGAAGAGAACGTAGAAATCATTTTATAGAAACCCTAGCTAGGACCCATTAGCCATAGGATGAATGAGTCCTTATTGAGATTCAAAATGTGACTTTTGCTTAAAGCTACACATCATTTTCCCATTTCAAGATATGCATTTTGATTACTATTTCTATTAGATTTGATTACTAATCTTCATTTGCAATTTCTAGCCTACATTTTGAATGAAATTAGGAAAATATTTGCATTATTCATAACTCTATTGTGGTAAAAAATATACAACCCTAATTTTTTCTTCATTTCACTACCTAAGAGAATAATATATAAAATATTATCAAACATGAAATGTATTGGAGTTTGTAACATAAAAATACCAAATTTAATAGGTAATATCATCACACCAAGTGATTTCAATCCCACATTGTCAAATCCATCAATATACAACTGATTTCAATCCATTAAAGTTTTGTTCACTCTAATTTTGTCTAAAAGGTGAACACTACAAACATTAAGCTCTGAACCATTATCAAGAAAGGTATGCCTAATCATCTTGTGCATAACATCTATTATCATTAAGGAATCATTTTTGTTGTGTTTCTAAAGTGGGTTATTCACTTTGATGAAGAAAATGTATAATGGGCTATATCTATACTCTCAAGAATAGCTAGTAGATCATTTAGTTGTGCACTAGGAGGTACAAATTTTTTTTATAAAACTTCTTGAATAATTCCATGATAAATGGGTGATGTTTGAATCAAATCCCACAAAGAGATCTAAGCAGGAGTATCACAAAGTTGTTCAACAAGATCATAATCCTTACCATTATGTTGGTGTAAATGAAGTGCATTAGGTAAAACAAGTTGTGGGAGTGGTATTAACAAGGGAGTGGCTTGCACCTTTTTCGGTTTCTTGATATTTCTTGTGTTATATATATGAGCAATAAAATGATATTTTTTGTTGCAATATATTATTTGAATGGTTTTTTTCGGTTAATTTCCTTACATAATGGGTATGTGCAGGATCATGATGGGCCAAAAAGTGGCGATATGTAAGTGATATGATGTCTCATGTGGGTGATGACTTTTTTTTAACCCAAAATTATTGAAACAAAAAGGATTTTTAAAGGATATTCTTAGCTTTCCACCAATATATATTATTCTTTACTTTGAATTTAATAAATAATTATTATTCATTTTCTATTTGAATTACGACTAAGGTCCTGATTGATAGGTTGATTGAAAAACATTTATAGCTTTCAAACGGTATCACATTTTTTGAATCTGAAGTATGTTTCACATTCTATGCTTCACATGCTATAGGATTAATAAAAATAAAATTGAATTTCATGAAGTTTTGACCAAGTTAAGGTGGTCAGACATACACGTTTTTATTATTTTTAAAATTTGTAATAAAAAAATCAAAATTAATTATTTACTTGGAAACAAATTACAAAAAAATATGCATCACATCAAGACATAATTCCTCTACTTATATCTAAAATATTATAAAAAAATATTATCATTTTATTGTGGTTAGGGTGGTCAGATAGACACCTACTTCTTATTTTTTCCCTTAAATTTAAGTACTACTCCATTGAAATTTAAAATTTTCACCAAATAGATTTTTTTTCTTTTTAAATAAACCTAGTAGTTTAGAAACTACATCCAGTTTGCTACATATTCTATTCTTACATATTTTTTTAATAATATAGATAACTTATTCAAATTTTTACGTCAAGTTGCCTAACTCTGATTTTCTAAATTTTTATTGCCACTTAAGGGCATGTTTTTTCCATGATGATCCTACACATACCCTAATTCAAGATATGACCTAAAGGTATTGGTTTATTTTTTTTTGGTCCTATGATAAGCATGATTTTGGTTTATATTTGAGGTTTTTCATAGGTGGATAAATGATAAGTTGTGGCCTGATTGAATTATTTTATTTTTAGTGAGTTGAAATGTTAGAATCCTTATTGGATGATCTAGGTAAGATGATGTTGTTAAGGGATTCATCTAACATATCAAATTCATCATGAATAAATGTTTTAATAGTATAAAATGAACTTGTAGAAATAGATCTAGCATGATCTAATTACTATTCTTTCTCCAAGATTAATCATTAAATTTGAATTTGAATTTGTGTTTATGTGTGTCAAGACAAACTAGGATTAAAATTAGACTCAA
The DNA here is from genome assembly GCA_007115665.2 of Sequoiadendron giganteum. NCBI lineage: Eukaryota > Viridiplantae > Streptophyta > Pinopsida > Cupressales > Cupressaceae > Sequoiadendron > Sequoiadendron giganteum. Next base: position 387,987,328 of record CM021100.1, read on the forward strand.
GGCTCTATTAGGATATGTGCAGGATTACCATGCAAAAAATAGGCCCTTCAGTGGCGATGAGAATTCAAAAAATTAGAGTTGGGCAACTTGACATAAAAATTTGAATAAGTTATCTATATTATTTAAAAAATATGTAAAAATAGAATCTATAGAAATTTGAATGTAGTTTATAAACTACAAGGTTTATTCCATTTATGTTTAAATCTATTTAGTGAATATTTGAAATTTCAATGCAATACTACTTAAATTTTAGGGAATAAATAAGAAGTAGGTGTTTGTCTAACCCCCCTAACCAAAATAAAATGATAATATTTTTTTATAATATTTTAGATACAAGTAGAGGACTCATGTCCCAATGTGATGCATATATTTTTCTAATTTTTTTCCAAGTAAACAATTAATTATGTATTTTTATTACAACTTTTAAAAAATATAAAAACTCATATGTCTGACCACCTTACGTTGGTAAAAACTTCATGAAATTCATTTTTTTTTTAATACTATAGTATGCAAAACATAGAATGTGACACATGTTTCAAATTCAAAAAATGTGGTACCATTTGAAAGCTATAGATTTTTTTCAATCAACCAATCAATTAGGACTTTAGTCATAATTCAAATAAAAAATGAATAATAATTATTTATTAAATCCAAAGTAAAGAATAATTTATATTGGTGGAAATCTTAGAATCTCCTTTGAAAAACCTTTTTGTTTCATCAATTTTAGGTAAAAAAAAACTCGTCAGCCACATGGGCCATCATATCACTTACACATCGCCATTTTTTGGCCCATCATGATCCTGCACATAACCATTACAAACTTACATCTAGAAATTGAAGTTTAGATTTGTAAATTGATAATAGATATGAATCAATTCCTAAAATATGAGTTATATTTAGCTGGTCAAGGTTGCCAGTGGTCCCTATGGTTGACTTGGAATCTATCTAAAATTTTAGGTTCTAAGGCAATATAGATAGGGAATGGATGTTTGACAATGTGTTGGCCTAGATTTAAAATTGAATTTGTTTCTATTTTGATAAACTTTGAATAGATCTAATGTATCATAACAACCTATGGTTTTTAAAATTTACAAAAATAAAAGATAATTTAACCCAATTATGTAATATTTCAAAAAACTCAAATAATTCGCCTATAGATTTGATAATTTTTAGTATTGAAATGAAACATTTTTCCAAAGAAAAATCACCAAATTAATAAAAATGATACTTTTTCCTTCAAATGCAAATATACTTTTGCTAACAAAATGGCTATTTTTTTTTTTAAATTACAATATTGTACACTATTTTAGGTTTGACAAAAATCTAACAAATTATAAGATCTAAATGATTCTCAAAATTATGTGTTCAACAAAATATTTTAATTAAAATAGGGGATCATAGGTCTAATTCATAGATCATTAAAATCAATCCTTTTTTAGAAAACATTAGGATGCAATTTATTAAGGAGATTAGATTGACTTGCAACCTTATAGCCGAATCAATCAACCCTAGATTTGATCATTTTTTACTTGGAAATTGTTTGAAATTGAATTTATTTTGTTGACATGATGAAACTATGCAACGTAATCTACTAATGAAAGTTTCATTAAATAGAGAAACTATAATACCAAATTTCAATAGTAGATCTTGAGAGGGTAGAGTTTTTTGCACTTTTCATACAAATTTTAATCTCATTTGGTAGGATTGAGTCGCCTAGGGTGACTATGTCTTGTTAATGGGTGTTTTATACACATTGTCAACACAGGTAATGCTTAATTTCACTACCTCTCTTTAAAGGATATCTCCAACAACAATTTGCTAAAAATCACCCCAAGGTCTCTTAGGTGTCACATCATGACTTGATTCGGATATCTTAGTTATTTAAATGTGATCTTGTTGGTAATCAAAGGGAAAAAATACGAGAGTTAGGGTAGAATGGAATTGGATCTTTGATGGAGTTCATAAGATGGGAAGTTATTTGCATAGTTTTTGTAGGTTCAAACAACAGTCTAGATATTCTCTTTCAGCTTCAAATTTGGCTTTATAATGTGCAATGAACCTTGTTCAAAGCCACTATAAAAAAGGGGAAAAGGGAAGGGAAATGAATAGGTTCCAAAATCTGAAACTAGTGATAAACAATGACAATGGAGTTTTCTACAATGGGCCAGCCTTCCCAAGACTTAGTTCCACTTAACAAAGAAAGTTTACAGTATCATGAAACTAGTGCAATATTCTAAGGACTGCAAATTTTATCTTTTCATTCACCATGAACATGAATAGAGAGATGAGATTTAAGTGCAGCAATAATATCAAGTTCATACTAACTTTACCCAGTTCTATATCATCAATATGTAGCCAAAAGTATGAATTAAGAAGAGGTCAACACCATAGCAATCTCCAACATCAATGAACAAAATATAACTACTTTATTAAAGAAAATAGAAATGCATAGAACAGTAAAGTAAATCTACTCAAATTCACTAGCTAAGAGAAGAAGAATCATCCAACATGAAGTTACAACTCAAGAAACCACCAAATCAATGAATTTCTATTAACATTCCAGTAGTATGTCTTTACAAAAACTCAACTCTCGTGCCAAAATGAGAGGAGTAAGCCCCTATTTATAATTTTTGAAAAGCGAAATGAATGGCCAAGATTTACTTTCATTGTGTGGCCCAAATTAATTTTACATTAGGGTTTCACCTACCCCCAAATATATAGAAATTTAAAATTACATTTTGTCTCATTCTTATTTTGTCTTCTAGTGGAGCAACACTGTAGAATTCTATTTTCTTGTTGATTTTTGTTGTTGTATCTACAATGTGAGGAATTCATCCTCTATAATTAGTTTCGTAGCTCCCTTTTGCAATGTGGCATACTCCACAAACTTGTCGATCAATGTCTAAAGCTTATCCCACTCCAAAATGTTGAATTAAAGCACTTGGAAGTTCAAGTTTCTGGACTAGAAGGTGAGTGTATCTCAATCTTTTTCACTCTTGGGAATATTTTCTATTATCTGTTCAGATTGGGTGAACGCTCGAGTGAAAAAACCCATAGAATCTATTGTGAGCTCACTTGCAGTTGCAATTTCCATCTTCTTATGGAAGTGGGGTCTTATCTTTTCTAGGTCAAGCTCAATGGCAGGAATTTTAAAGTCTATCATTAATTTTAAATACTCCCCACAGGCTTCCCTGGTTTCCTTAGCCCAGTCAATATCTTGATCCACTTCATGGAGCACCCACTCTATTTTTTTTTTCCTGTGATCAAGGCCCAATCTCCAGTTTTCCACAAGCCAATGATCATCTTCCACAAGAGCAAGCTCTTTTTTCATTGTTCTTCCAGGCATCTTGAGGATTGCTTTGATTTTAGGATATGTAATCCTATATATCTCGAGGAAGTTAATGAAGATTTTATTTATATCCTCAAAGATACTTTTGTACCTTGGTATGTGTAGGATCATCATGGAAAAAATAGGCTCTTAAGTGGCAAAAAATTCAAAAAAATCAGAGTTAGGCAACTTGACATAAAAATCTGAATAAGTTATCTATATTATTTAAAAAATATGTAATAATATAATTATGTAGAAAATTTAATGTAGTTTCTAAATTACTAGGTTTATTTACAAAAAAATTAAATCTATTTGGTGAAAATTTGAAATTTCAATAAAGTAGTACTTAGATTTCAAGGAAAAAATAAGAAGTAGGTGTTTGTCTAACCACCCTAACCACATTAAAATGATAATATTTTTTTATAATATTTTAGATATAATTATAAGACTCGTGTTCTAATGTGATGCATATTCTTTTGTAATTTTTTTCCAAGTAAATAATTAATTATGATTTTTTTATTACAAATTTTTAAAAATATAAAAAATCGTACATCTGGCCACCTTAACTTGGTAAAAAATTCATGAAATTCATTTTTTAATTTTTTAATCTTATAGTATGTGAAGCATATAATGTGACTCATGTTTTGGATTCAAAAAATATGATACCATTTGAAAGCTATAGATGTTTTTCAATCAGCCTAAAAATCAAGACTTTAGTCCTAATTCAATAGAAAATGAATAATAATTATTTATTAAATTCAAAGTAAAGCATAATTTATATTGGTGAAATCTACGAATATCCTTCAAAAACCCTTTTTGTTTCATCAATTTTGGGTAAAAAAAAGTTATCAGCCACATACCCATCATATTGCCACTTTTTGGCCCATCATGACCCTGCACATACCCACCTCTAATAAAAATTTTTTTGTCCTAGCAGCAAGTTTGATGCCTATGTTCCGATTGTAGAGGACCTATTGGAACCAATATTTAGTTGCCTTGGTCCAACTCTTTCTCTTTTCCAATATACTTATGTGCTCCTCTAATAGAAACAATGGGGTAGCTGATGACGTGGTGGGGAGATCCTAAGTTCAAGACCTTTATTGAATATAAGTTGTTAGATCTACCACCTGTGCCTTTAATTCCTCCTTGGAGGTTTTTTCTTTGTTCATTTGATGCATGATGGTGGTGATGGATCCCTGAACATGGTAAATGTTTTGCTCTCTTGTGGTTCTCCCTAGGTAAATGATAGAAACATTGTAGTTGACCCCTTCCTCACCCATCACCAAGGTTGCAATTTGCATTGTCCTTGATCTAGATCTAGAGGCATCCATTGTCAGGTGAAATCTGACCTTTCATTTCTTTTCCTTCTTCATGTTGATCTAGGCTCGAGCCAAGATGGCTTCCAGGATTGCCTTTGGATCTGTTGGGGTTGAGGTCTTCTTTTCCAGCTACTTTTCAAGTCATTTGGGTATTTGAGTTTCCTCTTTTGGTGGCTTGTGATCACCTTCCTCTTCATGGGTGTGTTGGATTTGTAACACTTTGTCACCCAAATTTTCTTGCTCTATCTTCTCCCCTTCTTCTTCATCTGAATATTAAACAAATACTGCTAATTTCTTTGGGGATTCAGTAGCTACATCCTTTTTAGGGATGTCCCTCCCTTCAAAGGTTCTATTTTCTTCTTCTTCCTCATGCCCATGTTCTTCATGGCATTCAATTTGTGGGCTCTTTCTAGTTTTACTCTCTTCTTTTGGCTTATCTTCTTCTTTCTTTTATTGCTCTCCCTCTTCATGTTCTTCTGAAGGAGGAATATTTTCATCATGCTTGGGACTTCTATCTTGCTCCTCTAGTTGAGGTTTGGTGTCCTCCATTTCTTTAGTGACGAGCTACTTCTCAAATTCTTCCCCAAAATATTTGAGTTGTTGGTAAAAATATTCCTCAAGATTAAGATCAAAAGTCTCCACAATGAACTTGGCACCCGATCATTTGAGATATTCCTTAGAAGATTATGTTTCCTTGCCTTCATGGAATACTTCATCAATCAAAAGATGTTGATATATGGGATGCTTGTGGTAGTCATCCACTTATTCTTCCATTATTTTGCTTGCCTCCTTTTGTTGCTTGTCCAATTCCTCATAAATTTGCATTGTTGCTTCCATCATAGGAGGCTCAGTACGAGGAGGGACATGAAGACCAATTATAGCCTGACCCAAGATGACTTGTACTATAGGGTTTGTGAACATTCTAGAAAGCTCTGAAAGCATATTTTGCATGTAATTTTTGAAAGCTTCTAGGAGGACAAGAGTGGGTATCATGGTTTCTATAGTGGTAGGTGGAAGAGACATCAATGGAGACATGGATAAGGAAGAGATTGAGGAAGTGTTGGCAGATGAGGAATCCACAATTATAATCTGAGCCATATGGGAAGTGGAGGCAAGGTGGACCAAAATTTCCACCACGGGCGGAGAGGTGGTAACCACTTCCTGTGAAACAAGGGGAGGAGTAATAGTGGTAGCAGTGGTAGTAGCTACGGTAGCAAGCATTGAGGGTGGAGACTTTGGTTGTTCTTCTCCTTCCTTGAGTGGGTCTTCCTGAATGGTGGGAGTCCATATGAAATAGCTTGATCTCCTTAATTTATTGGAAGTCTTAGCTTCTGAGGCCTTCCTCGAAGAATCCTTAGATTTGGGTTGTTATTTAGTTGCCTCCTTTCTCTTCTTATATTATGTATTTGGGGGAGATAAAAAATTCTCTGCAGTTTGTGGAGCATCGATAGAAGAATTGTTAATTTTATCTTCATGTGGATAGTTGAATTTTGTGTATGTTAGGGCTACCCCTTGCAACTTTAATTGAGAAATCTTCCCATCAATCCAATGTATTTTCCTTGCTTAAAAATGATTTGTTATAATGTTGAGGTCATCAAACTCTTCTTCATTCCACTCAAATAATGACAGTGGTAGGTTTGCAATATCGTTATACATTTGATCCACCACAATATTCTCATCTTTGGCAACCTGATTTGACATGGGAAATAGATTCACTCTCTTGATGAAGTAGGTCATCATGTACATGTATTTCCACATACACACCTCCTTTTTCATCTTTGCAATTTTCCCAAAAGTCTTCAACATTGTGAAGGTTTCCATATTCAAGTTTGACCATCTTTTTCAGCTTCCCGTATGAATCCATTCATGGTTGGGCAATGTAGAGCCTTAGGTTATACTCATTGAACTCTTTGTCACACTGGGATGTGTGAATTTCATACATTCCTTGGCTAAAGGTGAGGGGATAAGGGATCCTAACTCTATGATTGTGACTTAAGAGGGTGTGTGCCCATTGCAACTACCATGAAATTTTGAGCAATATTAATAGGTCATTTGGGTACTGAGGAAGCTTATATGGTTTTTCATAGAAACCCTCAGCTCTAATGTAGGTGAGCTTTGGAAATTGTATAAATAGAAAGTTAAACCGATGAATGAAGGCATTGGCACTATGTGAGACTCTTCTTTCAGGGTCCCCCATGAGTATTCTGATGATGGGGCCTATGAAAGCATCGTTGATTTTGCAATAGTCCCTCCTGAAATTTATATATTTGAGCTAAGGGTACTTCTCGTACATGTTTATCTCCCTTTCAAGAGTTGGATTTGGTGCCACAAATAATACCCTATATTGGGCACAGTTAGCAAGCAAGTAGACCAGATATGATGTCATATAGAACTTTGAGGTTTTCTACACTACCACAAACTACTCATGCAAATAGTCACTAATCATTCATACCCAGTAGAATTTGGTATCCCCTCGGATTATCTCTTCAATGAAGTATAACATCTAGTCTTGAATGAATGTTACGGTTAGAAGGCCCATAACTCTGATTAATAAGGTTACTAATTCATGAAAATCCTCATAGAGATAAATTAAGAAGAGCTCTTGAGGTACTTTATTAGCGACACCCCTCTTTTCCTTCAGCTAGTATTAATTAATTAGTTTCTTGCATTTGAGAGGATCAACATCCCACATTTGATTTCCATATACCTTAGGTATTTTCTCCATCTTACTAAAGGTAGGGATACGAAAGGTCCTCCCTATTGAATTGGCAGACAAGTCAACCAATATATTTCCATCTCTATCCACTATTTTTTTGGTCTCTTCTTGATATGCCTCTCTATAGGCCATCACTAGTTCAGGGGCTATGAGGGTTGGTGGGAATCTAGCAGCCTTGTCCAGCCTACTATTTTTTATTCTTCTAGCATTTTTTGTTGTAGTGTTAAGTCTAACCCTCTGTTTGAACTCATCGATTTCTATGTGTCCCAGATTGGTGATGTTTGAATTGAGGAGTTCCCCTGGGAACTTGTACCTCATTTGAACCTTGTCCTCTTTACCCCTGGGTGCCTTGGCAATATTTTTCCCTTTGTCTTTCTTTGTGGCTGCCCTCTAGGATCCGGTAGCTGGTTCCATATATCCTTCAAAAAAGGAAGCAATAAATGATTCAAGCATAAAATACAAGGAATATTAGCTAGAATCCTGAAAAATAGCATTAGATCAAACAATTCATCACTTAAAGATCATAAAATCCTCTAAAATCATCTCACATCTTTCATTTAGAGGACATTGGGAAATGCGGGCCCAAGGGTGTAAACTTCCCTAGGCCAGTGGCTATTTTGGAGGCTTTGTCATTAAAACGACACTAGTGAGGAGGAATCCCACAACGTGGGACCCTCATGATTGGAATGAAGTAGCCACTTTTCTTTACACTTCAGAAGTGTGGGTCGAAGAATGCAAAAGGATGCCAAGCATTGGATATTTGGAATGAAATTGGTGAGATGGTAGTTCAACAAGGGAGACCCAAATGCTCGGGTTCACAAGAGGGCGTGGGTAATCGTATTTCATCTAGTTTCTTTTCACCATTCTGGTGGCAAGTGTGATGGAAGACTCCATAGTGCAGGGAGATGGGGACCCTTTTTCGTTAAGGATGACAAGAGATGGATGACAAACTATGAAGGGCAGCCTACAGATGAGGACCCGAAAGAGCAAATGACTTACCCAATTTTGGATGCATGGAGAATATGACCATGGAGAACTCAAAGCACAAGAGGTTGAAAGACACCACACGATAGTCGTTTGACAAGGTGAAGCAAGAGAAGAAGTTTGTGAATGGAACTCCATGAGACTCAACCTACATTAAACCAAGACTTAGTTATTTTCATGAGTTTTGAGTTCGGATAGTGCCGGTAACTATGGGACTCAATTATTAGACAAACGTTATGCAAAGGTCATTTGGAATGGAAAGGTTTGGATGGAGTCCCGCAAATGGAGGTCTACAGGGCTCTGCCTGCATTGTTCAAGCCTTAGTGGTTTTCTAAAGTTTATCCTAAGTGGCAGTCACAGGGGAAGCATCGAAAGGGTGGATGGACAAGTTTGGATGACTGTTGAAAATGGAGAAATTAGGATGACATCCCACAGACAACAATTCACAAGACCCTACCTAAACAGATTCAAGATCTTTTCCTTTATCTTGGTTAAGTTCCATTAGCTATTTGGAGTGTAGGAATCTCCCATTGGATGGATGACAACAATGGTCATTAGGAATAGCGGGGCCCAGGCGAAAAGACACCACATAATGGAGGTCCATGATTGTGGGCCCAAGAGGGTTCAAGGGCCATCTTTTCAGACATATTTTTTTGAATTTTTGCATTGGCTAAAGGTTAAATACATCCCACAATGCGGGGACCCGACGAGGGTGATTTTCATTTTTCAAAAGCTTAACGTTTTCACGGGAAACAAACAACAACGGGAGGGGTGCAAGCCTAAAGGGAATGAACATTGTGACCAATAATGATGATAAGGGCACCACATTCTACACATAATTTGATCATCATTTTAGAGGATTTTCCAAGTTTTTGACTTATGGGTTTTGCAGGGGGGTTGTTTTCATATAAAATTTTGTCTTTTTTCCCAAACAACACTTACTCATTTTTTATTTAAAGAAGGAAAACACACAGCAAAGGGAAATGACCAACTCACCTCAAGATCTTGCACTAGGTGATGATGAGTAGTCCTTCAAAGTTGTTTGAATCGAGAGAGGCAGTTTGCGGGTGTGACGACGACAAAAACGGGAAGCTCTCACTATTTCTCTGCAAGGAATGTTTTGATAATGATAGCTCAAGTGGAGGTGTTTATAGGAAATGTGGCATCAATTTCCCTCATTGAATGTAGGTATGACATTTTTGAGGGTCACTAAATAGTCATTTCAAACACGACATATGGGATGGCGGGGTCCATTGAGCGGATGGTGGAAAAGCATTGGTTGTTTGAAGTGGACATTGGTGGAAAAGAGAAAGGTTGAATATGGGTTCCACGAGGTGGGAGGATAGGATGAGACCACCATTCAGAATGGAAATGGCACCAGTGAAACTCGCATAGGGTGGCCCACAAGGGTGGACCTACACTGGCTGGAGGATGCCAATTTAAAACTTTGAAAGAAAGTCGCCAAGGAAATCTCACGAGGGCTTAGAACTTTGAAAATTTTGGGAAAGCGAAACATTTTTGACTGAGGATGACTCTTCTAGGGTTCATTGACCACTTAGGACTCAAAAGTAGGGAGCAAGAAAAATGAGGAAAATAAAGTTACCCAACACAAGAAAAAAGAGAGGGTCCTCATTTTGAATGGGGCGTTTGTCCTATAGGCACAACAAATGGCGACTCTACTAGGAGAACACTCCTAACATTCTAGGGATAAATACTCACTCAAAACCCAGAATCTCTGGTTTCGTAGACTAGGGGCCAGTTTCCAAAAATAAACTAAGAAGCAAGTTGAGGATGAGACTCTTGGTTGAATCATTTTACAAGGTCATCATGGAGGAGTGTGCGAGATGATTTCATTCCCTTCCCTCAAAGATTGTGTAGACGATTACTGATCGAGAAAGGGAAAGCTATGAAAGTTGTCTAACCCCAAAAGTAACCTGAACATTTCTCTATTGCCAGTCAGGCATCCATTTCCTCAATGAAGTTATCAGTGTGACCCCACAAACATAGGTCTATTTCTAGCCAGGTATCCATAGCCCTGTTAGATTTATTTGTACACCCATATAGTTTCATAATTTTGACTTTTCTTTCCTTTTCTTTATGATGTTTCTTCATAATACTTTTGTTTATTTTCCTTAACTATGTAAGAAATCAAGCTCGCAATGGGTTTGGGAATCATAGTGGTCAGTAGAGTAGACTTAAGATTTTTCACTTGTCCAACCCTAATAGCAGTCACTGCATAATTCTTCAAAAGAATTTAAAGTGTGTCCCTATGCATGATCCATGATAAGAATAAATGGATTCAAACAAGGATGCAATCCTAGGTTATTTTTTCATTCAAAGGGGAAACCAACTTTTGGAGGTATTCAAAAATTGATAGCTGGGAATGAATACTTATCTAGAGAACAAATAAGAGTTGGTAGCCGGTTGAACTATTCGTCGAACCGAGCATGGCCACCATGACAGGAACAAAAGACACCCTCAACAAAGAAAATAGTCAAGAAATGAGAAAAATGAAAGTGAAAGCAAACAATAAAGAAAAGGGAATGTAACGGGTATGTGCAGGATCATCATGGAAAAAATAGGCCCTTAAGTGGCAATAAAATTTAGAAAATTAGACTTAGGTAACTTGACGTAAAAATTTGAATAAGTTATCTATATTATTTCAAAAATATGTAAAAATAGAATTTCTAGCAAATTGAATGTAGTTTCTAAAATACTAGGTGTATTTTATTTTTTAAATCTATTTGGTGAAAATTTAAAATTTCAATGTAGTAGTACTTAAATTTGGGGGAAAAATAAGAAGTAGGTGTCTGTTTGACCACCCTAACCACAATAAATGATAATATTTTTTTATGAGATTTTAGATATAAGTAGGGGACTCATGTCCCTATGTGATGCATATTTTTTTGTAATTTTTTCTAGGTAAATAATTAAATTTTTTTTTTTTTTATTACAACTTTTAAAAAATATAAAAACTCGCATGTCTAACCGCCTTAACTTGGTCAAAACTTCATGAAATTCAATTATTTTCTTTTAATCCTATAGTATGTGAAGCATATAATGTGACACATGTTTTGGATTGAAAAATGTGATATCGTTTGAAAGCTATAGATTTTTTTCAATTAGCCTATCAATCAGGACTTTAGTCATAATTCAAATAGAAAATGAATAATAATTATTTACTAAATTCAAAGTAAAGCATAATTTATATTTTTGGAAAGATGAGAATCTCCTTTAAAAACCCTTTTCATTTCAACAATTTTGGGTAAAAAGATGTCATCAGCCATATGGGCCATCATATCACTTAGATATCACCACTTTTTGGCCCATCATGATCTTGCACATACCCTAACCTAACCTATGTACATATATTCACAAGGGATGAGCTGCAATACCTCAGGCTTGGAAATAATGCTTTAGGTGTTTCCCATTAATGAGAAACAAGACATCTTCACCGATTAAGGTTCTTTAGTAGAAAGCATTATCTTGGAGGATTTCAACAATCTGGAAGGCCCAAGACAAAGCTTGTCAAATTTATCATGTCCCCATTTCTTCTCATGGGCCTTCTCCCAACAAAGGAATAGATTAGCAATTTGAAAGGCTTTCACTTTGGCTCAACGATTGAACCATCTTTTGACTATGCCTTGATTTTTTGTGAAATTTCCAATGGAATGGTCACATAATTAATCTAACTATAGCAACTCAGCTAAGTGATCCTCCCTTCAATCCCCTTCATAGAAACTATTGATGAATTGGAGGGTGGCTATTTTGAGGTGAATCAGAAACACGAGCTCTAAGCCATAGACAAGGTGAAATGGAGAATATCCCAAGGTAGCCTTATGACATGAATGATCTATCAAAAGGGAAAAATGGAGTTGGGCATGCCAATCCTTAGGTTTCATATCATGTAGTTTTTTGATGACAATGATCAGGTTCTTATTGGTCGATTCAATAAGGCCATTTCCTTTAGGGTAGTTATTGGATGATAATTTGAGGGTAATACAATGATCGAAGGCCCAACTAGAAAATTTTAGTGAAGCAAAAGAAGGGTCGTTATCATAAAATAAATAATAGGGGAAACCAAAATGATTTACAATAAAATTTTTGAAGAAATCAACAACTACCTTTGTAGTACATTGTCTAGACACAATAGATTTTGTCTATCTAGTACAATAATCAGAGGTGATTAGAATGAACCTGTGACTCATAGAAGATGGTGGGCTTACTAGACCAATGAAGTCAAGACCCCATTGAGAAAATAGTCTTACCTCCAAGATAGGTTGCAACAGGACAACAACGTTCCTTTCTCTGGCCGCAGTGGCCTAGCAAACATGATTATGTGTGTCTTTGAATACTTTTGACCAATAGTATCCTTCTCATAGAATCTAATGAGTAGTAGAGGGACCCGATCCGTGACCAGTGCCAAATTTTTCATGGAACGCTTTCAGTACATAAACTACTTCCTCCTTACCCATGCATTTGAGATACATCCCCTTATGATTTTTCTTGTAAAGTAGGGAACCTTACAGCATGTAGCTGCTAATGTTTAGCCTAATGACATGTTTTGGACTCCCTACAAATGAGGTGTGCATCTATGGTTCAATAGATAATAGACAATATTTTATATCACTCCCCTGGGGAGACATCATCAAGTTGATATTGCTGAACTATAAGATCGGGTCCTACTTTAGCTGCTACTTCAGTTATAGTTTAGATGAGTGGTTTCCCTCTTGCCAATTTCATTGGCTAGATCTCCAGGTTGTATTCTTCTAGAAAAGTAACCCATTTTTATTATCTTTATCCTAATTCATTTTGCATTAGTAGCCTCTTCATTGTTGGGTCAGGCACTATGGTCAATACCTTGTTTCGTAAGATGTAATTTCTTAACTTCTTGGCCCCTCTAACAAGAGAATATGCTTGTTTTTCCATGTTGTGATATCTAAGTTCAACACCTCTGAGTGGTGCACTCATAAAGGCAATTAGGTGCTCATTTCCTTCATCATCTTTTAGAGTTAATATGCTAGCGCATGAGTGATTTGAAGCAAAGGAGTAGATGTAGAATAGATTCATATAATCTAGACAAACTAACATAGGGGCATCAACAATTTATTTCTTGATTTACTCAAAGGATTGCTTCACTTTTGGATTGCGCTCAACCTTGGAATCTTTCTTCAATATTGCATTTAGTGGCTTGATGATTTCAGGAAAGCCTTTGATGAACTTCCTAACAAATTTTATGTTTCCAAAGAAAGATTTTAGTTCTTTCTTACTGCCTGGTAGTTGGATCTTCACAGGAGACCAAATATTGTCAAGATCTATGGAGATTCCCTATTCTAAAATAACAATCCCGAGCAACTTACCTTTAGTAACTCCAAAGTTGCATTTCTTTGGGTTCAACGATATGCCAAATTCCATGCACCTCTAGAAGACCTTACATATATCAGAGACATGGTCTCCCTTGTTCTTTGAAAATATGATAAGATCATCTATATAGATGATGATGCATTTACCAATTATGTCCTTAAAGGAAATTTCCATCGCACGCTGGAAGGTGGTGCCTACATTGATCAATCCGTAATGAATTATTTTGTATACAAATATTCCCCACTTGGTGGTGAATGTTGTTTTATGCCTATCATCATATTGGACCATCACTTGATTATCTTTTAAGTACACATCCAAGAAATAAATCATTTGAGAATCATTAACTATTTGTAATACCTCATCCAGTGAGGGAACAAGAGAATTATCCTTCTTAGAAGCTCGATTGATGTTACAGAAATCCACACATAACCTAATTTTTTCATTCTTCTTCTTGATCATAACTAGATTTTCCACCCACATGGAGTGTCACACTAGAAATATAATTTTGGAAAATATCAACTTTTGGACTTCTTTGTAGATAATTGGTTCCAACAATGTGTTGACATGACATTGTCATTGTCGAAATGGCCTTGCATCCGATTTAAGAGGGATAGTGTGTGATGATTGGCATGTCATATATCTTCAAATCCTTGTAACTACAGGAAAATACATCATGATATTTTTTTAAAGCATCGACAATACCATTCTTCATTTTTGGAGTGCACACCTTACCAACAAACACATTCTTAGCTTCTTTGATTGTTCGAAGATTGTGGGTGTCACAACAATTGTTGATGGAATCTTTCTTCACCTGTTGATCCTGATCTCTGATCTAATCTAAGTCAAATATAAACTCCAATTGAACCATACCTCTAGGAATGGTTTATTTCTTGAGGTTGATGACCCCTTCTATGTCTAGCTCAACCTCTTATAGCTCAACTTCATCAATTATCTGGGCTACAAACACATCGGAGCTGGTGATGAAATCCAAGATGTGTTTATAATCATTGAAAACTTGGAAACTGACCACATTTTCTAGCACAAAAGGGATAAAGGTTATCTCAACAATGAATCCTTCAAGTCTAGACAATGACAGAGGTTGTAGGGTACTGGATGCTTGAGCCAAGGCATTGGTGGTATAATTTGAAGAGCATGGGATCAATTGAATGATAAAGGCATCTAGGCTCTCTAATAAATCCCATACCTTTTGTCTATAATTGGTTAGTCTTCTATCATAGTATGAGTAATTTTTTCTTACTTGTTTGATGACTAATTTTGAGTCCCCAAACAATTGTAATATCTTGACCTTTTTCCTTACTACCATTATAAGGAAAAGGACTAATGCCTCATATTCTACCACATTATTTGTGCAATAGAGCTAGAGTCTATGGGTAGAAAAATATGACTTACCTATGGAGCTGATAAGCTCGAAGCCAACTTCGGCTCCTTGCTTGGATTTGGATCCATCAAAGCGCAACATCCAAAACTTGGAAGAATCCTCAATCTTGGAATTAGAAGACCTATTTTTTTCCTCTGATGATGTATTCACTTTAGAAACCTTAAGAGGTGGTGGAGGTTCAATGTGACCTTGGTCTAATGGTACCAATTGATTCTTCTCTTTAGGGGTGACTTTTCCTTTAATGTTCTTAATTTTTGTCTAGCACAAGCAACATTTGAATTTCAAATGGAAAAAATTATGTACCCTGCACCAACTAGGCAACAAGAGTTCTTGAAAACTCATTCTTGTGCCCAAACTAAGCTTATCTTGCACACATTTTTCCATAAAATCTTGGAAGCCATCTAGCAATCCAAGGGTGCCACCTTCATAAGAATCTTCATGGGAATCTTCATTATTTGATTCTACTAGAATTTCTATCCTTTGAGGAGTGTGGGCCAAGCTAATAGGAAAGCTACACAATACAAGAAGGACCTCCTCGGTTGCATCTTCTTCATAGAATTCTTGCTCGTCTAGATAGGCCACAGGGAAATAATTTCCTAACTTTTTTTTAGAAACTCATTCATGTTGTTGTATTTGGTAATCATGAATTTTATACGAGGTTCCCGGTTTATATGGATCTCATTTGGAAACCCTTTCCATGACAACCATAGGTGAGAATAATCTATAGCAACATATCCATTCAGTGCTTAGGTGAATTCCCTTCCTAAGATGATGCCATAAGTGTCCAGGATATCAACAACTTAGATGTCAATCATCTGTTGTATCCTTGGATCAACAAAAATTTGCATGCATATTCTATTGATTTCACTGACTATGTTGATCTCAGTTTTATCAAGTTGCATCACCTTGCATCAAGAGGTAGTTGGTACTATTCCCAAAGCCTTGCATACTACCAAGGGCATGATATTAGTGGAAGCTCTTAAATCAAGCAAACAATCATTGAGGTTCTTCCAAAATATTCTAATGGTGGTCAGGAAAGGGGGAGTTTCTAATTTTCCTTGAAATATCCCTCCAGAAATGTCCACTTGGGAAACTTGAACTTTTTTGTTATCATTGCCTCTTTCTTCAATTTGGGCCTTACCTGGTTCATTTTTAGGTTTCTTATTGGTGTGTTGGTTTGAAGGCGGGTCTAAGTTTTTATTTAAAATGTATCGAATGATAGGTTCATTGTATGAACCCTAGAAGGAGACCCTTTTGGTGGGTGCTTCCTAGGTTAGATTGGATGAAGGCATCCCATTCATTCTGAAGAAGGCATTACTAACTATCGGGACCTCGAGTAACTCAAAGGTAAATAGGCTTATCTTGACCTCCTTTAATTCCTTGGCAACATACTCACCCATTTGTTCAATTTTAGCATCACAAGGGGCATCCATGGAGTAGCTAATAGGTTGGCTTTGGTTTTGAGCCTACTACCTTTTCTTGTTAAAGTACTGGGTAGACACATAAGGATAGCCTAGGTTGTTGCTAGCATTTGGGTCAGGAGGGGTACTAAAGTTGTTACTGGGAGTGGAGGTTGTAACAGTACCACTCACTTGGCTACCTACCTGCCTATTCCTAAGGTCATACGGGTTAGTCATTTGATGAAAACTTTGGAATTCATTTTTCCTTGGCTCTTCCTCATCCACTAGACCAGTATCTACTAAATTCAAGAGATGACACAAAGGGATTTCGACACTTACCTCACCTGTTTTGTCATCATTTGTGGCATTAGTCTCCTTCTCAGGCATATTTCTCTAAACTTTGGGGAAAGGATCCTTATTGACCACTAGCATTGAGGAGTCATATAGCCTGGAGGGAACAAGGTACCTGCATCTTGAGTTGTCAACTGCATTTTGGACTTCTATCTAGTAAATCTTAGTGACTATCTGGAGTTTAGGACAATCCAATTCAGAACGTCGACTCATCTTGTAGATGTGGCATGAACCGGATAAGGTAGCCTCAGCTAGGTACACCCCACTCATAGTCTTGTCACCACTTCTAGACTGGTCGAGAGGAGTGGGAAGGCCACCATTAGTAGGCATTGTATTCTATGTCCAATTCTATCTTTGGGATGGTCTTCTATTGAAGCTCTATCCAGAAGAGGCATTGACATCATGATTGTCACAACTATCATGGTTGTCACTATTGAGGCTCACCTGGATGCTTCTTTGAGAGGCCTACAACTAGTTTTTCTGGTTTCTCAAGTGTGTCATCTTAGTTGAAATTTTCTTGATCATTTCTATTAATTCATCGATCTGGTCCTTCTCTGCATTGTTTGGCTATGGGGCTGAATTTTGAAGGAAAATAAGTTGTACTATTGGATGATTTTGATGAGCGAGTGAGAAACCAACACCTTGAAGGCATAATGAAACTTGGGATGGTTGAGCATGGAATTTTTGTTGTTGGGTCTACAAGAATTGAGATGCATTAGGCACTTGATTCAACGGTTGTCCAAGGTGCAACACCATCGCGAGTTGTAGGTTTGGATTAATCAAGGGTGTCTATTGAGCCATGACTTGGGTAATCCCTTGGAATTTATATAGATGGGAAACTGGCGCCAATGATGGTAGTGAATGAGTGATGTGCTTTCCCAAATCTATGTTCACCTTGACTACTTCTACATAGGCCTTCGTCAACTATTCGAGCAGTGGGGTCATCCTTTTCACTTAGGTAGAAGTAAGGTTATCTAGGGATATAAAATACATAAGGCAGGTGGAAGCATCATCAATCACATAGGGCATTTGCAGTCTCATGAAGGCTCTATGGAACTTGTCATTGAAAGAGCTAATCGACTTGTTGACCTCCCTTTGAATTGCCATGAATTTCTGATATAACTAAGAAGGGATGATTGAAACCTTAAAATTTTGCAAGAAGGAGTTCTTCAATAAGTCCCAAGTGTTAATGGATTCATTCGGCAGATCGATGTACCAGTAAAAGGCCTCCTCCCCCAAGGAGTAAGGGAAGATCCGACATGCCACATCCTCATGTTGGATCTACATATCCTTGAATGGGTTTTGGAAGATCTTAATGTGTTCTTTTGTTGTAATTTTTGGATCCCAAGGGTTGAACTTCATGGAAAATAACTCTGGGTTCTTTGGTATATCATGGTAAAGGTTAAAGGATAGAGGATACAGATTGATTCCCAACCACACCATTGGAGGCAAAGGTGGAGGAGGATGCACTAGATTGACTTGGGGCTACAAAGGGGCAATGAAAGTTGTAGGGACAACACCTAGAAAATGAGGTACATTGGGCTCAAAGGTAGCACCTAGGTTGTAGGAGATGGCATCCTAGAAGGCTATTTGGAATGTTTGAGGAGAGAGATGCACTACCAAGGGTGAAGGATAATTTGGAGGTGAATTGATGGAAGGAGAGAATGAGGATGAAGTAAAAATGGGCTAGTCAGATGCATCAGAGGTGGAGGATTCCCTTCTTTTAGCTCTGCTAGCTCGAGTAGGGGGTGGTAGCTCTTGAAATTCCCCTCTTTTGGGTGTAGATCTAAAACCTCTATGGAATATTTCAAGGGAAAATGATCCAATTCAATCCATCTTGGCTTAAAAAAGGCCCTCCTTCTAGTACCAGTTCTATTGATGGGTGTTTTATACACATTCTCAACATAGGTATGCTTAATTGCACTACCTCTCATGAAAATAAATCTCCAACAACAAAGTGCTGAAAAATCACCCCAAGGTCTCTTGGGTGCCAAGTCATGACTTTCTTGGTATATCTCAATTTTTTAAATATGATCTTGCTAGTAATCACAAGATAGACTTACGAGAGTTAGGCTGGAATGGAATTTGATCTTTCATGGAGTTCTTAAGATGGGAAGTTACTTGCATAGTTGTTGTAGGTTCAAACAGTAGTCTAGAAATCCTATTTCAGCTTTAGATTTGGCTTTACAATGTGCAATGAACCTTGTTCAAAGTCACTATAAAAATAGGAAAAAGTGCAGGGAAGTGAAGAGGTTCCCGAATCTGAAACTAGTGATGAACAGTGACAATGGAGGTTGCTATAGTATGCCAGCCTTCCCAAGACTTAGTTTCGCTTAACTAATAAATTCTACAGTATCATGAAACTAGTGCAATCTTATAAGGACTATATATTTCAATTTCTCATTCACCATGAACATGAATCAAAATTTATGATTTAAGTCAAAAAATAATATAAATTCCAAACTAACTTTACACAGCTGTATAACCTCAATATGTAGAAAAAATTATGAACTAAGAAGAGGTCAACACCATAGAAATCTCGAACATCAATGAACAACATATAACTACTCTACTAAAGAAAACTTAAATACATAGAACAACAAAGTAAATCTACTCAAATTCACCAACTACGAGAAGAATAATCATACAACATGAAGTTGGAACTTGAGAATCCAACAAATCAATGAATTTCTATTCACATTCCAACATGACATTACAAAAACTCAACTCTCATGTCAAAATGACAGTAGGAAACCCCTATTTATAGTTTTCCAAAAGTGAAATGAATGGCCAAGATTTAATTTCATTGTTGGCCTATATTTAGTTAACATTAGGGTTTCACCTACCCTCAAATATATAGTAATTTAAAATTATATTTTGTCTCATTCCTATTTTGTCTTCTAGTGGAGCAGCACTATAGCATTTTGTCTTCTTGTTGATTTTTTTTGTTGTAGCTACACTATGAGGAATTCATCCTCTACAACTAGTTTCCAAGCCTCCTTTTGGAATGTGGCATACTCCACAAACTTTTTGATCAAATTTTGAAGCTTATCCCACTACAAAATGTAGAATTAAAGCACTTGGAAGTTCAATTTTCTTGGTTGGCAGATGAGTGTATCCCAATCTTTGAGTTCTTGGGTGTATTTTCCATTACCTATTCAGATTGGGTGAAGGCCCGAGAGGAAAAACCCATAAAATTTGTTGTGAGCTCGCTTGTAGTTTTATTTTCCATCTTCTTATGGAAGTGGGGTCTTATCTTTTCTAGGTGAAGCTCAATGGTAGGCATTTTGAAGTCCGTCATTATTTTTAAATACTCCCCATAGGTTACCCAGGTTTCCTTAGCCCAGACAATATTTTGCTCCACTTCATGGAGCACCCGCTCTAAGACTTATTTCCTGTGATCAAGGCCTAGTCTCTAGTTTTCCACAAGCAAGTGATCATTTTCCACGAGAGCAAGCTCTTTTATCATTGTTCTTTTAGGCATCTTGAGGATTTCTTCAATTTTAGGATACATAATCCTATATATCTCAGGGAAGTCGGTGAAAATTTTCTTTATATCCTCAAGATACTTTTGTACCTCTAAGAATTTGTTTTATGTCCTAGCAGCACATCTAAATGCCCATGTTCCCATTGTAGAGGACTTGTCGGAACCAATCTTCAATGTCCTTGGTCCACCTCTTTCTATTTTCTAGTGTATTGGTGTTCTCTGACAGAAGCAGTGGGGTATTCAATGACATGGTGGGGAGATCCTTAGTCGAAGACCGTTTTTGAGTATACACCATTAGATCCGCCACTAGTGCCTTTAATTCATCCTAAGAGGTTTTTTCTTCATGTATTTGATGCATGGTGGTGGCAATGGATCCTTGAAGATGGTCATTTTTTTGCTCTCTTTTGGTTGTCCCCATATCAATGGTAGAAACATTGTATCTCACCCCTTCCTCACCCATCACCGGTGTATAAATTTTCCCTATCCTTGATCTAGAGACATCCATTGTCACGTGAGATTTGACCTTCGGTTTCTTTTCCTTCTTCATGTTGATCTAGGCTCCATCCAAGATGGCTTCTAGCCTTCTGTTTGGATCTTCTAGGGTTAGGGTCATCTTTTCTAGCTAATTTTTAAGTCATTTGGGCATCTGAGTTTCTTATTTTGGTGACTTGTGATAACGTTTCTCTTCACAGGTGTGTCGGATTTGTAACACTTTGTCATGCGAAGTTTCTTTCTTTGTCTTCTCCCCTTCTTCTTCATCAGAATCATGAAAAAATACTATTACTTTCTTTGGGGATTCAGTAGCTACATGGTCTTTAAGGCTATCCCTCCCTTTGTAGGTTCTCTTTTCTTCTTCTTCCTCATGTCCATGTTCTTCATGGCATTCTATTTTCAGGCTCCTTTTGGTTTCAATCTCTTCTTCAAGCTTATATTCTTCTTTCTCTCCCTCTTCTTGTTCTTCTGAAGGAGGAATATTCTCATCATGCTTGGGACTTTAATCTTACTCCCTTGTTAGAGGTTTGGTGTCCTCAATTTATCCATTAGTATCCTTTTCTTCAGTGGTGAGCTGCTTCTCAACTTCTTCCCTAACATCTTTGAGTTGTTGGGCCAACTCTTCCTCAAGATCAGTATCAAAAGTCTCCAGAATGAACTTGTTACCCGACCATTTGACATATTCCTCAGAAGATTATGTTTCCTCCCCTTCATGGACTACTTCATCAATCAAAAGACGCTGATATATGCGATGCTTGTGGTAGTTGTCTGCTTCTGCTTCCATTCTTTTGCTTGCCTCCATTTTTTTCCTATCCAATTCCTCAAACATTTGCATTGTTTCTTCCATTATAGGAGGCTTAGTAGGAGGAGGAGGGAGAGGAAGACAAGTTATAGCCTTAGCTAGGGCAACCTTTACTACAAGGTTTGTAAACATTCCAAAAATCTCCAAAGACATATTTTTCATGTACTTTGTGAAAGATTCTAGGAGGACAAGAGTGGGAATCATTGTTACTGTAGTGGTAGGTGGAAGAGATAATTATGGAGACATGGATGAGGAAGAGAGAAGGGAAGTGGTGGAGGATGAGGAATCCATAGTTATAACCTGAGCCACATGACAAGTAGAGACAAGGTGGACCGAAATGTCCACTACAAGTGGAGAGGTGGCAACCACAGCCTATGAAACAAGTGAAGGAGTAACAGTGGTAGCAAAAATAGTAGCTAGGGAAAGAAGCATTTAGGGTGGAGACTTTGGTGTTTCTTCTCCTTCATGGAGAGAGTCTTCTTGAATGGTGGGCATCCTTATGAAACTACCTGATCTCCTTTATTTATTGGAAGTCTCAACTTCCAACACCTTCCTTGAAGACTTGTTAGATTTGGGTTGTTTTTCAACCACCTTCTTTCTCATCTTAGATCACGTATTCAGGGGAGATACAAAAGTCTCTAGTTGGGTTAGTATCAGTACAAGCACTATGAGTTTCACCTTCATATGGATCCTTGAATTTTGTGTATGTTAGGGCTACCCCTTGCAACTTTAATTGAGCAATTTTCCCATCAATCCATTGTCTTGTCCTTGTCTCAATAGGACTTCTAATAATGTCGAGGTCATTGACCTCTTCCTCATTCCATTCAATTAATGATAGTGGTAGGTTGTCAACAAAATTATACTTGGATCCACCATAGTATTCTCATCTTCGGCCGCCTAATTCGCCATGGGAAATAGCTTGTTTGTCTTGTTGAAGTAGGTCGTCATGCACATGTATTGATGCATATGCACCTCCTTGTCATATTTACAATTTTTCCAAAAGTCTTCAACATTGTGTAGGTGGGCATATTCAAGTCTGGCCATCTTCTTTAGCTTCTTGTATGAATCCATCTGTGGTCGGGTGATATAGAGCCTTAGGTTATACTCATTCAACTCTTTGTTAGAGTTCTCCACACACTAGGATGTGTGAAGTTCATACATTCCTTGGCCAAAGGTGAGGGGATAAGGGATCCCCACTCTACGCTTTTCTCTCAAGAGTGCATGTGCTTGTTGTAACTGTCGAGAGTTTTTGAGAAATATTAACTAGTTATTTGTTTACCGGGGCAAATTATATGTTTTTTCAAACAAACCCTCAACTCTAATTTAGGTGAACTTTGGAAATTGTATAAACAAAAAGATGAACTGATGAATGAAGGCATTGGCACTATGTGAGACTCTTCTTTCAAGCCCCCCTCGACCATTCTAATGATGTGGCCTATGAAGGCGTCATTGATTCTATAATAGTCCCTCATGAAATTTTTGTATTGGAGCTTAGGGTACTTTTTGTACACCTTTAGCTTCCTTTCTAGAGTTGGATTTGGTGCCACAAATAATCCCCTACATTGGTCACGATCAGGAAGAAAGTAGACCAAATATGATGTCATATAGAACTTTGAGTTTTTCTTCACTGTCAAAAATTTCTCATGTAAGCAGTGACTAATCATTCCTACCTAGTAGAATTTGGTTTCCACTAGAATTATCTCTTCAATGAAGTAGAAAATCTAGTCTTGAAAGAATGTTGTGGTTGAAAGGCACACAAATTTTCTTAATAAGGTTACCAAGTCATGGTAATCCTCCTAGAAATCACTTTGAAATAGCTCGTAGGGGACTTTATTAGCACAAACCCTCTTTTCCTTTAGCCAATATTGATTAATTAACTTCTTGCATTTGAGGGGATCAAAATCCCACATTTTCTTACCATATTCCTTAGGTGTCTACTCCATCTCACTGAAGGTAGGGATATGAAAGGTCCTACCTATTGACTTGGTAAACAAGTCAGCCAATACATTTCCATCTTTGTCCACTATTGCTTTGGTCTCTTTTTGATATACCTATCTGTAGGCCATCACTACTTCAATGACTACAAGAGTTGGTGGGAATCCAACAACCATAGCCAACCCATTGCTTTTGATTCTTTCAAAATTTTTGGTTGTAGGGTTGAGTTTGACCATATGTTTAAACTCATCAATGTCTATGTGTCTTAGATTGGTGTTTGAGATCTCCTTCCATGTTGTAGTGACTTTTGAATTGAGGGGTTCCCCTGGGAACCTTTACCTCATTTGATCTTTGTCCTCTTTACCCTTGGGTTCCTTGGTGATATTTTTCCCTTTTTCTTTCTCTATGGCCACCCCCATGGATCTAGCAGCTGGTTCCATATATCCTACAATCAATGGAGCAGTAAATGATTTGAGCATAAAATACAAGGAATGTTAGCCAAAATCCTACAAAATAGCATTGGAGCAGACAATTGATCACTTAAAGATCATAAAATCCTCTAAAATCATCTTACATCTTTCATTTGGAGGACATTGGGCAATGTGGTCCTAGGGGTATGGACTTCCCTAGGCCGATGGTTGTTTTGGAGGCTCTATCATTTAAACAACGCTGGAAAGGAGGCATACCGCAATGTGGGACCCACAGGATCAAAGGGTGGTAGCCACTTTTCTTTAAACTTCATGGGTGCAAGCCGAAGAATACGGAAGGACAACAAGCATTGCCCATTGGGAATGGTGCTGGTGAGACGACAATCCAGCAAGGGAGACCCACATGGTTAGGTCCACAAGAGGGTGTGGGTCATTAGCTTTCATCTGGTTTATTTTCATCATTTTGGTGGCGAGGGGGATGGTGGAATCCATAGTGCAAGGAGACAAAGACCCTTTTCCATTCAGGATGACAAGAGATGGATGGCAAACCATGAAGGGCAGCCTATAGGTGAGGACCCAAAAAAGAAAATGGCTTACCCAATTTTGGATGCATAGAACATATAACCACAAAGAACTTGGAATCCAGGAGGTGGAAAGACACCACACGATGGCCATTTAAAAATTTGAAGCAAGAGAGGAAGTCTGCAAACAAAATTTTTCTAGACTCAACCCGCATTATGCCAACACTTAGTTATTCTCATGAGTTCTGAGTTTGAACAATGCTAGTAACTACGGGACCTAATGATTAGAGAGACATTAAGCATAGGCCATTTGGAACAGAAAGGTCTGGAAAGAGTCCCACAAATGGAGGTCCATAGGGCTCCACCCACATTGTTCAAGCCTTAGTCATTTTCTAAATTTTATCCTGAGTGGTAGTCATAGTGACAAGACCCAAAGGACATATGGAAAATTTTGGAAGGCCATTGAAAATGATGAAATCAAGATGGTATCTTGTAGACAACAATCCACAAGACCTACCTGCATGGATTCAGGATCTTAGCCTTTAGCTTGGTTAAGTTCCATCAGCTATTGGGAGTGTGGGATGCACTCGCTAGAGGGATGACACCAAATGGTCATTAGGAACGGTGGGGCCCGCATGGAAAGATGCCACGCGATAGAGGTTCATGACTGTGGGCCTGAGAGGGTCTAAGGGCCATCTTTTTAGACATAAATTTTCAAAGTTTTGGAAAGGGTAAAAGGAAAAGGCATTTTGCAATATGGGGACCCGGCAAGGGTGTTTGTCATTTTAAAAAAAGTTAACATTTTCAAGGGAAACAAACGACAATGGGAGGGGTGCGAGCCTGAAGGGCATGAATTTCATGCCCAAGAACAACGGTGAGGGAACTGGGTTCCACACGCAATTTGATCATTGTTTTAGAGGATTTTCCAAGTTTTTGATTTATAGGTTTTGTAGGGAGGTTGTTTTTCTACCAAATTTCATCATTTTTTCCAAACAATACTTAATCATTTTTTATTTAGAGAAGGAAAACACAAGGTGAAGGGAAATGGTTAACTCACCTCAAGATCCTGCACTAGGTGATGATGAATAGTCCTTCAAAGTTGTTTGAATCAGTAGAGGGAGTTTGTGGGCATGACGATGATAAAGGCTTGAAGCTCTAACACTTTATCTACAAGGAATGTTTTGAAAATGATAGCTCAAGTGGAGGTATTTATAGTAAATGTGGAATTAAATGCCTTCATTGAATGTAGGTACAACAATTTTGAGGGTTAGTGAATATTCATTTCAAAAATAACATCCAAGATGGTGGGGTCTGCTAAGCAGATGAAGGACAAGCATTGGTTGTTCAAAGTGGACGTCGATGAAAAACAACAAGGTTGATTATGGGTCCCATGAGGTGAGAGGACAAGATGAGACCACCATTTGGAATGAAAAAGGAACTAGTTAAACCCACATAGGGTGGCCTGTAGGGGTGGACCTGCACTAGTGGGAGGACGCCAGTTTAAAGCTTTGAAGGCAAGCAACCAAGGAAATCGTGCGAGGGCTTAGAACTTTGAAAATTTGGGGGAAGCGAAACATAGTTGACTTAAGATGACTATTCTAGGGTTCCTTGACCACTTAGGACTCAAAACTAGGGGGCACACAAAATGAGATGAATAAAAAGGGAGCTAGAACAAGCGAAAATGAGAGGGTCCTCGTTCGAAATGGGGTGTTTGTGCTATAGGAATAACATGTCCTAATTGAATTTTTTGGGATAAAAAGTATAGTCGTGTAAATCTCTTTTTGTATTTGGTTGGTTGCTCTATGAATTTCCATCTTTGCATCTAAACTTACAAAAAGATAGAAAATAAATGGCAGTGGCTAGATACAATTTTTTCTTAATCAAACCCCAATTTGGTATCTCTAGCTCCACAAATACCTAATAAACTTACTGATAAAAGTTTGTGTGCTCTTAACCTTAAGTGAACGTAAGTTTTTTATGAGCTAAAATATAAAAAAACCTACTCAAGTGTGGTAGAGAAGGATTCCTAAATAAATATGGAAAGGTCTACCTAAGAGAAATCCAAATACCTTTAGGAAATATGAAACATAATTTGATACTTCACCTTAGGCAACAAGTAGAATGAAGCTTGAAGATACAAAAACTTTGAAAAAATGTCATTATATTATAGAAAAAGTTCCAATATCACTTTCCAAATCTAGATTCCATCACATCCTTCTACTTCCATCAAACTCTAATCATTGAATGAAACTTGATCAAATTTTAGAATATGCTTAAAGACTTGCAAATTCAAATATATTTCGGTAGAATGAAACTACATTGCAGTAAATTATTTTTCTTCTTTCTTCCAATTCCTTCAATTATTTTTTAAAATGGTGAAATGACTCTGTATTTGTATTCATTTAATCTAAAATTTCCCACAAATTAAATCTTGATAGTCAATATTTTACATTTGAAATTAAAATAACAAATTGGTTTTCTCAACATATTAAAATTTGGAGGAAAAATAAGGGTACTAAGTCACCTAGGGATACTATGTCCTATCCCTTTTGTGGAGTGTAAATTGTTGGGAGAAAATATTAATCTTTTTCCTTGTTTTTGTACATGTGATATCTCAAAAAATGATCAAATGGGCCAAGGCAATGTATATTTTAGGAAATTAGGGCCTAGTTAGGGAATGTTTGAATGCATTGATTAAAGGGTCACTCAAGTAGGTTCTAAACAAAGCATGAAATTATATTTTCATCTAAAATTGAGTAAAACTTTTAAAGCTATAGATAACATAGTGCAACACATATCCTAAAAATTAATCACCCTCATTCTTCCATGTCTAGATAAGGATCACACACTATATCCCATATTTTAAGCCCATGAAACACTCATTAAAAGTAGGATAAATTCCTAAAATGGTATTATTTTCTAGGTCAATCCTCCAAATAGATGTATCTCAAAAATATAGAATTCATGATCATTTATTTAAAGAACACAATTTTTTTTTATAGAGGAGTAATACAATTATTATTAGTATATAACATAATTTTATAATCACATAATAGGAATAACAATGAAATACTACAATAACACTCCCCCCTTTTTATATTTTTCTTGAAAATATACCCATGACATCTCAAATTTCACCTTGTTAAGAGACCCCCCTTAAGAAATAAATCTTGAGCTAGATGGGACTCCAATGAGGTTTCTTGTAACCCTCAAAAGGGTATAGCTCCTAAGATGAATTCTTGATTTTGTTGATTATCAGCTCCCTAAACACCTGAAGCAAAGATCCCCCATATTATTGGAAAACGATCCATTGCTCCATCTATTTATCTCATGACCCTTAAAAGGGTATAATTCATTAGATCATAAATCCAAAACTTTTTGGGCAATAGTCCATAGATATTTCACCAAGTCCATTTTTATCTTAAAAAGAAAACTTCACTATATATGAATTCTTTAATTTTATCAACTATGATATTGGAAAAGTGGATCTAAAGTCCAAATCACACCCCCTATTGACTAAATTTAACCTTAAACATCTACTTGGCTACTAGCCTCAATAGAAGAGCCAAAATGGTGGATTAGGGTTCTATTCCTTTTGTGTGTGAATGATTTGATAATGATTAATTGATTATTAACTAATTTAATTTGACATTGTAAAGATGTACCTAGGTTAACTGTGAAAATATATTAAGCTATTATGATTTCAATAAATCATAGAACTAAGAGCTAGAAAAAATGTTTAGAAGAGTACAGTGTAGACATAGAGGAACTTGGAATATAAAATTGAGTTTGAAAAGGTTGGAAAATGGTTCTAGTGCCCTAGACTTGGGAGTGTGGTTTCTTAGAATCAAAACTCAAATATCAATTGGTCTATGTTTGTAGGTTCTTATCCTATAGAATCAATGTTGAAACCTCATCTTCCCCTAATAAAGTCCACTCTATCTAATTTTTTGACTTATACGACTTGAATGCTTGACTAGGAAATTAGGTCTTTAATACTTTCCCAATTTTCCAAAAAATTGTAACATACACATAAGAAAGAGGGGAAAGAGTTGTGTCATATAGTGGATTACCTAAGTCAAATCCTTTTTTATCTACCTCCATAACAACTATGATTATGTAAAAGATATATTTCCCTCTATCAAGTAGAGGCTAGATGATAATGAAATGAAGGAAAAATGGGGTTCACCATAATAGGATAGTGGAAAATGGGGGTATGGTGGACCTATTTCTCCAATTTCATTCAAGTAAATGACATCCACACAACAATATGACTCTCAACCATTAGGTGAATCAAGTCAAAGTGTGAATCTTTAGATTTCCCTTTTTTTCTAAGACAATGGTCTAGGTTAAATAACACTTTGGGCAGAAAGATTAAAACTATCAAATAAACTCCAAAATGCAAACTATAAAGTGAAAACCAAATACTGTACTCAAAACTAATGGAACTAGCAATCAAAAGGAAGGTCTAAGAAATGGAAAATAATCTATACCAATCACCAAAAGTGCATTTTTCAAGCTCACTGAGGACTCATTCACCCTATGGAAAATGGGTCGTATATAGGGTTCTATAAAAGTGCTTTCTAGTTTCTTTTCCTCTATGTCTACACTCCCAAATTTTAGAGTTTCACAGTCAAACAACCAAAAATAAATCTTGTAGAAGAGTTTATGTGAGATGAAAACTTTCCTTGCAACTTTGACAACTTTGAAACTTTCTTCAATTTTACTCTTCAAAGGATCTTCCACCTAAAACTCACAAACACAAACACAACAGGAGAAAAATGTTTCTTTTGTTGATGGGGGTTTGTCTTGGTCAAACCCCATGGATGAAAAATGCAATGTCACAAATCACCAAACCCTTGATTAAATATTGGAATGAAAATATAGAACTTCCATGAAATGTCTTTAATGGATGTGGATCTTGATCATGAAACTTGATTTGAAACAATTCCTTTAGCTTCTTGAATCGATCATGAACTCTACATCACCATATTGGCTCAAAAATAAAGCATAACTTTGAGATGATAATGGATCTTGATTGCTGCAATAATCTTGTACAATTAATCCTTTGGGTGCCTTGAAAATTCTCTTGAAATGGTGCTATAATTCTCTTGATATCATAAAATTTCTCTTGTAATAGGAAACTTGAAGATCTTAGGCGAAACATAGTGAAATGAACTATGATTTATACATACCTTAACATTAATTCCCAAAATCCAAATAACACAAGACAACATGTCAATACACATTTGAAATCATTGAAAAACTTCCAAAAAAATATTTAAAATATAGGTCCTAGGCATAAGTGAGGACCCATTCACCCTTGGGTGAATGGGTCCTTGGTCACCTACCTATGACACACATTCTCCAATGTTGCTTGTGTTATCTAATGGCATTAATGAATGCCAATTTTTACCCTTTGAAAGCTGCAATTTTAGGCTTGGATTTGAATTAAAGGGTCCAATTAAGGCATAATTAAGATCAATGAATTAATGAAGCCCTAGATACATGTGAAACTGTAAAGGGACACCTTATAACACCATAAATAAGGCATAATTAATTCTATATTAATTGATAAGGCCCTAAACTTAATATGAATATGTAAAATACATATTACAACACTAAATGAAGGCATAATTTAGTTCATATAATTAATATTAATTTCTAAATTAAGTGTGAAAAAGGGATACTTTTTCCTATACTATATTTATCCCCCACTTAAGTGAGAGTATGACCCCATGTCAAAGTCACACTGAAATAGAAATTTAAGACATGTATGTATGCATTAATGACAAATATACTCAATCACACAACATCAAATACTAGGAAGATCAAGCCTCGACTATCTGATGAGGCATGAAACACATCTAATATTTTTATCAAGTGTGCACTCTCGAGTAGTGGAACCTTAGGCTATCCACTAGGTGATTCCCACAAGAAAGTGGCTTAGTGAGAAAGGCATGCCAGGTCTGTAGGATCTCACTCTACTTACCATACCAAATTTATCTATCTAACAACTTAGATAGGGTACCACACATGTATCTTGGTTTTGGGTTTGATAATGCCTAGCAAGCTATGTTATACTAAGCACGCCATGAAAAAGGGGAAGGCTTGACTGGAAATAAAGGTGTGTTATTCTTCGTGGTCTTATAGGGATGCTAAAAACTTAATATATATAAGGTTTTTGTTTAAATGAATCTTTCTTAGTTTATGTAAGGTCTTCTTCTTAGGGATCATCATGCCTAATGTCTCCAAGAGAGAAAATTATAAAGTAAGGGATTCATTTTCTTAGGGAATGGAACCTTTTAAAAATGGGGGTTATTAAGTGCTATCATATGGTTCAAGACATAGACCACACCCACTTTCAAGATATTCCACTCAAGGATAACCCTAGAGATCTCAATGCAAATGACAAAGATATATTGCAATAGGGTTTTCCTAGGGGAGGATTATGAATTAATGAGGGGTTCACCACCAAGCTAGCGCTTTGAAAGACAATGAGATGCAAGATGAAATGAAAAACCCTAATATGATCCAAACTTGAACTAAATGAATTAAGAATGCATATAAAACAAAATAACAAGCTATGAAATGAAATGTGCACCTGGGAATATGAAGATGACAGGAATGAGCTCTGAAATTCTAGAAATTTTGACTTTTTGACCTAGTGGGATTCATTCGCCTTTCTGGGTGAATTAGTCCCAATTTTTTATTTTTGCATAAGAGAAGATTTCAAACAAAAGGGTATCTGAATCTGCAAAAAAAGTTGAAAAAAGCTTACAGTGGGACTCATTTTCCACTTGTGAAAAATGAGTCCAATTTATATTTCCTTCAACTTCAGGGTCATAATCTAGTCTGCACTATGTGCTCTTCCTATCCCTATTTGATTCTAAATCTGAAACCCTGATTTCAAGGTTGTAGGTGAATTTTTGGTGAAGGTTACAACCTTGCAAATGGGGAGACAACTCCAATAACTTTCTCCAAGCTTGTAACCTAATCTTAAATGTTCCTTCAAGTCTTAAAAGCACCTAGATCTATTATCACATAAAGAGAGAGGGAGAGAGAGGGAGAGAGAGTGTTATTTTTTAGGGAATAGTGTTTTGCCTCAGTCAAACCCCTTGTAGGTAATTAAACCAAATGATGAAAAAATGAAACAAGGACATGAAATATTACACATAGGATATGAAACATGAGCAATGATACCTTGATTGATATCTTGTAAATGATGCCTTATAAATCTGGAACTCAACAGGAAATGACCATGAAGGATGTAGATCTTGATCTTTACAATAGGTGTAGAAAAATACTTGATATTGGATCTTCAATTCTACATTACAAAACTAGCTCAATAACATGATTGATACTTGATATTATTGACATGATGATGGATCTTGAATTGCTACAACAATTGATAAAGAATTCTACCCTTGAATTCCTTAGAAATGATCTTGAATGCTCTCTTGAAAACCTTGTGAAGTCTTGGAAGGCTTAACTCTTACTTTCTTGAATTGATATGATGGATTCTTATGTGAAAAGATAATTTGGGAGCTTTTTTATATAGGTAATGCACTCAAATGACCATTTATATAATCCCAAAGGCCGACATAGAGGAAATTTGAACTAAAAACCCGATTTTTCCACTTAAGACCTCAAAAATAGGCCAAATGGAACTCATTTGTCATCTATGGTGAATGGGTCCCACTTGAATGGGTCCCATGGGGCCTATTTTGATTGCTAAAGTGTCAAGAAGTGTGTAAATTAGGCTTATTTTTTTATTTTGTCAGGTTTTTTATTAAAATATGCCTTGGGATGGATAATATGGGGTAATAGGGGCCTAATAATGATGATATAAAGGTTATAAATGCAAGGGAGCCAAAAATCCAATGTGAAACTATAAATAAATATATTTTAAGACATTAAATTAAGGCAAATTTGGGTCTATTTAGCTTAAAAGGGTCCAAAATCCCATGTGAATGTGTAAAACACATTACAACACTAGATTAGGTCTATTTAATTTACAAGCCTCCTAAATTTAATTTGAAGTTGTCAATAAATACACTTTACAAAATTAAATTAGGAAAACGTTAAGTTTATTTAGCTTAGAAGGGCCCAAAACCTTATGTGGATGTGTAAAACACCTCACAACACTAGATCAAGGAATTTTTTTGTCTAATTTATCATTAAATATTCCCAAATTAAGTGTGAAAATGTACACGACAACATTTTTCGACATTACAGGGAATATAGTGGATCACATCACCACTAAGAGGAAAGTTGTAATATGCTAAGAAATATTGCACTAATGGAGGACATAAAATCCAATGAAACCACCAAGAAAATGATGCAACAAAAGAATAAAGTAAATCATATGATGAAACATGAGAATTTTGAAAGATATTGTCAATGTACTCCCCCACTTTAAAGAAATTGCTACACCATTGCTATGATCAATTTTTTAAAAGTTTCCAATATTCAATCCTAAGACATGAGAGCTTACTTTGGAATCCCTATGACAAGTCATATGTTCTTGAAATGAATCTATGTCATGAAAATGGAAAGAGGGGTTGCCCCCAAAAAAACATAAGGGATCTATAGATTCAGGGTCAGTATATCTTTGCTACAATGTTATTATAGAGCTAGAAATGTAATCATTCCCAAAATACTCATAGAAATAGAAGAGTGATGCATAAATAATGAAAATAAAGAAAAGATTTAGGTTCAACATGGAGCAGACCTAAATGTCTCAATGCCTTGCATCATCCCTAAAAGGAACACACAATACAAGAAAAAAGGTAAATTCTTATGACATATAAAATAATGTAGCTACAAATAGAGGAATGCACAAAAAGGGAGAGGTGCATCAAATTTAAAACTATGAGAGGGGGAATCTCACATTACACAAATGCAACCACACACAGAACATAAAAAATAAAACCATGTAAAATACTAGTAAGGCACATGTGATTCAACCTATAGCTAGTCATTTGCATCCCAATCTCAGATAGTATATACGAGAGGTAGATAAGTAGCCAAAGGGACAACATCAAGTTCCAAACTTGGATAAGGCTATCTAACCACTTGCCCACACTAAGTGTAGGAAAAGGATGAGCAGAGATGAGTGATGATAATTAGATCCTTGCAATAAAGAAAGTGATTTGAAATGAATGTAAAACATGTAACAGTGAGGATGTAATGATCCTACAACTATTACATGACAAGGATAAAAATGTATGTATTAAGGGATTATTTTTATGATATTAAACTCCTTAAATATTATTTTTAAAGCACAACACTCATCAGTACTATGCCCAATTCTTCCATGATATTAATAGTGAGACCTTTTTGTGTTCTTAGGATTTGGATTTTCTCTAATGGGCGATAATTTTATGAGTCCTTTATTTAGAGGTTTGTGTAGGATCCTTTCATTTTAAGAGATGGGATAGGGAAATTTGAGTTTCTTGAGTTTGTAATACTTTTGTTTCTTGCTTGATTCACCAATTTATTGAGATATATTTTGAGGAGAGTGGCCTCAGATTCCCTTATCATCCTTGTGAAACACTACTTGATTATTAGGAAGGAAGAAATTTGTATCCTAGTCCTTTAGTTTCTTCAATACAATTTTTTTTCTAAAATTTTATGAATTTCATGCTCATTAGTTATATCACATCCTTCATTGGTTAAAATCTTAAATCCTTTTCCATAAGTATATTCTAGGTTGATGGCTGTGTTGGTCACTTTGTTAACTTAATATGGTTGTGTATTTTCTTGGTTGGAGAGACTAGGTTTGCTTATTGTTTAAAGTGTAGGCTTATTTTATGATTAAATTTCAGGATGTAAAAGTCCAAACATATCAAGTTGTGTTGATTGTTTCATGGAAGGATAAAAGGATTCACTATTCTCAATATTTTTAAGGCAATCATTTATGAACTCATGCATACTAGCATGATCTTCTCTTATGATGTTTATTTCATGAGGGAATTCATTAGGAGTTAACTGAGCATGGTTAGGGTCAATTGCATTTGGATCATTTCCAAAAACACAACTTGAAACATCAACCAAGGAGAACAAGGACTTCCACATATTTCTAAAACACTTGTCCATTCTAAAAAAAAAATGATTTAAATCGAGGTGATTTTTTTATTATGCTATACAAAAACCTAAAAATAATGTCTTGTAAATCCAATTTTCAATTCACCCAAGGCACTAATTTTATAAAATGAAGCTAAATATGACCAAATTGAAGAAGTGGAAATTCTACAAATAGAAATAGAGATCTAAGAACAACAAACATTAATGCATAAATGACTATTTTAATACAAATAAAATAAGGGAAATGACCCCGATCAATGACTCATTTTCCCTAGGGCGAATGGTTCCTAGTTTAGGGTTTTTTTTAAATTTTAACAAGCTTCTCAGCTGATTTTAGTGGTTTCCAGATGTTGATTAAAAATAGTGATTTATAGTTTTAATTTTCTATGAAATGAAGGTTGAATGTAAATGAAAAATATGACAAAATGAAACCTAGAAAACCTAATTTGATATGTAATTTTTGATCCAATTTTTAAATGCAAAGGAACAAAAATTGAAAACTATATAATTGACTTGCAAAATGACTGATTTGTTTTGTATTTTTCAGATTTTAAAGATGCAAAGATGCAATCCTAAAAACCCAAAAAGACATGCAATGTTAATGCAAAGTAGACACCCTAAATGAGACTCAATTCAATGCAAAGAGATGCAAATGAATGCAAGATCTAAATATAGGGTGAGGATGGACTCCAAAACATAAAATTGTGATAATTAAACTTAGGAACACAAAAATGAAACTAAGAAAAACGGGGTTCACCACAATGGAATAATGGAAAATGAGGGTATGGTGGACCTATTTCTCTATTTCCATTAAAGGAAATGAGATCCACATAAAGAAATGACTATCAACCCTTAGGTGAATCAAGTCAAAGTGTGAATATTTATATTTCCCTTTTTTGCTAGGACAAGGGTCTAGATTAAACAAAACTTTGGGGAGAAAGATTAAAAAGTTATGAAATAAACTCCAAAATGTAAACTATAAAGTGCAAACGAAAGAGTCCTATAATGAAAACTAATGGAACTAGAAATCAAAAGGAATCTCTGAGATAGGGAAAATGATGTGTACTATTCACCAAAATTTCCTTTTTGAAGTTCACTAAAGACTCATTCACTCTACCAAAAATGGGTTCTAGCTAGGGCTTTGTAAAAGTTCTCTTTGGGTTGTTTTATTCTATTTTTTCACTCCCAAATTCTTGAGTATCATAGTCAGAAAAATAGAAATAAATCTTGTAGAAGATTTTCTATGAGATGACAACTTTCCTTCCAACTTTGACAACTTTGCAATTTTCTTGAATTTTTCTCTTCAAAGGATCTTCCACCTAAAACCTACAAACACAATAAAGAGAGGAGAAAAATGTTGTTTTTGGTGATGGGGGTTCACCTTGGTCAAACCCCATTTGATTATTTAAAATTTGAAATGAAATAAAATAGGATGATAGAAATGATGAATGAAAAACTCACCAAACCCGTGATTAAACGTTGGAATGGAAATTTTAACTTGCATGAAATGGCTTCAATAGATGTGGATCTTGATCATGAAACTTGATTTGAAGCAACACCTTTGAATTCTTGAATGGATCATGAACTCTACATAACAGTATTGGCTCAAACAACATGCATGACTTTGACATGATAATAGATCTTTATTTTTGAAATAATCCTCTACAATTCTACCTTTGAATTTCTTGAAAATGCTCTTGAAATGCTCCTATAAATCTCTTGATATCATAAATTTTCTCTTGTAATTGGAAACTTGAAGATCTTAGGTGAAACATAGTGAATGACCTCTTATTTATATATATCTTAAAATTAATTCCTAAAATTCAAGTAAAACAAGCCAACATGTGAATACACATTTGAATTCATAAAATTGCAATCAATTGGGCTCAGATTTGAGTTAAACGGGTGAATAAAGGAATAATTAACCTCATTTAATTAATTAATCCCTAGATTAGTGGGAAAGTGTAAAGCTACACCTTACAACACCACAAATAAGGCACAATTAGGTTCATTCTAATTAATGATGCCCTAAACTTAATGCATATGTAGAATACATAATGCAACACTAAATTAAGGAATAATTTACTTCATTTAATTAATATTAATTCCCAAATTAAGTGTGAAAAGGGGATAATTTTTCCTACACTATAGATAAATCAGTGGAAATTAAGAATTATTGCAACTTACCACTCAAATATGCATTCTTTAATGGAATAAATTCATTGTTTTCATTATGTTCAAGTAGAAATTGATGCTTGATTTGAACTCCTACAAGTGTTAGTAATCACAAAATAAATGAACATGAAATATAAAAACTCACATAAAAACTTGATGTAAGTGAATAAATTAATATTGTAATAATTCTCCTAGTTCTACTCTTGAGTGGTTTTAGGATATTCAATTTCTCAATTCAAATTACTACGCTTTAAAATGATTAAAAAGATTTGTATTTATATGCAATTCTTCAATTTCCTGGAAATTAATTACTGACACCTAACAAATGATTTTAGATTTCTAAATGTTAAAATATTTAAATTAACATTTTTATTTAGAGTCAAAATAGATTCTATAGGGGCACTAGTGCCCTAGTCTAGACCTATTTTTTGGGGCTTGATTTCTAATAAATAAATATTCATTATTCTTAATTCAACTTTGATTTTTTCAATATTATTATGAAATGGGGAAATTAAATTTACAATTGGGTCAAGAACATAAGGGGGACGTAAGCCTCATGTGAAATTCTCAAGGGTGATAATTTATGGTGCTACATGTAACCCTCACTTTAGTAAGAGCATGAATATAATTTTATTATCACACTTAAGTAAAGACAATTTAAGAAGGGTTCATTTATCCAAACATTAAAGAGATAAGATAAAATTTATTATAGGGAACATTGTAGCGCCCAAGCTCAATATACTATGGAACAACAATATAACATAAAATGAAAACACACAAGGTGTAGTACAACATAACAAACATGATGTGTAAATTATGAGGAAATAAAATAAAACACAATGAACACACAAAGTAAGCACAATGAAGGTAGAAATAAATCATAAAGAAAATATAAAAAAACAAGGTGGACACTTAACAACACAAAAATTAAATACAATGTTGGTACACTAAAGAGGATTCAAGTTGGTTAGAATAAGATACCATAGTCTTAAGTTTGTCTCAAGTATCAATTTGCATTTCTTAAATATTGTGTTAGACAAAATGGTGCTGTCATAAGGACCAACAAATATCATTTTTTTAGGTTTCTTATGAACTACATGCATCCACTATCTAGCAAGCTGAATTATCCTAGGTTTCCATGCAATATGATGGGTTTCACAAGGCTAGTAAGCTGGGAAATTATAGTTATCTCATGAAACACATCTCACATACTAACAAGAAATTTGTGTTATACTAGGTGGCCATGTGAAAATTATCAAGTTCATGAATCTACAATATAAGTTATGTTAAATCTATGAAATATTATATATATCATGCCTCATGGAGCACATAATTTTTTAATGTCAGAAGGGATGGATCACATCAAGTGGTATAAAAAAAATCAACATCATAAGGGATGAATCACCTTAGCAGGTGTAAAACAAATTAATGTTATAGGGGAAGAATCGCCTTGATGGGTGTACAAAATTTTAATGTCACAATTAATGAATCATAAAGCCATGCATCAAGGGATCTTATAAATAACACCACCAAAAAGTGTGTACATAAAAACTTTGCAAAGCCACAGCTTAGGGGATACCATGCCTAATACCACCACTAATAAGATACATGAACAATTTACAAGGCTACACATTAGGGGTATCAGGCATAATACTACCACTGAAGGGACACATGGATTATTTGAAAGGCCACACCTTATGGGGTATGATGCATAATACCACCACTAAAGGGACACGTGAATAATTTTAAAGGCCACACATTAGGGGTTATCATGAATAATACTACCACTAAAGGGGCACATGAATAATTTCCAAGGCTACACCATAAGGGATACAATGTGTAATACCACCACTAAGGGACACATGAATGATTTCAAAGTGCATATATTAGGGTTATAATGCATAATACCACCAATAAATAGACACATGAATATTTTGAAAGGCCACACCTTGGGGGATATCATGAATAATATTACAAACTAAAGGGGATCATGATTTTAACTCTTAGAAGATATCCCAATAGATAGAGGATTATAACACCCACAAAATTATAGTGTAATTTCTACACTAATGTTCTAATGAGATAATAGATTAACCTAGTATCCTTTAGAAAAGATACATGCCTTAAGATAAAATTACCCTTCCCCTACAAGTGTATGAGAAATAAAAACCATTGTAGATATCATTTTGTTTCTCCCCATTGATGAAATATTGTTGCATAATTATTTTTGTGCCCCCATCCATAGAAATGAGCATTATGATACTACAAATCTCACATAGCATGGAAGAACACCATAATAATTAATTTATTATTTTATATGGATTAACATCAATATTATATAATTTGATTAACCAATATATATTTATTTTTTATAGAGAAACACTCATAAGTAGAATGACCAAATGTTCAATGATATGCACAAAAATCTAACATTTGAGTTGTTTTTATATCACATTTTCTTTCACAATGTGATGTTAAGGTGGTTAATTTCTAGTGGAAAAGTTTTCAGAATATGTGTTCTATTTCAGATATGGGATGTGCCATCACCAATTGGAACATGAGATGGTGGTGGGGTTGAGGATAGAATAAATTTCTTTTGCAAATGTGGAGGATGTTGATAAAAATATATTTTTGTAGAGGCATACAATTTTTTTTCTAAGATAGTGTTAATTTCATGTTCATTATTTACATATTGTAACCCTTTTTAAAAATAATCTTAAATATATGACTATAACATTTTTTAAATCAAGGGGTATATCACTAACATTGTTTCGATGAGTTGGATGAAATTTTTTAGGAAAATATTTTTCTTAGTACCATTGTTAAGGGAATTTCTATGTAATGGTCAAATGATTAATTGTAAAGGAGTCTCTCTATGAGAGGAATAAAAAATGTCATGTTAAGTTATAGTTGGTTTTGGGCTAGAATGGAATATGGATTCTTCATTCTTGGGTGTTATGTTTTAACGATGATTACGGTTTTAAGGGTAGGTAATGTATGGTTTCAAGATATATTAATGATCTCTTTTTCTTTCACAAATATATCCTCAATAGAAGGAAATGCATTAGGAGGAAAGAATACAAGAGATTCATCGCTTGTTGGATAATAATTACCAAATACACAACATGAAACATACACATGGATTCCAAACAAGACATCATTCTTCTAAAGCACTCAAAAATATTCAAATATTTGGCTAATAAATTTTATGTATTCAGATAATGACTCCAAGAGCTCCAAAGTATTGAATTCCCCTAATCCTATGAAGATGACATTGTGTTTTTGATGAGAGACTAGATTTATCTAAGGAAATCATTTTTTTTTTTTATCCAAGTCTTATGGGGTTGATTATTAGGGATTCAAATTTCTATGACAATAAATTTTGGAGAATAGGCTAAGTGATGGGAGATGACTATTCTCTCAAGATGAAC
Source organism: Sequoiadendron giganteum (assembly GCA_007115665.2). Taxonomy (NCBI): domain Eukaryota; kingdom Viridiplantae; phylum Streptophyta; class Pinopsida; order Cupressales; family Cupressaceae; genus Sequoiadendron; species Sequoiadendron giganteum. The sequence continues at coordinate 388,027,549 of CM021100.1, forward strand.
TATGAAATTTACTAGGTTTAGAAGGGTAACCATTTAGAGATATTCTAAAATGACTAATATTTATTACATTTAGATAACTATAAATGATTAAATAATCTTTGAGATCATTAGAAATTATTTTAAAGGTTGGCATATTTAGATGATTCAAGAATATTATAATATTTGTTTCAATTCTTCCAAATCTTATTCATTATTAAACTAGGAACTTTAAATATATTAAAAAACCTTATTTGAGATCTCAACATATTAGATTATAGATCATTCATATCTGGACAAGTATGTATCTTTAAAGTAAAAATGTAAAAATAATTTATTTAAAACTTTAACTTAATTTCCAATGAATAAATAAATATGAGATAGAAATTTTAAGGATTTTGATAATATATATATACATATATATATATTTATGTATAATTAGATAAATTTCAAAATTGATGCCTTGTATTTTATTATAGAAAAAAGTATATAAAATAAATTAAATATGGTTTCATATTTTTTCATAATATAAGAATTCCTCATGAAGAGCTTACATCCTCAAATATGTCCCTATGGATTAAAATTTAAATAATTATTAGTTATTTTTTATACATAATTATTGTCCCATATATTGTCCTAAAAATATGTTCAAATACTTCGATTGAATTAGATATTTTAATCTTATTTCCTTTAATTTTCCATATATTATGGAATTATTAAAGTGAGCTTGAGTATGAAAGATATCAAATCTAGATTTGTAGAAAGCATTTCATGTGTTACCCAAATTGAACGTAGTACTATGACATATGTCTTAAATTTATAGAGATTGATTCTAGTCATAAGTCATGCTAAGTTCTTAGGTGCAAGTCATAGATTTATTTTGTGAGATTAAATCTAAGGAATTGAAATTAAATTAGTTAAGATGAAGGAAATATTTCATTTGTAAGGTTCTTGGTATGATACAAACCCTTGAAAGTTTTCCAACTGGCTTTAAGGCCCTATAGTTCCAAATTACGAATAAATTCAAGTTAAATGTCCTTACAATCTAGTAAATCATGTCACGAAGATAGTAAATCACATCATGAAGGTAATTTTGAACTTGTTCTAGTTAACTAGGATCTACTCTTGAATATTTTTAACTATCAATTGAAAATAATATTTACAATAATTGACAATTTAGTTGGTGTGCTAAATTGGTTTATGAAAGCATGATTAAAATTTTGAGTACCTAATGGGCCATAAATTTGAATATTTATGAATAAAATGAGGTAAATATAAAGTAAAACTAAATTCATATAACCAGTAGACTAGGGCAAACAATCAAGTTTTTAAGGTTTTAAGTCAAAACTTGAGATGCTAGAAGGATTTTTACTGGTTAGTTAGAAGTTATTATACTAGAAAAGGAAGATAAAAATAAATTTGAATAAGGGGATTATCAAAAAATGGAGAATCAACCACCAAAATCAACTATGGAAGAAGTAACTCTCACTCTCCAAGATTTAAGAGATCAAATAACTCTAAGGGAAGATGGGGAAGAGAAAGAAATAGAGGGTGAGGAAATTTATGAATATACAATGTAGCCCACAATAGAAATAAGGAAAAGCTAAAGGGATCATATAAAGGGTGGATTATGACAATAAAACTATTAGTTTAACAAACTAAGAAAATAAATAAGATAATAATATCAAAAGATTACATTTTTTAGAAAGATCTTTCTAAAATATTCTCTTAAGGCTAAATTTAATTTTTTCTAATATTAGAAATTAAAATAATAAAAAAATATATTATTATATTGTCTTATTCTTTATTTCCATTCTAGTCTTTATCATACCTTATTTTTAAACCAAAATTTTATTTGATATAGTATCCATAAATTAAATATAGACTAGTGTCTACATATTACATTTTTTACCTTGAAGCTCATAGAGAGGTAAGTCCAATTGGTAAACACATGTCATATCATACTCAATAGTAAATATTTTAATTAAATTTTTACCGCTCAACATTAGTTTAAAAATAACCTCCTTATACACATTTAAAGAATCCATGAATATAATAATGGTATTATTTATATAGCATTTTTCATATCTATGTATGTCGTCTCCTAGATATCACTACTAAGAAAATTATGAATTAATATACTAATGAAAAATAATTTGATGTAGGATGATCAATTTTAGTTTTTATTGAAGATATATATATCATATAAAAAAATTTGTGATGAACTTCATACATATTGATAAAATCTATTAAAATGTAAATTTAACTATTTGATATTTTTATGATTAATATTTCATTATCGTATTCAAATTATAATATTTATTAACATATCAATAATTAAATACATGTAAAATATATAAATATTAAATAAAAAAATAGGCCTAGCACATCAAATGGAAAATGTGGTTTGCAACAGTCATGGGGCCCTACAATAGTCTAATAGTTATCATTGTCTGGGAAGAGGCCAAGATGATTTCAGGGAATCTCATCAGGTAAACTATGAGGGTATAGTACAACCGGACAGATGGGCCTACCCCTTGAAAGACAATCATTTTGATTGTCAAGCGAAAGAGCGTGGTTGTGATAGTTCTCACTTTAGTAAAGAAGAGACAGGTTTTAGGGGTCATAAAGGAAGAGGGGGTTACAAAAATGTTTCCTTTCGAAGGTCACACCAGTAGGATGAGGGTAATATAATGTTTGGTGGTCTTCCATGGATGGAGGGACAAGGTCGGGGAAGAAACCCTAACCGCATAAAAGGCCCTAACAGATTGGCTTGGTGGAAAAAAGTGGACTTGGAATTGGAGGAAGACAAGAAAGAAGAGCTAGTTGGTGAATCTATATAGTCCACCTTGGAAAATGGTAATGAGATTTCCGATGTTGGGCTACTTTAGTTGTTAGCTCATTGAAGCTCTAGGCGGAGGTATCGAGGCTAGAAAATTTGGGGTTAATTTGAAAGTGGTATGACTTGAGCCTTAACTAGGACTACTTGGTTAAATAGTCAAAAGAGCATTGAGGACAGGATCTCCATTTCAAAACCCTTGAAAATAGTTATTTTCTATTTATTTCCCCATCTAGTGACTTAAGGCATGCAATTATGAATACAATTTGGGTTTTGGATGGAGATTGGAAATTTTATGAGAACTTTTTTTTTCACTGGAGAAAGAGAAAAGGAGGAAGAAGCACAATATTATGTGAGGAGATGCATTGAAAATAAATTGGTCTATCATATATGGGAAGAGATTGAACTAATCATTGATTATGGGATTTGGGTGTAGAAGCTCGAGAGTGGTACTTTTACTCATAACAACGATGTTCATCTGTTGAGTTGTAGAATGGTGTCCACTAAGGCAAGGAAGTCTAGAGATAGATCATTTAATGAAAGCCCTCAAAGGAGGGAGTCTCTCATGCTTAAGGGAAATCTTGCACAAAATTTCTCAGGGCACAGTGGTGAAGTTTCAATGGTTCCAGTCAAGGGAATCTAGTCTGATCTGGAAAAGGAGCAAGATGATAGACTTGGGTTGCATGCTCTATGAAGCCTTGGTGCTGAGTTAAAGAAGTATGTGGAAGATAAATAGTGGGAAGACCCTAACTTGGCTTTGGACCAGAATATCTTAAAGGAATTGGAGTTGCTAGGGGGGATTGCAAGAATGTGGAGTTGGAATCTTTGATAGAAGTTAGTAAAGAACTGGTTGACCTGGCTGAGGCAAGAAAAAATAATAATTGGGAATTAGCAGAAGAAGGAGTGCTAGAGGGATTGTTAGATGAGGATTTGGAGGGGGATGTAGGTGGGTTGGAGATCTTCAACCCTCAATCAGGAAAGAAAAGGAAAATAACCCAAGGATCGGAAGAAATCCAGGTTAAACTAGGTATTCATCATAATGGCATGGCTAAAACAACACCATACTATGTGGAAAATAAAAATCATGGAAGGATTTCAAATCAAGAAAAATGAAAATGGGATGGTGATGCCAACGGTCAAAAGAATATTGATTCAATGATGAAAGTAGGGAAGAGAAATGCTCTTCCTAAATAGAAATGAAACTATTGACCTCGAATGTTAGGGGCTTAAATTCCCCTAACAAATGGTGCACCATTTAGAAGTATCTTAGGAGAGGATTTTTTTTTTCCAAGAAACAAAGCTAGGTGATCAAGATCTAGTCATTTTTTAAAAGGAAGGTTGAGGTGGTGGAAGTGGCTAGGTGTTGGAGTTGGGGGTGCCTTGGGTGGGCTGATAATAATGTGCAAGCCTCAAGTTATCTCGGTGGATGAACTTCACTCCCGTTGACATTGGATGGCATGTCGAGTAGGAAGTTTTATCGCTAACCTTCAATTTTTGTTGATAAATGTATATGGCCCTTCTTTGAACTCAAACAAAAATATTGTTTGGAGAGATTTGGAAGAGGTCCTAAATGGGTATGATCATAAATTTTGTATTTTGGATAGAGATTTTAATGCCCTTTTGCGTTCTGAAGATAAAAAAGGTGGTGTGAGTCGTGCTCTTCAATCTAAGGTAGATTTGCAGAGTTTTGTTGAGTGAAACATGTTGATGGAGATCCAAATGGGAAATGGTTAATTTATGTGGACAAATCAGAGGAAAGGTTTTTGCAGTATTGCAGAAAAGCTTGACATATTTTACTTTTGAGGTAATCTCTGTCGTTTCCCCTATAATTTTGATAGTAAAATTAGTTTGGGGGTGGGATCTAACCACTTTCCAATGCAACTTCATATTGATGGGGAGAAGGGAACTTCTCGATGTCCCTTTAAGTTTAAAATGATGTGGTAGAACGATCCTAATATTATTAATTTTATTGAATCCTGGTGAAAGGAATGTTTACCGGGTGGATCGAAAATGTTTAAAATAGTTAGGAAGTTGAAATATGTAAACCAAACAGCTAAAGAAATGGAATAAGGATTGTTTCAAGAATATTAAAAATGGTATGGACAATGCTTACTTTGAGAAAGAAAAGTAGTTAACTAAAAAATTGAATGATTCTTTGGAAAAACAGGAAATTTTTTGGAGGGAAAAATCAAAGGAAGTTTGGTTGAGAGCAGGGGATAGGAGAGTAAAATCACAAACTTGTGTCACACTTTCGCCCAAATAAATAGTTTTGAGTGAACTAATTTTGGCCCAAAATTTTTCAACCGAAACCATGTGGCGTATACATGGCACACATGGTTTCAGCCAAATAGGTTTCGGCTAAAACCAAAAAAAAAAAATCCCTTTCAACTTTACAATTGTGTTTCAATTTGGCTTATTATATGTGCGGGGTTTCTATCAGAAGTTTTTCCGCCAAACCCTTTCAATAGAAACCCTTTCAGTCGAAACTATCTAGTTGGCATCCTAGTTGGCAACCAACTCAACATTTAAAAAAAAAAATCAAAATTCCAACTTTAACTAAGTATTTTTTTTTTCAAAAAAGAAAAATACCCTTTTGTAGGGCTCAGAGTGGGGAATCCAATTTTTATTTTTTTTTAATATTTTGATTAGTTTTAATATATGTTATTTTTAAAATAATGCAAGTAGGTTGTTAAAATTAAAAAAAAAGGTTGATTAGAAATTATAAAAAATTAGTAAAACATATTAAAATTCTTTAAAACTTATATGGTCTAGTAGAGGAGAGATTCTTTTCCAAAAGGGTATAATTCTTTTTTTTTAAATGATCAAAAAAATTGAAAATATTTGACGGCCCATGAAAACTGTCAAATTCTAACATCTTTGACTTTAAAACATTATTATGAGAAAAATATACATCGAAATTTTAAAAAACAATTGTGCAGTAGCAATTGAAGTTACCTATTTGGAACAAAAGCATTTAGGGAGAAGTGAGGATTTTTTCAATTTTTTTCTTGATGACCTATGAAGTCGCTCTTTTCTAGAATTTTCAACATTCCAAAATTTGTCCTTAAATTGAAAAAAACATAATGAAAAAAATTCTTTAAATATTTTAAAAACATCACATAAATAAACTTCATCAAAAGTTCTAAATTTCATTAGTGTACATCATTTTGAAATTAAAAACATAAAGACCACTTTTATGTGGTCGAAGTTCAGAATTTTTTTATTGTTGGTTGATTCCTTTATAAAGTGTGACATAGGTTTGTGCTTTTACCCAAGAACACAAAATTCTTACATAATTCAACTAAGACTTGAAGGGAGATTAATCAAGTAGCTTGTATTAAGGCCGCAGATGGTCATTTGATTGACAATCTGATGGAAATTAAAGCTTATGTAGTGTCTTTTTTTCAAAATCTTCTTAATGATTGGGAAGGATCTACTCTAGAGGCCCAAAAGGTGGTACTCGGGAATATTCCTAGGTTAGTCTCTTCTTTTCAAATGGAACAATTAAATGCCAAATTTACAGAATAAGAGATCAAGGTAGTTGTTTTTTATCTGTATTCCAAGAAGGTCCCTGGGCCTGATGGATTCCCGATTGTTTTTTTTCAGAAATGTTGGAAGTTTGTGGAAAAGTAAGTCTTAGAGATAATTGAAGATTCAAGGAATGAAGGAAATGCACTTAAGGAGATAATCAACACTCTAATTGCACTTATTCCAAAAAAATAGAAGCCTGAATCTTGGGATGAATTTCGTCACATCTCCCTTTGCAATACGTTAAATACAAAATCATTTTTGAAAAGTGGTAGCTAATTGGCTAAATAAAATTATTCCGACCATTATCTCTGATGAATAGACTTGTTTTGTTCTTGGAAGATAGATTCTTTATGGTATGATTATTGCTCAGTAGGTGATACATTCAATTCAAATAACAAAAAAACCGGTGATGTTGATGAAGTTGGATATTAAGAAGGCATATGATAGGGTAAATTGGTGTTTTCTATATAAAGTGTTAGAGGCTTTTGGCTTTCAAAACATTTGGTTGGACTGGATTTTCGGTTGGGTGTAAAGCCCTCATTATTCTATTTTGGTGAATGGGTCTCCAAAAGGTTTTTTCACTGCTTCAAGGGGTTTAAGGCAAGGAGACCCTCTTTCTCCTTTTATGTTCATAATTATGGTGGAATCTTTGGGGAATTCTTTAGAAGAAGCTAGATGGAATGGTTAGGTGGAAGGTCTCTAGGTCACTAGTGGACTTCCTTCCATCATGCATCAACAATTTGTCAATGAAACACTATTGTTTGGTGTTGCTTCGGCAAGGGAAGCTAAGCGATTAAAGGGCATGCTTGATTGTTATTTTCATGCTTCAGGCCGACAGGTTATTTTCTCAAAGTTAGAATTTTTTTTCTTTAATGTTATTTGTTTGAGTGAAATACAGATCTTGAGAATAATGGGCTTAAAAAAGGGCCAATTTCCCTACAAATATTTGGGTCTCCCTCTTGCTAAAGGTGTGAAAAAAAACAATATTTGGAATTCTCTACTTGAAAGGTGCAAGGAACATCTCTCCTCATGGAAAAATCAGTGGTTCTCTTAGGTCAGTCGATTAATACTGCATTGGCTATTTTTACGATGTATTGTCTTCTATTGTCGATAGGTACCAACAAGTCTTTAAATAGAGCTATGAAAGATTTTATCTAGAAGGGAAATTCATAGCAGAAAAAATTTCCTCTAGTTAAATGGTAGAAGGTATGTGAAAGGAATAAAAAATATGGAGTTGGTCTTAAAAATATTCTTCTACAAAATAAAGAATTAGGGGTGAAATTGTCCTGGGAAATTCATTCTAACCTAGAGCTTAAATGGGTGAAACTAGTTTGGCCTCAATATCTTGACAATGATCCAAATTACTTTTTCACTGCTAAAGCCCTTCATAATGGCTCTCGTATTTGGAATTTCATAGAAAATTCAAGGGATCTCATCTCAGATTTCTTAACTTGGGAGATAAAAGATGGTGGGGAAGCACTGGTCTAGGAGGACTCTTAGGAAGGTTTTCAAATTTTGGTTGAGAATTTGGCTTTAGTTTGTGTTTGAGCAAGAACGAAATAGTTTTGGAGAGTAAAGTTAAAGGAATTTAGAGATGAACCTTCCTTTGTGGAGGGCTGCCACTATAGATGGAATTCTATTAAATAGTTAAGTCTACAAGAGAAATAAATGGAAGCCTTTGAGTAGATATTGTTGGAAAGATGTATTTGGTGAAGGTAGGGAAGGGAAAAATTGAGATGGAATGCCTCACCTACTGGGGATTATTCTTCCAAAGTTAGTTACGCCATTCTAGCTTCTTTAGGGGTGGAAGAACCAAGTTTCCCAATTAACTTGCACTAGAATAAGGCATGTCTACTGAAAGCAAGCATTTTTACGTGGGTGGTGGCTTAGGGAAAATTTCTCATAGGAGGTAGATTTGCCAAATTGGGATTCTATGGTCCAACCAGATGCTCATTATGTCAAGAAGCGAAAGAGACTATAGACCACTTGTTCTTGAATTGCCAATTTTCACAAAGTATTTGGAGGTTACTTTGTGTGAAACTTCTATGGAAATTAGCTATCCCTGATAAACTAATTGATTTTCTTAAGGTTTGGCCAGATCCTCCTAAGAATTCAGTTTTTGGTGATTTATGGGTGTCAAGTCCATCAATGGTGCTATGGGAAATTTTGAAGGAGAGAAATAGAAATATCTTTTAGGAAAAAGAGATGTCAATCCCCAGGTTGTGATGCAAATTTGAGGCCTATATGGTGGAATTATTTAAAGCTAGAGTGGAGGAGTTTAATCAAAAAAAAAGAAATTTCTCTACTTGGCATTCATGGATCTTGAAGCACGAGTTTGGAATTAAAGCCCCTTCTTGTGAAATCGTTAGGAGTGTTGCTTCTATCGAAGAATGAAGCAAGGTTGTTTTTTTGCCTCCTAGTATTGTATGGGAGAAAATAAACTTTGATGGGGCTTTGAAGGGGAATCCTAGCTCCTCTGGAGCTGGATGTATTGTAAGGTATTGTAAAGGATTGATTATGGGAAAATTGGCTAAGTCTCTCCCAATAGGTACAAATATCTTATGTAGTCCTCCATCTTTCATCACTTAGTTGCTCTTTGCATTCTATTTTGGGGAGGATTTTGTTCCCATTGGGTTTTCTCCTTTACCTCGGTTAGTTTAGTTTGAATTGCATTTGTATTTGGGTACCTAAAATGGCCATCAACCGGGACCCATCATCATCATGCATAATCATTGAATTCTTCATGTCCACCCTAAGTTGCACTTATGGGGGGTTGTTAGTGTAATTAGTTAATTATTACACTAACATAAGTTAACTTAGGTGTTAATTAGTCATATTAGTCATAGGTTGCATTTAATCATTTAACAAAGTTGTTGAGATAAGATTCCCTTCTAGAAGATGAGTTGTCTTTTCTAGAACTTATCTCCATCTTGTTATCATTCCCTAGGTAGTTGGTTAGGGTTTCTTGTTGTCACATGAAGTGTGATTTGAGCACTTGACAACATCCTTTGCATTCTAGGTTTAGCACTTGCCTATATAATCAAGAATATGTACTCTTTGTAAAATATCTGATAGATCATTCTATAATATTATTCAGGTTTTAGCTTGCACATATTTTCTCTGAGGGTTTACAGAACATCCTCTTTTTTGTTCTGCATATCTATTGCATGTGATAGGTGATTGCTTGCAGGTGATTCTTGGGGACTGTGAGGTTGAGATTTATCAACTTCTACAAAATAATGTTGCAAAATTTCAAGCCCTTCTTCTTGGATTAGAGCTCTACAGAGAATTATGAGTAATAAGAGTAGTAAATGAAGGGGATTACATGCCGGTGATCAATTCTTTAAGGTCAAAACAAATTCAGCATTGGAAGTTAGGGGAGTTGTTGGTAGTTGCTCTGGGTTTGATTGCTAGTTTTGAGCAAGTAATTCTCAACCATACTTTGAGGGAAGGGAATTCAAAGGCATATATTCTTTCAAAATTGGGAGTTGTCGGTCTGGATTTAAAAGTAATAGGGTCTTGATTAAATATTTGTGGGAGGATGGGTGGGCAACCCTCTAGGCTAGCAGAGGGGACATGGTGGAATAGGCCACAGTGTTAGGTGTGTTGAGGAAGGTGGAGGACAAAGGACTGATGACTCATCAAGGGATGTTCATAGTAATCATGACCTTGAAGCACATGAGGTGATGGGAAGGAGTGGTCACCTTTCCCTAGGCCAGATTATATGTAATTTACCTAGCGTACTTAGTCCTCGACAAGTTCTTGACATGTTTGGAGAGGATTTATTTATGGTGGGTAGCAACAACTCATAACTTTGCATTTATTTTCTTGTGGTTTGGCTTTAAGGTTGACCAAGGTGTTTTTTATCTCTCATTTTATTTTATTTGGTTGTGTATGGTGTTCATTGCTCAGTTTGGGGGTGCTCCGAGCCTAGGTGTCGATGGCAAAGAGATCAAGGATTGTCATAGAGGTTTCAGTGGATGGGTTGGAAAAATTTGGAGTGGATACCCCACCCTGATTTCCTTGAAGTCATTAACGCATCAAACCTCTTTTAGGGAAATTACGAACCAAATACTGAAGAGGATTCTTCAAAATAATGATCCTTTGGTTTTCGTGGCAACCAAAATGATTTTTGGGGTTTGGGTATTTGCATGTCTCTTCTCATTTTCTCGCTATCTTTTTGGATAACTAGGTTGACAAGGCCGAGGAAAAATTGCTTCTTGAGAAGATGTTCCAGGAGGACCTAGTGGAAGGGGTTGACAAGGTGTTGCATGGTGTGGTTATGGGTTGAGGCATTTCGTGTGCCTGTGACTTGGATCTCCTTCACAGCTCGGAAGAAACCCTGAATTTGTACCCATTTCTTCTTGATTTGAGTGGACCGACCCTCATGAAGCATAGGATGATTGCAATGGTAACAATAGAGTTCCTGAAGTAGTTCTTTGGGTTGATGGCAGTCGAGGGTGTGAAATGGGTTAAAGATTCGGAAGCCTTTGCAAAGGCTAACAATTTTATGTAAGTCTAGTTTTAGTTGTGCCTAGTTCTATTGACTAGTTTTTTTCTTTATAATTTTATGGAGATGCTCTGTTAAAGGAATTGGTCCTCTGTTGGCCATTTTGGATAATTTTGGTGTCGGTCGAATGCTTGGTTGGTACGATTGGTCAAGCTTTTACTATTTTTTTTGGCATAATAGTTGGGTTTTTAATGGTGGATTATTACCTGCAATGCGGATGATTGTAGATTGGTATATCTTATTATATCAATAAAATACTATACTTGTGTATCAATATATATATATATATATATATATATTAAACGCAATCATGTTTTTTTTAATTGTTAATCATTTGCAAATATCTTGCTCAGATGAGCGTCAACATGAGAGGAATACTTGATCACACATGAGCACAATAATAAGACTAATGTTAGCTCCTTCCAAGAAACCACCCTAGAAACCACTTATGGAAGACCAAGAGTCATAACCTAAAAATCCACATATTGAGAAACCACTTCCACATTAGAAGCCAACTATGGAAGACCAAGGGTCACAACTTAAAATTCCAAAGTAGATCTCTCTTTGAGATTTGAATTTGGATCTCCAAAATAAAAATTCAATGCTTTAACCAATGAAGTTCAATCCGTTAAACTTTTTATTATTTTTCAATTTAAAGAACATTAAATATTAATAAAAAAATTATTTAATTTTTATTATATACATGATTATATTTTTCCTTTAATAAAAGGATCCCCAAGCTTTTAACTTGCTGAAACATATAGATATTGATCAGTACATACCGGCCCATTAAATAAAGAGTTGAAATATCCCACCACATTAGTATGTAATAGATATTAGATTCAATGCATATATAAAGGTTAGACATAGCACATATATAAGTGTCTCTTATTGTAAATATCCTTCAACGACAGATAGTTTATCAGTTAAACCAAATACATGGAAGTGAACTCTCCAGTTCTCCTTGTGAGACATTCTCTTCGGAGGATTCTTAGGAACTTTTCGTTCATACACCAAAACTTTCCAAATTGTGAAGGAACATGAATGTTACATACAATCTCATTAGATCATAAATTTGCATGGTTACACGATGTTATGAAAAAAATTGTCTGAGAATTATTTCTAAGATCAGAATCCTCATTGCAGGAAAATAAAGAAACAAAACAGATTTACAGGAGTGCAAAATCAAAACATTATGGCCGGCCGCCGAAGGAAAATAATACTTCGGACCTTTTCGACTGACTCCTGCTCTGAAAACATTAATAGTTTCCCGGAGTCTATTCCTGAATTAAGTTTATTATGTTTTCAAAGCAGGAGCCAGTTGAAAAAGTGGAGGTATAGGGGCATTGCTGAATTCTTCTTCCTTGGGGTTGAAGAGGAAATTCACTAAATTTTTCCTCTGCCAGGTAGACTCCATTACTTTGCTTAAATCAGTTATTCAAAGACAAACATTTCGATTGTGGAGATGCCTTATATTGTAAATCTGGGTCTATCTGGGTCGTTACGAATCTAACAGCAAAAATCTGGGCATTCAATAACACATTCCTCCAATTAGCGTCTAATGATAGCCATGCCCCGAACATTCAGCTGGCATCAAATCTTATCGTGCCTCTACCTAAACTAAAAAAATAGAAACCCCTCGGCCTATGAAGTCGAGCTGAATAAATATTGGCTGCCACTGAACGAACAATTATGTATCAAAACTCGAAAAATTAAGATTGGATTTCATTATTTATGTATTCCAACTTGCAGGTAAGGTTACTACTCCTTGCAAATACCTGCAACATTACACTCCATCTTGAATCAGTCGTGATAAAAATATAGAGCACCGAAAATAACGTTGTAGATTTTTGTAACGTTACCATAACTTTATACAGCCTTAAAAACACAATAACTAAAGTTTCAGCGAATCTGTAAATAAGATCACTTCAAAGATCCCCGACAGCGGAAGATCTAATAATCGTATATCAGATATCCCGTAGTGCCAACAATTCAAATGTTTCCATTAAAATACAAATGAATTTCTATCACTATCTTATTCTACTTGATATGTTCGACTGCTGAAATAGACTTTCTTTCTCTTTCGCCTACAATTTCTAACTGTATAATTATTTTATATAATTAAAAATTTCGGGAAAAATGTTTTAGGAGTTATTTTAATCGTTGTCCTGATTTGAAGAGTAGAAAATTTATATTTTAATAAAAAGTAATAATACAATCTGAGAGTAAATTATATTTTTACTTAATAGTCATATATTTATGATCATTTTGTAGGAGTTCAAATATTTCAATTGTTTTGAAACAAACTTTAATTATTTCAGACTTTAACTCATTTTTTTTTAATTGCATAAAACATTAGAATTCACATAAATTTAGATTTTTTCTATTCATACATTATATATAAAAATTAGTTCTTAACAATAATTTTTTTCTTTTAATTAATATTTTATAATTTCAAGAAATATTTAAACATTGCATGTATTCAATTTATTTTTCCTACTAAAATAAATAATACTTGTGAAAAATGGCATATATTCATTTGATTAGAAATTTTACTTACATGTTTTCTAAAATGAGGATTACATCATATATTGATCTTTTTTACTAAATGCCTCAAAATGATTACCAAATTAAATTTTGAACAAAGAATTATAGGTTTCATTATTAGTGAATGCTTTAAAATTGATATCACATCCAAAGCTGAATGAAGAATTGTGTGATTTGTTTTGGGTAAATGCTTCCAAACACATACCATATTTATTGGTGAAGTTATAATCATGGGATAAAATATGGGTAAACACTTCTATACACATATTCAATATAGTATTATATAAATAAATATATCAATTTTCTTTCATAAAAGTTCAAAATGAACTATAAATAAAATGATGGAGATGAAAACAACTCTCAACACAAAACCAAAACATTTAGATTACTCAAACTTCATGAATGATTAACGTAAAAATCGACAAATAACTTGTGTCAATTTTAAAATTGATTTACAATTGCTTACCCATAATTTCTCATATGCAAGTAACCAAATAACTTTTTTCAAAAATGATTTTATGAAAATTACATTAAAAATACTAAGCACTCCATTACCTCTCTGATTTCTAACTCTTCATCTACCTCTACTTGTTCACACAATCACCTTCTTAGGTTTACATTAGCAACTTCAATGACTTTGCACACCTACAACGATGCTCTTGAGCTTCTCTCATTCTTTCAACTCTATGCTTTCTAGCCCTCAACTAATCAAGACCCTATACACCTACAATGATACTATCGAGCTTCTCACTTGCACTTGTTCAATCCATATGTTTAGTCACAAGTTTCCTCATGTTTAGTGATCTGCTTGTGCCCCCAAAACCTCTTCCCACTTCCCTCTCCACCCATAGGTCCTGGTGTGAGCTACCTCTTAATTGACACTCTATCTGCACACTCAGAATCTTTGGCTCTAATACTACTTGATTGAGATGAAAACAATTTTCAAACCAAAACCATAAAATTTGGATTACACAAACTCCATGAACGATTAATACAAAAATCAACAACTTGTGTTAATTTCAAAATTGATTTACAATTTCTTACTCATAACTTCCCATATGCAATTAAAGAAATAATTTTATTCAAAACAAATTTCATGAAAATTAAATTAGAAAAATCAGACACTCCATTGCCTCTCTGATTTCTAACTCATCTCCCTCTACTTGTTCACACAATCAGCTTCTTATGTTTACCTTGGCAACTTCAATGACTACAAACCTGGCAGTTCCATTTCCCATCCATATTCATATGACTTAGCCTTCCTATTCTATTTTTCACAACATGCTACTTCTTATTTTCTTTCTTTGTACTTAGCATTGTCCTTTCATGATCACACGCAACTTTCCATATTCCTCCTCTCAGACACTCACACAGGCCTACCAGTCCCTTGTCTTAACCTGGTTCTTTCAAGGTGTGGACTTCGTCTTAATGTGAATATTTCAAAGCTAGCAACATTTAACTTCCTCTTTTCGCACAACTTCACTAGATCACAAACCTACTAGTATTTTCCAATGTACATGCATTCTTCTACCAACATGACTCCTGTTGTTTTATTCAAACCTTGCCTTATGTAGGTTTATTACATTTCAAATTCTTTAAACCCTCCTATGCCATCCTTCTCCCCCTCATACTCTTTTGTGTGGCACTTAGTCTACCTTCCTAATTTAATTGTGATGAGGAAAGTGGCTGCCCCTAGTGGACATGATCTGCACTTTAAAATTTGCATTATTTAATTATTTTGGTTGCTCCCTATGTTTGATGCGATCATCCCACACACGCTTTCATTCTGCTCAACCCCGATCTTTTCTTAATAGCACATATACTGGCTTCTTATCCTTACGCTCAAACTCTCTCAACCTATTTAATAAAAAAATCATCCTTAGTGCGCATTCCCTCCATGAACCGTTCTGCTTTCTTTTTATTTGAATGTGCAACCACAGTGCACATTTCCTTAACTATCTCTGGCTACGTAGGTACATCCTTCCCTAGCGTGGTTTCTTTTACCAGGCAATCTCTATCTTCTCCTTCCAACCACCACCTCTTCACACTCGTCATGCCATACTTTAAAGTATGTCATTGGATTATGAACGGGAAGATGAAGCACCATTGACTTAGCTTTTTAATCACCCCACCTTTATAAATCTTTTCAAGTGCTTCATTTTCCTTTGGTATTCCATAGAAACGTTCAATTAAGAAATCATAATTTGCAAACATATAAACTCATATTTGTTTTCCACTATGGCATAAATCAATTGGTGCCAACATTATGTCATCCCCACTAAATGGCATATCCATAGAAGAAAAAAGAAATAAATATGTGGTTACACTGATCAATGTGATGCATCCAACAATTGAAAGATGAGTTTGGTAATAACTATTTCTGAAGTTTGAAAACCTGATAAAAGCTTACTATGGCATTTAACTCAATCATCATGTAGCTTGTTGAATTTTCTAGTCAAAATTAAAAAATGATCAAATCTCCAAAACTATTAATTGCTTGATTTCAAAACTTTTCCCATCAATTATGGAATGGAGATTAAACTATGCCTATATAAATGCTTTTCATGAAACCTTATCGAATCTTTCAATTTTTTATTTTTTTTCAGTGACGCAAGATTGTACGTGGACCTGGATGCTCTTGTATCAAAAAGGTCTAGTAAGAAATTTGTGGGCATGGGATCACAAACGTGGTGTCAAGTGATAGAATCACCCTTCTAGACTTTGAACAATCTCCAGCAGACTTTGTTGCTGATAGCCTTACCTCCTTCGCAAAATTCTTCCTCTTCTCTCCATGCCCTCCTCTAGCATGCCTCCTATGCAACTTTCCCTTGCAACCTCCATTCTGTAATTATACCTCGATCATTACAAAGATTCCACTATCTATTGGAATATGTCACAAGGCATTCCTTTGTGCTTCTTGCTCTCAACCAATCAGGACTTTGCACACCTACAACGATGCTATTGAGCTTCTCTCTCACTTCCAACTCTATGATTTCTAGCCCTCAACTGCCCAAGACTTCACACACTCGCAATGATACTTTTGAGATTCTCACTTGTACTTTCTCAATCCATATGTTTAATCAAAAGTTGTCTCAAGTTTCATGATATGCTTGTGCCAACAAAACCTCTTCCTACTTCCCTCTCCACCAATAGGTCCTTGTGTGAACTACCTCTTAGTCAGTGCTCTACCTGCATGCTCAGGACCTCTAGGTCTGATACCACTTGATGGAGATGAAAAAATATTTAACCCAAAACCACAAAATTCAGATTACACAAAATCCATGAATGATTAATGCAAAAATCGACAATAACTTGTGTCGATTCTAAAATTGATTTACAATTGCTTACCCATAATTTCCCATATACAATTAAATAAATAAATCTATTCAAAACAGATTTCATGAACATCAAATTACAAAAACTAGGCACTCCATTGCCTCTCTGATTTCCAACTCTTCATCTCCCTCTACTCATTCACACAATCACCTTCTTAGGTTTACCTAGAGAACTTCAATGACTACAAACCAAGCAATTTAATTTCCAATCCATATTCATATGACTTGACCTTCCTATTCTCTTTTCCATGGCCTGCTACTTCTTGTTTGTTTTCTTTATACTTAACACTTTCATTTCATGCTCACACACAACTTTCCATATTCCTCCTCCTCTCATACACCCACAGAGCCCTACCAGCCCCTTACTCTTAACCCGATTCATTTCAAGGTGTGGACTTTGTCTTAATGTGAATATTCCGAAGCTAGCAAAATTTAACTTCTTCTTTGCCTTCAACTTGACTATGCTCCCTCCTATTGCAACCTAGTATGGTGCCTCATAAACAAGCCTGCTACTATTTTCCAATCTCCATGCAGTCTTTTGTTGTTTTATTCAAACCTTTCCTTATGTAGGCTTATCACATTTCAAAACTCTTTAAACCCTCCTATTCCATCATTCTCTCCCTCATACCCATCAATGTGGTGCTTAGTCTACCTTCCTATTTTATTTGTGATGAGCCAAGCGGCTGCCCCTGGTGGACATGATCTGCACTTTAAAATCTGTGTTATTTGATTATTTTGGCTGCTTCCTATTTTCAACCCGATCACCCCACACGAGCTTTCATTCTTCTCAGCCTCGATCTTTTGTTGATGAACACATACCGCCCTCTTATCCTTGGGCTCAAATTCTCTCAACCCGTTTAATAAAAAAATCATGCTTACCAAGCCTTCCTTCAACGAACCGTTCTCCTTTCTTTTTATATGAATGTCGAACCACAATGCACATTTCCCTAACTATCACAGGCTGTGCAGGGATATCCTTCCTTGGCATGGTTTCCTTTCCCACACAACCCCTATCTTCTCCTTCCAATCACTGCCCCTTCACACTCGTTATGCCATAATTTAAAGTATGTTGCTAGATTATCAATGGGAAGATGAAATTCCATTGACTTGACTTTTGAATCACCCAACCTTTATAACTATTTTCAAGTGCTTCATTTTCCTTTGGTATTCTTTAGAAACATTCAATTTAAAATCATAATTTAAAAAAAAAAAAAAATCATATTTGTTTTCCACCATGCCATAAATCAATTGGATCCAAAAATTACATCCCAACCAAATGCCATATCCATAGAAGAGAAAAGAAGCAAATATGTGGTTACACTGATCAATATGATGCATCCAACAATTGAAAGTTGAATTTTGTGATAACTATTTTTGAAGTTTGAAAACTTAATAAAAGCTTATAGTGGCATTCAACTCAATCATCATGTAGCCTCCCCAATTTGCTAGTCAAAATCAGAAAATGACAAAATCTTGGGAGTTATTAACTGCTTGATTTTGAAACTTTCTCCATCAATTCTAGAATGGAGATTGAATTATGCCTATAAAAATGCTTTTTTGGGTGACGCAAGATTGTGCATGGACCTGAATGCTCATGCATCATAATATATTTTAGTTAACATATCACATTTCAAAATACAAAATACAAAATTAGATTAAAAGTGTTTTCTATTAATTTTATAGTTTACATCTTAATGGTAGTAGAATTGTAATTCAAATGATCAATTTTACTTTAATTTTTTATTTCATTTTAGTAAACTTTTAGAAATTACTTGAATTTTTTTTCACATTCTATTCAATTATAAGAATAGACTCCAATAGTTGAAAACTATTGAATTACCCTAGCCCTAAGAAGATGATATGATATTTCTTATAAATGTCTAGCTCTTCCAAAGAATGCTATTGATTTTTTTTCTCAAGTCTTATGTAATTGATTATTAGGATTTCAAGGAATTAAATTTATGCGATAAAAGAAACTGGGTTAATAGGCTATATAATGAGATCTCAAGATGCACTATGAAATTTACCAAGTTTAGGATGGTAAACCTTTATAGATCTTTATAAAATGATTAATATTAATTACTTTTAGATAACTATAATTGATTAAATAATTCTTATGAGTTTATTCAAGATTATATTAATTGTTGGAATATTTAGAAGATTCAAGAATCTTTGATTTTCAACAATGTTTCCAAATATTTTTCAATCTTCAACTAGACACTTTAAACATAATGAAAAACCTAATTTAATTTGTCATAAACTATACTATGCTATTTTATACATTGAAATGTTAATAGATATCCAAATTTTATAGATTTCATCATTCATAGTTGTATGAGTAGATGTATTTAATGAAATTATAAAATATTTTTATCTCAAAATTTAACTTCGTGAATGAATAAGCAAAAATGAGTTAGAAATTATGAATATTTTTATATTTTTATATATAAAATATATGCATATAACATTAGAGAAATTTAAAATTGATGTATTGTACTTTATTATAACACAAAAAAAAAAAATGTTACATGTTTCAAAAGTTCTCATAATTTCTCATGGAGAGCTTACATCCTCAAATCTATCTCCATTTTGTAAACGGAAATTTTTATATGTAATGTTTCTAGTTTCAACTATGTACATTTACTTGGATTGACATTTCAAATCACACTCAGTGATTCATCATTAGGAAGTGAAAATTTTGAAACGTCAATCCAAATAAATACATAGGAAATTGTTTGTTATATTTTGTAAATGATTATTGTACCACATATCACCTTAAAAATATTTACATACATAGTTGGATTATACAATAAAAAAATCTCCATAGAAACACAAGCATCTAGTAGAGGTTATACAAGTAATATTTAAAATATGTATGGAAAAAAATTATAGAAGATAAATAATGGCATATCCTCTCTATATTTATAAAGTAATATAAATATATGCATTTACAGTAGTACACTAAAAAATGACTCCAAAGATTTTTTCCTCGAGCACTATAATAAATCCAACATGAATTAAATATACAAATATACAAATATTATTTACCTAGAAACTAAAATCTATTTAAATATAAGTCGAAATTATCATCTCATTTCTATATAGATGATTGACTCACATCCTTTAAATTCAGATTTTTAATATAATATGGTTAGTACTTTAAAACTACATGTTTAGTCAAACTTATAAGAATTAGGAGATTGTGGAGATAAGAAACAAGCACAATGAACATTATCAAATATTGTATTTAGTTGAGCCAAATTACAATGAGTAAAAATTATTTCTTATATAGGTAGGGTAGAGGGAATCCATCTATGATGTGGATTGAAAAGTGCCCCATAATGTGGCACAAAGAAGTAGAAATATTTCTTATAGGTTTCAGCCTTAATATCACTTGGAATGTGCAAACCAACAACCTATTTGACCAAGCCTGTAATACCCCTCCGTTTTGCTTTTCGGTTGAATAGTGTTCTGTTCTCTTTTGTTGTACTTTCTGTTAGTACCTTGACTATGGTACTCGACTTCTTTTGATCACTATTTGTAAAGCGATGTTAATGTAATCTTTTGATGTGATGGTATTTTAATATGATGTTAGCTTATGGCATGTTTTGCATTAGCATTATGGATATCCGAATTAATGATGTTATGTTGTGGATTATACTAACATGTTAGAATTGCTAGTTAGTTGCATTGTATTGGTGAAGGGGACGGTATCGCATCACTCGCTTGCAAGCGCCCTGCGATCCCGTGATTTCCTCTTCACGGTGTGTATTTTATGTTGTTCATATTATATGTTGTTATTTACTTGATTTACAGTTTGACAAGTACATGACATCGACTCCACCTGGTTTCACAGGTTTCAGCGTGTCCATGCCAACAGTATTCGATTGGGAGATAGTAGCTAGGATTCTATGTCAAGTTGTCACCCTAGTCTTGTGTGTCATCTGGTGTTGTCAGGTTATGATTGTCTTAACTTTGTTCAATTTGGCCTTGAATTGATTTAAATTGCAAGTTAAATTGGGTGATTTAAATGGCTTAATGCATTTAAGATTCTGATTAATTTAATCCAGAATTATGTTGAAATATAAATTCTTTTATTATTAATTTAATTTAATTAATAAATAATTTAGTCATTGATTAAATCTATTTATTAATTAATTTAATTTATGGGGTTGAAAGAAGTTAATTTAATTATGTTAAAGTTATTGTTGAATTTGTTAAAATTGAAAATAAAGAAAATGCATAAAAAGTCAATTTAGAATTTGAAAATTCAAATTATTTAAAAATTAGATATTTTCCATTTTCTGTTTTTAGGAAGTTATTAGGGTGGTTGTAGGTTTTTAGGGTTGAATCTTTATGTTTAAAAATTTGCTTCAATTTTTGGATGTTCATGGAGTTTCGAAAAAGATTGAATTAGAGGGAGGAAAAATTCTTCAATTTGGTGGGTTTTTGGAAAAAGCTTAGAGAACCTGTGGATTTGAAGGGGGAAGCAAGTCACCATCAGGATCTGCTATCAATTTCCAAAAAAAAAAAAGACCAGGTTCATGTCTTTTAAATGTTTGTTTTGGGTTATTTTTGAATTTTAAATATCAATGATAGAAGATCATGTGGGAAGGATTCTTGAATTTTGTTGTTTGTATGCTTTTGAAACTAAGATGAAATCTTGTTCTCCAAATTAGCAAGAGAACCCCTCAAAAAGGAAAGAAAAGAAAACATATGCTTCAAAAATGATGTTTTGAGTGCAATTGCTTGTTTCATTTATCCTTTTATTTTCTGGTTCCTCAATCTATTATGTCCAAAAGAAAATCAAAAATGTATATATGTATTTATATATATATATATATATATGGATACATATATATGTATATATATATATACACAATTGTTCTTTATTTAAAAGAAAAAGGTTATTATTGATTAAATCTGAATTAAAATGGGCAGGTTTTCATTTTAATGAAATTGCATTTTTTTTAAAAAGCAGGTCGCTCTTTTGTATGGTTTTAAAATGTTAAATAAAAATTTGGGAGGCCGTTGGGGGGCTCAACCCCCGCCACGCCCCATGGGAGGTGGGCAGAGGGAGCCGCGCCCAGTGCATCCATCCACACTCCCCACTCCCCACTCCCCCTTGCTTTAGCACTGATCGCTACCCTGCGGACGATTGTGTTTACACACAGTCACCCCTATTAATGGGGGTCGACTGTGTGTAAACACAGCCGCCCACTGTGTTTGGGCCCGCACGGCAAGGGAGGTACGTGACTCCTTTTTGTCCTTTGACTTATTTTTAATTTTTTTTTTTTGTTTTTTTGTTTTGTTTTTAGTTTAATATTATTTTAATATTATTAATATATATATATATTTATAATATTAAATATTAATATGTATATATTAATATTTATTATTATGATATATAATATTTTAATATTAATATAATATAATATATATTATTATTATTATTAACATTATAATATTGATATATTTTAATATATATTAATGTTTATAATGTTTTAATGTTAATATAATATATATTAAAGGGATATTTTGTAATCAAATAAATAGTTGTGTATTAAGTAATTAAATATGCAAATTATTTGATATATTTGTATTTGGAAGGGTTGGGTAATTTGTTTACATGTTAGATAACTCATTTTGGGGATAATAAATATTGATTTAAATCAATGGGTTATGCTAAATGTTAAAGTGAAAATTTATATTATGAAATGTTAGTGAGTTAGCACTTGAAATTTTAAGGCATAATTGTAAAGTCAAATATAAGAATTTAAGGAAATGTGGTTAGCATTGTATTTAGTTAATGTTTTAATTTGCGTTAAACTTATCATAACTTCTAAATGTTATATTTTGAAACGTAGAAAGATACATGAATACTTTTTACCATTGAAACAATTAATGTAATTAAACATTTTATTTGAATATTATCATTTGTCTAGAGGAGACGTATTTAATTCAATTTTATTAACACAATAAAGTGTTGAATTTTAGCATGAGGACATGGATTTAGAATATCCAAAGAAGATTTAATTCTCATTTTGACTTTTATCTGTCCTTGTCATCACTTGGGAAATTTGGTCATTGCATTGGACAAGGCTTCTAGTTGAGTTTTCTGTTTCGTGAGTTGTCGGTTTGTTATGTCATTTTGTCTTGTATTCCTTGGATAGTGCATGAAGTTGTGTCTATGTTAGTAGCCGATTTTCACGAACGAGGACGTTTGTGCCTCTTGAGAAAGGAGAGGATTTTGTAATGTGTGCCTCCTTGTCAGGAGTGGTCAGGAGCAGTTTTGTTACCTTGTTACCTCCAGTGTTTGGAGAGGGTTTTGAACTTAGGTTGCCTCCTGAGAAAAGTGTGGCCATAATACCTGGTTTGTTACACTTTGTACCCTTGAGGTTTGGATGGTATATGTGTGTTGTCAAGTAGAAGAGTGGCTTTCATAGGGGCCAGAGCCTGGAAGAGGTAAGATTGGGTAACCTTCAGAAGTGGTATAATTAAGTGATAACTAAATCAATATACTTAGAGTTTGGGTAGTACTTCACACTAAAAGATAATTATCCCTCACTCATAGATCCAAGTGCTCGATTAGGCTTGGAATGGGTGGAAGGCCGGTAACGACAAGGTCATCTATCTTGTCTGTATGAAAGGTATTTGATTCCACATTAGTAAGTATGAGGTCCAATGATCGATTAGGGCCACCATCTTGACTATTAGTGTGGGTAACTCATGATGAGCTATGTGATGACACTCTGTCTAGGACAACAATTGACCTTTGATTTTGCTTCAGTAGGTATGAGGTCCAATGATCAATTAGGGCCATCATCTTGACACTCAGTGTGGGTAACTCATGATGTGCTGTGAGATGGCACTTTGTGTGACCATAGTTGGTACTTGTATATTGTGGGTATGGTTTCCGTAACATACCTGATGTGACCATAGTTGATGTTTGATTATGTGGTATGGTTCTCGTAACATACTTGTCCTGCTTTATTTCTGGAAGCATCGTGACCATGCAGTGTTGTACTTGTGTTGTACTTGCATGTATTTGAATCGTACCTTGGGATGTACATGTGAGGTTCATGTGTTTGGTTGTTTCAGTTTGGTTCAGTTATGTTATCCTGTGTCTAGAGGTAGATTATCTTGACTAGGATTCCTGGTTACTATCTCCTAGCATGGGGGGTGGGCCTTTGGGTTCCACTTGGTTGGGTGGCATGTACCTAAATCCATTGGGTTCTATCTTCATGTTCTTGTGGATGAGACTTCCAATTGGAGAGCTCGTGGATTTCAGTATCAGTTCTTGCTTTATTTCATCTAGTTGATCTTGTATTACTTTACCCCTCAGTTGTTATCGAGGTGGAAGTTGTAATTGTAATCTCATTATGTTATTGGGCCTACCTCATTCAGGGAATGAGTGTTGTAATATTATTGTAATGAATGGATTAATGCAATGGGAAGTTATCTTTATGCTTGATGTAATTCATCTCATTGGATGTATGTGCTTTAATTATTAATTAATTGAATAACATGGTTTAAATCATGTTTTTTGTTGAGGTTCTATAAACCTTTGTCTGGTAACCTTAGGGGTTGTTGGCATTAGTTAGCGAACTTTCTTATTAATTATATTTCTAAAAATAAATTATTTTGTTTAAGTAGTTAAATACAACTTCCTCTAGGGTTGCATGGCGGGGTGTTACAAAGTCATCAAACTTTATGCCAAGTTTTGAGTGAACTTTGAGGTGAGATGGAAATTCTTCCAACCTCAAAAAGGTAGCACATGAGTTTTATCAAAAAAGTGGCAACCTCTAGAGGTCTAAAAGGTTGCACTTTCAATTAGTCAAGATGTCGTCTAACCTCATTAACCTAAGTACACTTAAGTATAGTGAATAGATAAATTATTCACTCTAATACCCCCCTTAAGTGATACTTGCTGATATCAAAAAAGTGAGAATAGATAGAAATGGGTCCTAGATAGATGTCATTTTAGGTACCCATGTACAATGCATTATCTCTCAAATGGAGAAAAGGGAGAAAGCCTAGTGGGAACAAAAATCCCCTCGAGAAAAAGAGAATTAGAAATATTTAAGACCATCTAAAAAGATAGCCCATGATGGTAGGAAAATCAAGATCATGCAATAAGACACCAAGTTGTAAAGATCATGCAAAGTACATTCAATCAATGCAACATAAATGCAATGAACACAAGATAAATGATATTGTTTAATTATGATTCTTATGTTTACAAATGAACTTGAACTGAAACCAAATTAATCTAGATTTTAATTCAATGAATGAAACAAAAACTAAATAATCTGAAATGAAGATCTAACAACAACAAACAAAAGCACAAAATCAATTTTTTTAATGCTGTAAAATACAATTTCAAGTCTCACAGGACTAAATCACCTAGAGGGGTGTATGAGTCCCAATTAGGGTTTTTGAAGGGTTCAAATATTGAAAAACACACAACACAAAATTCCCATAAATAGGTAAAACAACCTATACTAGGACTAAATTTCTTAGAGGGGCGAATGAATCCCAAATGAGGCTTTTGACACTAAATTCGACTAATTCTAGGTGAATTTTATTGTCTCTAAGTTGTACATTGTTTATACTGTATGCAATTACAGACTTCAAATGAAATTCAATGATGCAAGAGGCCAAAAAGAAACTTATATGTACTTTCACTAATGCAGATTTAATAGCCCTAAAATAAAATTAATTAATGCAAGATCTAATGCAAAGTTAATGTAAGCTAGATCTAGGACTTAAATGCACTCCAAATCAAAAATAAATGGTTCAAAGGTCAATTTCACTAAAATGAACACAAGGAAATAGGGTGTGCCCAAATTTGAGGAGATGGATAGCTTAGGGGACCATATTTCAGTCTTATTTCATTCAAGGAAACTATAGAGATCTTAACCTAATTATTGAAATAGGAAAGGATATGGATGCAAGGTCTCATTGGGTGTGATTAAACAAAAAGGGGGGTTCACCACTAAGAAAATGCTCCGAAAGAAGAAAATGTACATTATATGCAAATCTAGCTATGTAACATAGGAAATGAAACTCAAAATTAGAATAAACAATTGGAGATAAATAGAGAGGTACCTGAAAAAATGAAGATGTCTGAAACAAGGTCCATAATTCTGAAATTATTTTTGATGTGAATTGGGACTCATACACTAGGCTGGGTAATTTAATCCTAGTTTAGAATTTCAGGTTGAATCTACAATCTGCAATAGGTAAACTAGGATCTACATGAAATGATTGAAATGTGGTATAGGATCATCCCACAATGTTGGTTTACAATTTCTGGGAGATTCTAATTTTTGCTAAAATCACATATTTTTAGAAAATATAACGATTTAAGACTTAAAAAAGTTCCATTTAAGGATTCCATTTGAAGAGGGTTTTATCAACCCACCTTAGATAAAAACCCCCTTGGATAGAACTCCGCTAGTTTTAAACCATACCTATAACGAAGTCTCCTTTACACCTATCAAAATGTTGATAAAAACCCACTTTTGATTTATCTTTTCAGGGATCAAATGAATTCATTTAAATTTATTTTTTTATAATTATGTAGTCCTTATTATAAGCTTCCCAAAAATTATAATTTTAAATCAATTTAATTTAATTATTATATTTATTTTGTATTTCTTGTGAATATAGGTTTTTCACCAAAAATCAAGTTCTCTATTCTACACATGTGGAAAAATATCTGGTTATCAAAATTTTCTTTTGAAAAATAGTAGTGCCCTAGATATTAAACTCTTTTATCCAATTAAAAAATAAAAATTGAATTTTGATACATACAAAAAAAGTTATATTATATATAGTCTGCCTATGTCTAAGATGTAATTGGTTTGACTTCAAAACTTAGTTAAGGAAAAAAATGTTCAATAAAACACTATGAAACCAAATGAAAGTGCTAGATATCATAGTTAGAAATCTAAATTAAAAAAAAAAAAAAATTATTCTTAATGGAAAAAAAGGTTATGTTGTATATGGTGAGCATCACTCCTTAAAAATGGTGTTTACTGAAAAAAACTAGTTTTTGAAAGAGATGGAAAAAGAACTGTAATTTGATTCCAAAATTTTTGAAAAAAATATATTTAGAATCTATAGACAAAATGTTAACAATCACTAGTTTGCATCATCTTGAAATTTCTCATGGTTTAGCCGCTATAGGTGCCCGAAAGTGAAGATTTAGTTAGAAAAAATCAGTTCAGTGTCCAGTTTGGCCAAAAATTGTAAAATAGTATTATGGGATCACCCTATACTGGGACTCATATGCGCAAAGTAGTGATTTATTCCTAATATCAAGGTTTTTCTAAAACTCTGATATCCTATAGTAATCTCCTATAGCTACTCTCATGTCTGATCTTTGAGTCTAAAACTTTGAATTCTTCCCTCTAGGTGAGTTTCCATGAAGATGACAACTTGTTGACAATTTTTATAGCTTAGTCGTCAAAGGATCCTCAAACTCAAATCACCTAGATCTGCAGTCACACATGTAGTGAGATAAAAATGTTGATTTGTTAGTGGATAGGGGTTTCCTTGGTCAAACCTTGTTCTGGTAATCAAACCTTGAAATGAAATGAAATAACATGAAGGAATGATGAATGAACAATATGGAAAATTGCAACCCACCAAACCCTTGGAATAAATGCTGAGATCTTGTATGAAATAGCTATTATGGATGTAGATCTTGACTATTGATTGAATTCTATGGATATTGACTTAAATTCTTGCTTGAATCATGAAATTCCTACATCACAAATGTTAGCTCAAAAACACACATGATGCATGATGACTTTGGCATGATGCTTGAATCTTGAATATAGTTCCAAAATGATTGATAATCGGCTCTTGAAGGTTGTTGAATGCTTTTGATCTCATAAAATTTCTATAAGAATGCTCTCTTGAAAATCTTAGGTCACACTTTCTCATGAAATTTGCTAGGTGAAAACTAGGTGAAAAAACCTTGTATTTATACTTGTTTATGCCAAATTTCCTGAAATTACAACACTACAAGCTGACATCAGATCTAGGAGAATAAAGTACCACCAAGAATTGAATTCAAAATAGGTCCAAGCTAAAGTAGGACTCATACACCAGTTGGGGGGTATGAGTCTTAGTAGCCCAAGCTTGGGACAAAAATTTCAAGAAATGTTAAGTTTTATGCCATATTCAGGATCAAGCCCCAAGACTTAGGTGGGACCCATATGCCCAAAGTGGTGTATGAGTCCCATATCACTAAATCTGGAACACACAACCCAAAATCATTAAATTATAATTGGTAATTTATGCAATTTTGGGATTATCCTTAGAGAAATGCATTAAATAAGGCTTGTGGATGCAAAATAGGACCAAATAAGGCATAAAGAAGCCCAATTTTAGCAGGGAGGGCCCAACAAGTGTGAAAAATGTAAAGGGATACATTTTTCTACACTACAATAATAGAAATCCTAATTTGAGATTTCAACATACATTAGAGATTGCATAATTCATATTTGGATGATTAGATATCTTTAAAGTAAAATTATAAAATTAATTTATCTTAAACTTTAAACAAACTATATATGAATAAACAAATATGAGTGAGAAATTATGAATATTTTGATATTTTATTCATAAAGTATATATGTAAAAAAAACTTTAGAAAAAGAAATTGATGTCTTGTATTCTAATATAGAAATGAAAAAAAATAATTATATATGATTTCAAAATGCTTCATAATTTAATACTTTCTCATGAAGAGTGTACACCCTGAAATATATCCCCATTTATTTAAAGATAAGTCATTCTTAGATATTTTTTATACATGATTATTGTCCCACATATTATCCTAAACATATTTTCAAATACTTTGGTTGAATTAGATATTTCAATCTTATATCCTTTGAATTGGCGTATATTATGGAATTCTAAAAGTAAGACCGAGTATGAAAACTATCAAATCCATAGTTTTAGAAAAAAAATCATGTATTACCCAAAGTCAACATAGTATTATGACACATGTCTTCAGCTTATAGAAATATATTCTAGTAATAGATTATGCTAAGTTGCTAAGTATAATTATTAAAGTGATTTGGTGAAATTAAATTGACAAAATTGAATTCATGAAAAAATCCATTTGTAAGGTTCTTGGTATGATACTAACCCTTTAAATTTGTCCAAGTTATCTTAAAGCTTTATAGTTCCAAAATAGGAATATATTCAAGTTAATTGTCCTTTCAATTCTAGTAAACCATGTCATGGAGGTGACTTTGAACTTGTTGTGGTTGACCATGATTTGTTATTGAGAAGAATGTTTGAAAAAAAATGGCAATGTAGTTGGTATGCTAAATTGGTGTATCAAAGCATGATTAAAATTTTGAGTACCTAATGGGACATAAATTTGAATGCTTTTGAACAACATAAAGTAAATATAAAGAAAAACCAAATTCATATAGTCATTAAAATAGTGCAAATAATCAAATCTTCAAGGCTTGAATTCAAAATTTGAGATGGTAAATGTATGTTTAATTGCTTAGTTATAAGGTATTATAGTCGATAATGAAGAGAAAAATAAATTTATATAAGGTGATTATAGAAAAACTATGAATAAACCACCAAAATCAATTATGGAAGAAGTAATTCTCACTCCCCAAGAGTTGAGAGATCGAAGACCACTAAGGCAAGATGTAGATGAGGAAGAAATAGATGGTGAGGAGAGTTATGAATGTATAATGTAGCACACAAAAGAAACAAGGAAAAACTAAAGGGATCATACAAAGGATGGCTTATGACAATGAAAATATTATGCCCAAAATTCAATAGACCAAGCTAATAAATATGGATAATGATATTAAAAGAAACATCTTTAGAGAGATCTTTCTAAAATATTCTCTTAATGATAAAGTTTAAATTTTGTGAGTATTAAAAATAAAAAAAATAAAAAGCTTCAATTATTTTACTATTGTCTTATTCTTTTCTTCCATATTATTCTATATCATTGCTTATTTTGAATAGAAAAATTTCTGTTTTTTATATCAAATCCATAAATTAATTATAGATTAATGACCTTCAAGTTCATAAAAAGATGAATGCAATCGATAAATATATGTCATATTAGAATCAATCATAAAGATTTTAATTAAATTTTTACCCTTCAACATTCAATTCCATAACAACCTCCTTGTACACATTTGAAAGATATATATTTTTTTTTATAAGATATTTGAAATATTCATTAATATAATGAAATTATTTATATGAGATTTTTTTTCATATCTATATATATTGCCTCCTAGACATCACTACTACTAGTCTAACAATCAATAGATAGAAAATTATAATATAACATATTAATAAAATATACTTTGATGTAGGAAGATCAATTTTCATTTTGATTGAACATATATATCATGTAAAATTATTCGTGATGAACTTCATAAGTATTGATAAACTCTATTAAAATAAGCATTCAACTATTTAATATTTTATGATTAAATATCTCATTATCATATTCAAATTATAATATTAATTAACATATCAATAATTACAACACATGTAAAATACATAAATATTAAATACAATCATTTTGATAAATTTACTTTCTAAAATATTTAAAATTAATTATTGAATTTTTTATTTAAAAAAATATTAAATATTAACTAAAAATTCTATTTTAATTTTTATTATTATATTTATCCTTTACTAAAATGATCTAAAGCTGAAACATATAGATATTGATCATTATATACCAGCACATTAAATAAATAGTTTGAAATATCCCACCACATAAATATGTAATAGATATTAGACTTAATGAATATATAAAGACCAGATATAGCATATAAAAAATAAGAGTTTCATATTGTTAATATCTTTCAACGAGGAGTATTTTATCAGTTAAACCAAATACATCCAACCGAACTGTCTAGGATTCTTACGAACAAGACACTCAAACCTTAACAACAAACCAAAACATCCATTTTTTTCTCAGTCCTTTTTATATTTCGATGATGTATCATAAAGTATCATTCTAAATTAAGAATAATCTTACACAATTGAATCTGAAAATAACAGAAAATTATGGGTCGGGTGCGGCAATGTTTGACATGGAGTAGAAAACGTGGGTAGAGGAACAACACCGTCATATGAGCGACCTGAAGGCAGCATTGCAGGCACATCATCCAGACAACGACCTCTTAGTTCTGGAAGAGCATTGCTGCCAAAACAGATTTCAGACAAACGGAGAAATCAGGCGGAGAGATTTGAGAATGGCGAGGAGGCAGTGGAGCGGCTGGCGGCGGAAAATGCTATGCTCATTTTCAGCGTCACGTCCTCTTGCATGTGCCATGTCGTGAAGAGGCTGCTGTAATCTAACGAATCCCTGTCAGAGCCCTCAATAGAATGTTGTCATTCGCGATTTCCTCCCTCCACAGATCGCTGTTACTCAAATCTTTGAAGCATTGAACGGAATCCTGATAGGCATTGGTGAATTTTAATTCCTTGGGGTTGAAAAGAAAACTCGTATGTTTTCTCCTTCGCCCAGTAGCCTCCATTACTTTGCTTAAAGCAGTTATTCAAACACAAACATCCCGAGTGCGGAGAACCCTTATATTGTTCCCCCTGCCAATTCTTAGTTATTATCAAATATGTGTAAATCTGGGTCGTTACGAATCTGACAGCGATAATCTGGGCATTCAATAATATATCAAAGATTCAGCTGGCATCAAATCTTAACGTGCGTCTCGCTAGCATAAAAATTTAGAAAACGGGGAACTTGGACAGTTGAGCTGGGTAGATATTGGCTGCCACGGAATGGATAACTGTGAATCGAAATTCGAAAAATCAAGTTTGGATTTCATTATTTATGTAAGATTACTCCTTCCAAATGTCTGCAGCATTACAGTCCATCCCGAATAAGTCGTTATAAAAATATTGAGCGCCCAAAATAACACTGTAGATTCTTGTAACGTTTCCATAACTTTATACCGTCTTAAAAACTCAGAAACTAAGTTTCAGTGAATATGTGAATAATATCACTTCAAAGATCACCGACAGCGGAAGATCTGATAATCGTATATCAGATATCGCGCAGTGCCGACTATTCAAATGTTTCCAATAAAATACAAATGAATTTATATCACTATCTTATTCTACTTCATATGTTCCTAGTGCTGAAATAGACTTGCTTTCTCTTTCACCGACAAATTCGAACTATATAATTATTTTATATACCTAAAAAAACAAAAAAGTTTAGGAGTTATTTTAATCGTTGTCGTAATTAAAAGAGTAGAAAATTTATATTTTAATAAAAAGTAACTAGCACTTGCACTTCAATAAGGTGCAATATTTATGTCCATAGGTTGAGCCCATATTATTTATGATCATGAAAAGCAGTAGATGGCATTAAGAAAGTAGTGATCTATCTCGTCTATCCCTCTTTACCTCTCCCTCCCTCCCTGCCCCCTTCTCTCTCCCTCTTGCTCTCTCCTTCCCTCTCTATTTCTCTCTATATCACATATCCCTCTACCTATCCCTCCCTCCATCCTACCTAGTTCTCTCTCTCTTTCTTTCCCTCTCTACTTCTCTCCTTCTCCCACTTATTCCTCTCTACCTCTCTCGTTGTCCCCCTCTAATTCTCTATATCTCCCCTATCCCTCTCTACCTCTACCTCCCTCCCCCTCTCTCTCTCTCACTCTCTTTGGCTCTCTCTTTCCTTCTCTACTTCTTTATATCCAACCTCTCTCTCCCTCCCTATCTTACCTCCCTTCGTCCCTTTACCCTCCTCCTTGCTCTCTTTCTCTATACTTCCCTCTCTACTTTTTTCCCTCCACTGTCTTTCTCTCTCTTTCTCTATCCTTCCCTCTCTACCTCTTTACCCTCCTCTCCCTCTTTCTCTATCCTTCCCTCTCTACCTCTTTACCCTCCTCTCTCTCTTTCTCTATCTCACCTATCCCTCTCCCACCATCCCTCCCCCCTTCTCTCTCCCTCTTACTCTCTCCTTCCCTCTCTATTTCTCTCTATATCACATATCCCTCTCTACCTATCCCTCCCTCCATCCCACCTATTTCTCTCTCACTCTCTCCTTCCCTCTCTACTTCTCCCCCTCTCACTTATTCCTCTCTACCTCTCTCTCCTTCACCCTCCAATTCTCTATATCTCCCTTATCCCTATCTACCTCTCCCTCCCTCTCACACTCTCTTTGGCTCTCTCTTTCCTTCTCTACTTCTTTCTATCCCACCTCTCTCTCCCTCCCTATCTCTATCTCACTTATCCCTCTCTACCTCCCTTTGTCCCTTTACCCTCCTCTCTCTCTCTCTCTTTCTCTATCCTTCCCTCTTTACTTCTTTTCTCTCCTTTCTCTCTCTTTATCTATCCTTCTCTCTCTACTTCTTTTCCCTCCTCTCTCTCTCTCTCTATTTCTCTATGTTTCCCTCTCTACTTCTTTACCCTCCTCTCCAATTCATTCCAAAAACAACACTTCCTATACAACTTTAGTTTTCAATCTTTCTATTTGTTTATTGTTTGGATTTTATGACATAGTACAAATTTTATTTTTATTAAAAAATTATTATATTATTTTATTTATTGTATTTAAAGAATCGTTTTTATTTTATTTATTATATAAATTATTTTATCTTTTTATTTACTTTATTTATTTATTTTTATAGTATACATAAGTTTTTTTTGTAGTTAAATAGTTATTCTATGTATATATATATATAAAAAAATTATTATATTATTTTATTTAAAGAATCATTTTTATGTTATTTATTTTTATTTGTTTTTATTTATCTATTTTATTTGTTTTTATAGTATATATAATTTATTTTGTAGTTAAATAGTTGTTTAATTTATTATATACATTTTATTTTTATTAAAAATTTCTTATATTTACATATGTCTAAATTTTACTTTTTTATAAATTTCTTATTTCATTTGAGTAGGACAATTTTAAAAAAATAAAATCATATATTATTTATTATTACAGTTAAAAAAATTTTGCTAAATTTATAAATTAAAATTTTGAAAAAAAATCATTCAAGAATAATTTAAAAAATCTAAATGCATATACTCACATCCCACCTGATGTTATGTCCACCATAAATTCTACCAAAATAATTTAATTCAAACACTAAATTATAATCTAACTTATACTAAAAACTTTCTTCATAAAAAAATTAAAACAAAATTATAATTGATTTCTGAATTTATTTAAATACTCTATCTACTTTTAAAATTAAACACATTTCAAACTTGTATTTTATTCAAAGGAAGAAAAGCCAACATAATTTAAAATTTCTAAGACTCCTTTGAAAACAACCACTGAACCCATTATAAAATCCATGAAAATGTATAAATTTACACATTGTATTGTTGAAATTTCAACGTCAACTCATATCAATATTTTAGGTACAAAGCTTTAAAAAAATATTTCCTTAGAGAATTTCGAGGCAAAAACTTTTCCTATTACTTTATTGTGTTCCTCACGAGGCCCTATTATTTGGAGAAATTTACGGAGCAAGGTCACGTCGAGTTGGGAAATATGCAGCACCACGAAAAATCGTTGCCGGGCACCACTGAGGTTTCCGACATGAGACTGTTGGAAATTCCCGTGGGGTTCCCCCACTATAATAGCCTATCGGCTAAATTATACAATCTGAAAGTAAATTGTATTTTTACTTTATAGTCATATATTTATCATCATTTTGTAGGAGTTAGAATGTTTCAATATTATTCATTGTTAATTTATTTTATATTTTTTTTTTTTTTTCCATATTTTTATTGATTTTATCTTTGTTTTGAAGCAAAATTCAATCTTCTATATTTTATTTTGTTTCTCTTTAATTAAATGAAATATTTGAATTTATATAAGTTTAGATTTTTTCTATTCATATCTTACACAATATATATAAAAATTAATTCTTAAGAATAACTTTTTTCTATTTTAATAAATTTTTTATAAATTTAAGAAATATATAAACATTGCATATATATTTTTATTTTGTTTTTACTAATATAAAAAAATAATTTGAAAATTGATATATATCCATTTGATTGGAAATTTTATTATAAATGTTTGAAGACTTGACATTTACTATAAATCAACTAATATTTAATATCTACTCCTACTAAACTTATGAGAGTTACCTCATATAATTGATCATTATTACTAAATTCTTCCAAATGTTTCTCAAAGTCAATATTGAATAAAGATTGTATCGTGTGGGTTAGTTAAAACGTATAAATAACTGATAAAACAACACAGAATCAATGAAACATATTATATTAGAGAATCTAAATGACAAATCTAACTGAATTGAAATGAATAAAATTCTCTAAAACTGTCCCATTGTTCTCTATTGTCAAGGATTCATTAATACATAATGGCTCTTAGATTGTATATGCACTATGACTATTAGAATGACAACCTAAAGAACAAGATGCAAGAAATGTAGTAAATCTATTCCTACATGATGATTGATAAAATATATGAGGTGTTGTTATCAAAATGATGTTGTGATATTGTTGATGAAAGTGATATGAAAATGATGAAATGAAACTATAGAAAGAAAAATGCAGATAATGCTAAAGCCATGATTCTAAACTAATATGCTTCTAATTGTTAATTACTAAATGCTAAAATTCTCACAAATTCTTAAAAGCTCTAATAGAATTTTTGCACAGTAAGTTTTCTCAAAGTTGGGATACATTTGTTTTAGAATGAGGCTATATTTATAGATTTTCCAAGGAATATTGTGATGTGGCAGTAACAAATGGTTTGGATTTAATCTAGATAAATGAAGGGTGGAGGATGAAGAAGATAGAGAGAAATAAGGAGAATGTTCCCTTGTGTGAAAATAATTTGCCAAGTGTAGAGGAGAAGAAATGAAATAGAAGAGCCAAGTGTCTCAAGTTTGTTTCAGCATTTGTTGAGGATAAATATTCAAATTAAATATTTGGAATATTTAATTTATCAAGCCACATGATGAAGTGGAAAGGGGAAAATTTGTAGACATGCAACTAAAATTAAATTTAGGATTTGATTTTCTTGAGAGGAAAGATAATTAAATAAAACAAACTATTGAAATTTATTTATTTAATTAAAATTAGAGGAATGTGATTTTTGATAAGAAGAATTAAAAAATGTGAACTATATAAATAAATTTAGAATTTATTTATAAGTAGTCAAATTAAAATATTTCTTAATTAAATAACTCATATTTAATTAATTAGATTATCCAGACCAATTTTAGGCATATACATTTTTTCCCTCTTTGAAGTGATGTGTTTACACACAATGCTTCAAAGAAAAATCTGTTGATGGTGCTAACAATTTTTTTTTATGTGCCTCAAAAGCTGAATTTCGAGGGATGATGGTTATATGCCCCCTAGGGAGATAAATCGATCAATTTTTTAATTTTAGGATTTTTTGATGATTTTAATGATTTTGTGATGATTTGATGATAATTTCAAAGTTTTATAATGCCAAGATGATTTAACTCCCCAAAAATGATGTGAATCCTGCCCCTCTGATAAATTGATTAATTAAGGCCCCTTTGAAAAATAAAATATATCAATCCCATTAAATTCCCACTTAGTTACCCTTTAAAAGTTAAAAATAGGTGAAATGAAATTCATTTGTGCATTTGGATTTTGAAAAATTGGAGTGATTGAGCAACTTTTTAGCAAATTTTGCAAGATGGTGATTGTGATCTAGACCCACCAATTTGAGCGTGCGCGACATCAAAACCGCCCAACCGCGTGTGGACCTCTAGTACGTACCCCGAAAACCTCATAAATTTTTATTCTCATTTTTCACACGTTTTTCATGTTTTAAATTTGGATTTTTATGCTTTAGTGCATCGGGAACCCAATGTAGCACATCGGGTCATTGTTATAGTGCATAGGCTCAAACTTTTAGCACATTTGGTCAATAATGTAGTACATCAATATTTTTAGCACATTTAGGTCAAGATATAACACATCTGATGAATGATGTAGCACATATAGAGTTGGAATGCATTTAGGACATGATTTAGCTCATTTAGTGAGAATTTTAGCACATATGATCATATGGTCCATTGGTGCCATGAAATGGTGCATTGACGAATTTAAATGGCACATTCATATATTTGGTGCATTGATAGACTATTTTAGCACATTTGTGAGGTTTTCTAACACATCCATATTTTTAGCGCATACAAGCACTGTTCTAGTGCATTCAGACCAGATTGATGAAATTTTGATTAACTCCTTGATTTTGATGATTTTCAATCACGTCAACCTTTAATTTGATGTTTTTTGATGATGTTGATAGATTAGATGATGATTGATCTCATGATAGGTAAGATTCAATGATAGGATGATGATAATTGACCTCATTATAGGTGAGGATCAATGACAGATTTATGATGATTGGCCAAATGATTTTTGAGGATCAATCATAGATGCTCGCAAGATGTGATCAAAATCTCATTAGAGATAATTGGATTGATAAGTTGATTGATATTGAATGACTGATAAGATTGTTGATTTGTGATATATTATGATGGTAGGGGCCTTCATCAGTCCTGATGTCGTGGGAGCATTTTTTTAGGACCTAGGATTTGATTCCACATCTAGATTAGGCTGATCTAAATATGATTGGATGATTCATATTGACTTTATTGCTTGACATGCCCCATCATAGGATTAACAAGGGACTTCTAATTGCTTTGGTAGAGAGATGGCACATTGATCATAACACCTTTCACTTGCCTAGTAATGAGATGATAGTCACACCAGAGGATGTTTACTAGACTTTGAGGATTCTTGTTGTTGGTGATTTGGTTGCATATGATTCGACTAAGCAGGGAGGAACTGATGCACTACAAAGAGTTTTCAAGGATGAGTAGATTTATGGCTACAAGAACCCATGGAAGGATATGGTTGGTTCATATGCAACACTGCCATGTATTCTTGCTAGATTCGTTGGAGGATTTCTATGTCTTGATCGCAAGTCGAAGGGACTCTTAGTTTGATGAGGCTCTACATTAAAGAGAATGATCACACAAGGGAAATGATATGCTTGGGAATCCTACATGCTTTCCCATTTGTACCATGATCTATGTAAGGTTTTCTACCTTAGAGCATCCAGTTTATCAGTTGGGGTTACATTGTTACAGATATGGGTGTGGGAGGATATAGTTGTCATACAACCTATTGCAAAGAGACAATGTCTAGTTAGGAGGCCTTACATTCATGGGTATATAGGTCTAGTTATCCAACATAAGTTGGGAAAACTAAAATACTCGAGGAGAGTTCTAGATGATTTGGATACCGTGACATGGATGCCCTACATAGGCTATGAGTAGTGGCTAGAGGATGACATAGAGATGCCATATGTGTTCACTGCTAGATATTTCATCGGGAGGAAACCATTCATTATTGAGAGATTTTGTCTTGGGAGAGTGTTGAGATAGTACAAGCTACTACAAGGTATGCCCCAAGGAGTTGCTCATTATGAATGGAGATGACAAGAAATTCTAGAATGGGGGCTTGTTTTATCATATGACGCAGCATGTCAGGAGTACTTTGGGTTACAATGAGTGATATGGGAGTACCATCCGGAGATCATAGAGTCTACTTTATCATAGGAGTATGCACATTAATTCTTCTCATATCGCTTCCCATGGATATCAAACCCAAATGAGCCCGTGCTTTTATTGGATGATGAGTTGGGACCGAGATGGGGGAGGGGTGGAGGAGGTGATGAGGAGGAGGAGAGAGAGAAATGATGATGGAGATGATGGAGATGGAGATGGAGATGGTGATGGATGTGATGGTGGTGTAGGTGTAGGTGGACTGGTACTTGATGTGCGAGACTTCATGGTACCCCAGAGGAGGAGATCACTAGTTTCTGTAATATAGCAACATGTGCAGATTTGATTGCCCTTTGAGAAGTAGGAAACATAGATAGTTGCACTATAGGTCCAAGTGCAGAATTTTTAGGGACAATTGTCATAGGTATAGGCTTTGTCAGCATAGGCACAAGGACAAATTGCCACCTTCATGGCCAAGAGAGATGCAACGAGACAACGGGGTGAGCAGGTTGAGGCCTTGGCTGATAGGTTGCAGAGGGTGGACAAGGGTACAACCATAGATGATATGCTCAGAGAGGTCACATGGATTACCAGAGAGGTAGAGTATTATCAAAGTTGGTATCATGATTTTTTTCTTCTAGAGCGATGGGTTAGTTATGCTCAGTTGAGATCAGGCAAGAGTTAGTCTTAGACCACTAGCGTGGGTGTGACTTAGCCACCTCACATAGATCTAGATGTGGGCCGAGGTGCATGTGTATTTCCATCAAGTGGTGTGGAAAGATTCTTAGCGAAGCCAATGAAATTTGGGGGAGCACCTCATAGCTCCATGATCACATTTGATATACTTGAGACATTGATGTAGACATTGATTTAGTTGAGACATTATGATACTGCCATTTTTGATGATGTATTTATCTACATGTTTGAATATCCTTGTACAATTTGACATTATTATTTTGAGATTTATATGATATGCAATGGTGATTAAGTGATCTATATGTTCCCTCCATCTGTTTATGATGGATTCCCATGATGGATGCATTTAATTTCCTATTCAATATGTTATGCAATGTTTTAATATGGTGATGTTTTCATGATTATGTATGGATGCAATGATTATATGATGATGTATAAATGATGATCCTATGATGCTTTATGAATAATTAATATATGATATGAGATGGATCTGATTATGCAAATGATATGTAATGCACTTTGTTTTGTATTTTTCTAATGCAAATATATGATGTAATGCATAGATGGGTGAATGATATGATAATGCTTTCTAATGTATGCATGATGTGAAAATTATTGTGCAACTATATGATGTGAATGATTTGTTTTTGTTAATTTCAAGTATACTCAATATGTTAATGATAGAGAAAACAATATTTTTAAAATTTTGCCAACCTTGGAAAATCTATATTGCAGATGCAAAACTAATATGAATGCAATCTAATTTTACCATGCAAATATAAATATGCAATGTTTTTATTCTATTAGTCGATGTGTCTTGCTTTTATCATCATTGAGCTTTTAAAATGTTGAAAGTGAGTATAAACATCAATGGTGTAATTAGACTATGGTGACCTGAGTACTACTTCCATGATTTTTGATATTGCAAGTTAACACAAGTGTCAAGGTATAATTGAACCAAGATGACCTAAGCATTTCTTGCGTAAACAGACAAGAGTTAATCCTTTTCCCATGCCAATTTGGAATATCATCAATGATACTTTTTAGAGCAAGTCCCATGACAATTTTCACTGTAATAATGACCAACTCACAAATTACAGACAAATAAAATATCATTCTCTTTCCTAGCTTCTCTAGTTGATCAAATCCCTAAGTTTCTCCAAAGAAATGATAACGATAATCAAAGTATAAAAATTAAACATTCATCCTAAAGTATTAAAGCCAAGATTTAGAATAATATCATCCATTTAAATTTGGTTAATTTGATTGATTTGGTTGTTTGATGTGAATGGTTGGCTTGGATGGGTTTTATTGGGATGGTTTGATTGACGTTCAATATTGAGTTGTACTATGATAATTATATTTGTTGCATTTATCGTAGTGTTGTGTGTCTGTTGGTTTAAGGTCAAATTTTATTGCCCCTACTGAGTTCAATATTTTTCCCCCAGGCCAAGGTGAGACATGACCACAATGCCAAGATATGTACATGAGGCTCTTTCAATGATATGCATAATGATGGCGAAAGTGAATAGTCAACCCATGCCCAAAATAGATGGAGAAGCTAATCTATCAAAAATAGTGCCTTCTACCAAGTTTTCACTACATGTTTTTATTGCACTTTTTATATTTTATGATTTTTTTGTATTTTTTCCTTTTCTGATTTTTTTGTACTTTTGTATTTTTTCAGGACTTTTTACTTTGCACTAGATGAAATAGGTATAGAACTTCTTGAGATGTAGATTGTTGATAGGCTCCTCAAATAGGTCCCCTTGAGGTATAGATAGCTCATAGGCTCCAGATCGATAGACTGATACAATGACGAAAGGACCTAGCCAATTTGGTTCAAATTTTCTTTTGTTTTCTCGATCTTGTGTATTGCGAGGGTTTTCTTTTAGGACCAAATCAGCAACTTGAAATGTTCATGGTTTCAATTTATGATTATAACTTCTGGACATCCTCTATTGATAGAATTTCTAGTGATCCACTACATGTTGACAATGCTCATCCAAGAATTCTAACTCCTGTAGCTTAGAGATCCAATAGTCTTCCTCTGAGATGGTTCCCTTAAAAATATACATGGAGTAATGGTAGCTCCATCTCGATAGTTAAAATGGATTGTGATCCATATACTAGGGCATATGGTGTAGCTCTTGTTGGTGTGCAAATGTTGGTTTGACATGCCCATAGAGTAGGGTTTAATTGAACATGCCAATCATGTCCACCATCATTGATGGTTTCCTTCAGGATCTTTAAAATGGTTTTGTTTAAGGCCTTTTCTTGGTCATTTCCTTGAGGGTAGTACAGTGTAGAAAATTGATGTTGGATATGAAACCTTTCAAAAATTTCTTGGATGTCCTGGTTCTTAAAAGGTCGACCATTGTCAGTAACAATGGACTGAGTAATCCCATATCGACGGATGATGTAATTTAGCATGAATTGGATGTGATCTATTTTCTAGTGATGGTGATTAAAGGAACAACTTCAATCCACTTTGTAAAATACTTCGTAGTTGTGATGATAAATTTGTGTCCATTGGATTATGACAGATGAATTTTACCTACTAGATCCAATACCCATTGACAAAAAGGAAATGTTGATGCAAACGGTTATAGTTCCTATGCTGGTGCATGTATCAGATTACCATGGATTCGATATTTTTGTCATTTCTTGAAAAATTGAAAAGACTCCTCCATATTCAGCTAGTAATACCCCAAATGTAGGAGTTTCTTAGCGAGAGTTAGACCACTTGAATGAGTTCTATAGATACCCTCATGAACTTCATGTAAGGTCATTTCAGATTCATTACGTTCAAGAAAATGAAGGAGAGTACCATCAAGACCTTGTCGATAAAGTATATCCGCTATCAAGGTGTGTTGAGCAATTTGGTGAATAAAGTTACGGTTGTGGTTTTGGGATAGATTAGGTGGAAGGGTATTATCTCTTAAATTGGGATAGATCTTCCCATAAATTGAGAACTCAACATCAACTAGATGGCATATGACTTGGGATTCATCATTGTCGTAGGTAGGGTTAAGCACTTTCTCCACCATGAACTCATAATAACTTTGTTTTTAAGGTATCTACAAGAGAGAAGCAACTGTTGCCATTGCATCAAAAACTTTATTATCCCCTCTTCGAATCTATTCAAATTTTATAACAACAAAATACTTTTTGAATTCATCCACCATTCTCTTATATGACATCAACTTGTCATGATTTTTCTGATAATCATCGTTCACCTAATTTATGACTAGTTGTGAATCTCCATTCGACTGCCACCTTGATTCCAATGATGAGTGTTTCGTACTCATTCATGTTATTTGTGCAAGGAAACATGAGCCTACAATATTTTGGGATGGTATGTCATTGGGGCATGCCAAATAGGATTCAAACACCTAATTTGTGTTGCATGTAGGACCCATCAATATATAACATCTATTATTTTGATGATACGGTAAGGACATCTACATCAAGAAACTCAATATGCATTGGATGATCATCTTATAGTGGTGTTTCAGCTAACTGATCAGCTATCACCTAACCTTTTATGGCTCTTCAGTCTACATACTAGATGACAAATACAAATTCACTATAAATCATTACCCACTTGGCTAGTCTTCCTATTAGGGAAACTTTTTTGAGTAAATATTTCAATGGATCAATCCTAGCTATGAGTTTAACAGTATGAGTTAACATGTAATGTTGCAGCTATTGAGTAGCAAATACTACCATTGGACAAGCCTTTTCAATGAAGGTGTAGTTGATTTCATAGCCATTCAATTTTTTTCTGATATAATAATTAGCCCTTTCTTTTTCTACAAAATCTTCTTGTGCTAATAGGGTTCCCAAAGATACTTCAATTGTTGCTATGTAGAGTAATAGTGGTTTTTATTCTATGGGTGGAGACATTAGATACTATTTCAGTTGATTGAAAGTTGCTTCACATTTTTTATCCCACTTGAAGGAGACATTCTTATGTAGCAAATGATTAAAATGATGAGTTTTATCCGCTAGTTATGCAATGAACTCTTGATAGATTAGAATCATCCCTATAGAGATCTCAGTTGTCTGATGTTCTTGTTGGCAAGAGAAACTACTACTATCATTTGGTGTTTTCATTGATGGAAACCCTAATTGATGATCAAATATGCACATCATCATTCAATCATACTGATAGACATATTGAAGATTGACAAGCAAGAATAGGGCATCTGGTAATTAAGTGTTCATCAATCTGTATGAAGATTTTTTGTTATTGTCTTTTGTTGCACATCTCAGGAAATTTTTTTTGGTGTATTTTATCTTCTTCTAATAATTCTTGGTGGCTCGTATTGATTCATATGGAAATTTGAAGATCTGGTCAACTAATTCTCTATTTTATCAGTACTCAAGCCAACTTCTTGAATGTATCATGTCACGGATGTATGGAGAGTGATTGGTTAAGTATTTTTGAGTTTGTGCATATTTTTTTGGGTCCTAGCCAAGTTGTGGCCGACCTTTGTGGATATGTATTGCATATTATTCATGATTTGAGCTGAAAAATGTAAATATCCCTTTGTTCCAATGAAGCTGACATAGTGTAATTGAATTCTAAGTTGCAGATATATATATAAGATCATTCATATCATTTTACATGATGTATGAAGTGTGTGTTCATGCGAATTGTGAATTAGAGGAGAGAAGAAGAGCGATAATGCATAGGTTCACTTGCACATAAATAATCTGTGTTGCCAATGTGAGCAAAATAGAGCAAAAGTGCAGAATTAGTCTATAGGATAGAAGATAGAATATTATGTGTAACCGGATCTGTAATCAAGCATATGTAGATGATATTTTGTTAGTTCAAAATCTCAAATGGATTTAATCTAATTTTATTTGTAAGGCAATGATCCTTCCCTTTGAGCAGTGAGCTCTAGGCAGTGTACCTAAATGCAACTACATTCCCAATATTGTAAACTTCATTTGAGTATAGTCAGATTAAATTGT
The DNA here is from genome assembly GCA_007115665.2 of Sequoiadendron giganteum. NCBI lineage: Eukaryota > Viridiplantae > Streptophyta > Pinopsida > Cupressales > Cupressaceae > Sequoiadendron > Sequoiadendron giganteum. The sequence goes on from CM021100.1 coordinate 388,071,556, forward strand.
GGATTGGCCATCCACCATAGTTTTCCCCCTAACAGGGTTTCCATGTAAAAATCCTTATGTTATGGTGTTATGTTCATTTGCTTCATGTTTATGCATTATGGTTGAATGTTGTTAATGCTTTGAATATAAATGTTAATAAAGTTAATTTTTTCACAACACTGATTCACCCCCCCTCTAAGTGTAGCTTGTTTCCAACAATTGGTATCAGAGCTATTTCCTCTGAAAAAGTCTAACAAGTTTGGGAGATTTTGGAAAGTGTTTCAATGGATTCAAGCAATCTTAAGTAATAGCTTTTGGTTCACCCTAGATGATCTTGATTAGTCAAAGGCTGAAGTTCAGAAATTGCAAGAAAACCTCATGGATGTTGATAAATTCATTGAGTCTTTGAAAGACACAATCAATAAGTCTAGAGATAAGAGAAATGAACTTTGTGATCAGATCAAGTAGAGTGACAGTAAGAGCATTGAATATGAATAACTCAGTCAAGCCCTAAAATAAAAGATAGAAGAATTTGTAAAGCTTTCTAGAGATAATACAATACTAAAGAATGAAATGGAATCTATAATGATGAAAATGACCAAGGAGATTGAAGACAAAAGGAAGAATGAAGAGAACCTAGCACAATCCATGAAAGAAAAATATGAAGTATGCAGCCGATTGGATGATGAACTAGAACAATCTAAAAATAATGAAGAGGCACTTGAAAAGTAGATGGATGATCTCAGAAATGAACTTGCTACTACAAATGAGTACAAGCAAAAGTTCAAAGTTAGCTCAGCTGAGCTTGATGAACTGATTAAAGGTCAACGTAAAAATGGGGACAATCCAGGTCTTGGATATGAAGAAGGAGAAAGTTCAAAATGAAGAAAAAAGGAGATTCAAACAAGAAAATCAAATGAACAAATATGGAAGGTATCCGATAAGGCAACCTAGTGCTCATAAATGTAATGGATATTGTTTTAGTTGCAATAAATTTAGACACATGGCTACTCAATGTAGAAGTAGAATAAAATCAAGTGGTCCATAATTCTTAGGTCAGTTCTTTAATTTTCATAAGGTTGGTCATAAGTGAAATGAATGCAAAAATGTGATGAATTAACTTCATAGAAATTCTAGACATGCAAAATTAACATCATATTTAAATATATTCTCCTTCATTAAATAAATCAAGTTTATTTGATTAAATTGTTAAGTCTTGCATCAAAATTAAATAAATTTATTATTAACACTAACATCATCCCCTTTAGCTAAATAAATCATAATATTTATTTAACTAAATCTAAATCATTTGCAATCTCCTTTTCATTTGTTTTAACCCATAAATATAAATCAAATACGTCAAATCACCTAATCCCCTCTTAAGTTAACTAAATCATGATTAATTTTAATTTTCATGCAAGTCACATCCTCTAGATTTTCCCACTTCCACAAATAAATCATTTAATTTATTTATTAAATCTTCTAATTTCCCTCAACATGGCATCTTTAGGGAATATTTCTCCAATTTGAGTTTCCCTCTCAAATAACTTGTCCCTTCCAACATGGCATTAACTCTCCTCTTACATGTCCTCCACTTGGCATTTATGACCCCTTCTTCTCCCTCCAACGAGTCAAATTTCAAATTTGAAAAGGCCACCCAATGTCATTTATTGGAACATTGACCAAAAATTGCACAACCTTGGCCCATTCCCATGGTGACAAGTGGCTCCTTCCTATTGGTTGAGGATTAGTTTCACATTCCTCAAATTTTATTCTTCTCTCATCAAACTCTTCTATAAATGGAGAGGTTATCCCTCATTTCAATTATCCACAATTTGAGAAAAGTTACTCTCTTCACATTGAGAGCTAATTTTATTCACTCCATTGTCATTTGCATCTTAAGGAATTTTTATCATCATTAGCTTGTCAAGGGTTGGGAAAGGGAGGCTTTCTACACAAAGAGCAACACCAATCCAATATGGAATAGGTATGAATATGTTTTGATAATGCTTTCATTTAGGTTATTTTAATTGCTATTTTGTTAGCATCGTCAACCATGTTTAGATATTTCATAGGAGCATGTAGTTTATTACATTTGATCTGGCATATAGGATAATGTTTGTCAAAGTTTTATGTGTAGATTATGAGCTCACATGTGGCACTAGGAGGGTTGGATCTTTGGTCTTTTGTTGTGTTTTAATTCATTCTAAAATAACTTTGGATATCTGTTCTCTTGTTGTATTTTAGTTCATTCTAAAATAATTCAGCCTACTCTCCATTGGCAACTACATTACATATGAATTAAATTGTTGGTAAAAATTATATAATGCAACCACGTTTTTGGAAGATTGGATGTATTTTAATACTGCAGATTTCAAAATAATTGCTGTTCTCACATCCAAAATGTTGCCTAAGGCATTTGTGATGCCCAAACCTCAATTTTTAGGATGTTTTAAGTGTTTTTTTCACCAGCTAAGAGAAAAACGTGACAGCAATGCAAACAATGCCTCTGTTTTTTTTGTTGGAATATATAGAATGCAGCCACGTTTTTGGAGATTGGGTGTATTTTTAATGATGTAGAGTTCAAAATAATTGTTGTTCTCAGATCCAAAATGTTGCCTAAGGTATTTGTCATGCCCAAACCTCAATTTTTATTATGTTTTAAGTATTTTTTTTATCAGAGAAAAACTTGACAACAATGCAAAATATACCTTTGTAAAATTTGTTCTCTAATCTCTCACAACTGAATTAAAGTTGGTAACTCAAACTAGTCTACTTTAAATTTAAAAAGCTTAATCTTGTTATTTCAAAATATTTAAAAGTTATTTCTTCAAATGCAAATATTCAAATAGTATATTGTCTTACCTCTTCACCTTTCTTTTTGGCATGAATATGTTGAGATCATTTTTATTTTTTATGCTAGGGAGATTTCCCATTATTAATCACAGGAATTTATCATTAATTTACATGGTTATTTGATAGAATTTATTTAAGTTATCATTTGATCAAATAGCTACCTTAAAGAGTTGTCTAAATAATGAAAGTTCTCTCATGCTTTTTTAAAAAACTAAAAAAAATCTGATTTTTGGCTAACCATTGTTTTTTTTTTTAGAGACTTTGTATGATAGTGATAATATTTTTTTTATTATCATTAATTCCTTGCAAGAAATATCATTTCTAAGATTTTAATTTATACTGTTTATAGGGAGGTGTGCATAAAGAAGGTTGACATTGGAATCAAGCGAAACCAAGTGAAATTGAGTTGGAAAATTCAACATCAAATTTGAAGCTGATAAAGCATTTTTTAGTGCTTAGAGGTTCCATTTCGTCCTTTAATTTTCTTTTTTAAATCAATTGAAATCTTTCTTTGGGGCTCTAAAAAGAACATTTCATTTTTTAATAACAAAGGGCTAAAAGGAACTTTAGGAAAAATTTACTAGATTTGGTTTGAGGCTAACAAATTTAACAAAGGTAACTTTCATATCTCATTTTGGTGCTTTAAAATGAATCAAATCATTGTTTTGTGGAATTAAAATGAACATGTGCTTTTGTGTCTTGTACTTTTTTTTGCAAAGTAATTTCATTTAAAAAGGCGTATGCGCTTCATGATGATCTTGAGAATCAAAATTATTTTTGGTGACATTAAGTTACATAAAATATTGCCACCGCATTTTAATTTGGGTATTTAAAATTGAACAAAACATCTTGTGAGTGTGAGTAAGCCTATTGCGCATGTTCTCCCTTTGTTTCTAAATGAAGGTTGATCAAACTGCGAATATGTTTGCTCACTTTTCTTTATCTTAGAGGGCTTGCCTTGTGGGAAAAAGTACTCACCCAAGGGAACGACCCAAATGGTAACACTCTAAAGCCAAGATTATTTCCAATCATGATATAAAAGCGTGTATTGGAACAAAGGCCAGTATCACACGGTTGGTTCCGATGAGAAAGGCAGCAATGGTATCTCTCCACATGGGTCAATCTTCACAAACGAAAAAGTCTGAATTAAAAAACTTGTTTAGCAAAGGAAAAAATCTTATCGATTTTTTGGTACAAAAGGTCATTTCCTTTGAAGCCACCCCACATATACATGTGATTCTATTGTAGAGATGAAAACTATGCCATGGGAGATTCATGGATATTGATGCTTGGCTAGCCCGAGAAGAGTGTGTCGTGGAGGGGAGCTAATGTGGTCAAGCATCTAATAATTCACACTAAATATGCACAACCAGATTTATCCAAGTGGGAACCCAACAAATATTTTATTTTTCAACCTAGGGTTGTGCATGTCATTTGAATCAAAACACTTTTCTTGGATCTATAACATTCAAAAACAAACATTCACAGAGAACTTCAAAATTTCAAACCCTTTGGAGGAAACAAATATCCTTTGAAAAATCTAAGTGCTCTCGCTTTCCCTATGGATTCTATCCTTAGATATTTCTAAGTACTTGGGTTTAATCATCATTTGTTCCCACCAAAGTCAACACTAGTCAATTTTTTCCCTAATTTCCTCGATTTCTACATAACAGACCATGTGTGATGAAAATAAAGTAGGACATTATACATTTAGTTTGAAATTTTAATCAAGAAAATGTTTGTGGTAAAAAGAACCAAATCTAAGCAAGATAAAAGATCTATTGGACCCCACACATGTTCTTGCAATCTTATGTCTTATGGTTTTCCATGCGAACATTGGTATTTTTGTTTGAATTACTCTTAGGGAAAAGCATTTTCTTTAATATATTGATCTAGTCAACAAATCCTCTTAAGTTCATCTCGGATCAAGTCAAACACTTCACTCATCTCAAACATTAGTCAAATCACATCTCACCAACAAACTCTAGGGAACTTTGAAAACATCACTTATGCTATACTTTTAGGAAAAATCAACATCACCTTGTTTGACTTAACACACTTAGTTAAATTATCAATCCTCTTGAGTGAATTTACCTCTAGGATAACACAACTTCCTAAGGTTTACAAGTTAAAAATCACCTTGTTTGGCTTAACACACCTACCCAAATTATCTTTTTTTTACGAGTTTACTCTAGGATAACACAACTTCCTAGGGTTTACAAGTTCATTAGCACTTTTTTTGACTTAACACACTTAGTAGAACTATCTAATCCATAATCACCTCATTTGACTTAAAACACTTAGTCAAACTATCCTCTTGTGTATGAGTTTACTCTAGGCTAACACAACTTCATAGAGTTTACAAGTGGGTATGTGCAGGATCATCATGGAAAAAATAGGCCCGTAAGTGGCAATAAAAAGACAGAAAATCAGAGTTAGACAACTTCACGTAAAAATTTGAATAAGTTATCCATATTATTTCAAAAAAATATAAAAATAGAATCTGTAAAAAATTGAATGTAGTTTCTAAACTACTAGACTTTTATTTTAAAAAAATAAATCTATTTGGTGAAAATTTGAAATTTCAAAGCAGTAGAATTTAAATTTCAGGGTAAAAATAAGAAGTAGGTGTCTGTCTGATCACCCTAACCACAATAAAATGACAATATTTTTTTATAATATTTTAGATATAAGTAGAAGACTCATGTCCCGATGTGATGCATATTTTTTTATAATTGTTTTCCAAGTAAATAATTAATTATAATTTTTTTATTACAAATTTTAAAAAATGTAAAATCTCGTTCATCTAACCACCTTAACTTGGTCAAAAATTCATTAAATTCAATTTTTATTTTTTAATCCTATAGTATGCAAAGCATAGAATGTGACGTATATTTCAGATTCAAAAAATGTGATACCATTTGAAAGTTATAGATTTTTTCAATAAACCTATCAATCAAGACTTTATTCGTAATTCTAATAGAAAATGAATAATAATTATTTATTAAATTCAAAGTAAAGCATAATTTATATTAGTGGAAAGCTGAGAATCTCCTCTAAAAACCCTTTTCATTTCATCAATTTTGGGTAAAAACAAAGTCGTCAGCCACATGGGTCATATGGCTTACATATCGCCACTTTTTGGCCCATCATGATCCTGCACATACCCAAGTGCATTATCATTTTGTTTGACTTAACACACTTAGTCAAACTATCAATCCATCAAAATCAATCATTTCAAATTCCTAAATTCTAGCATTGATCCAAAGTTCCTAAATAGTTTAAACACCCATATCATTCACCCATTTCAACCTTCATCTCATCATTGGTCCTAAACCCCTCGAAGGTCAAAAAGGTCAAAAACACAAGAGGAACATGGAATTTAAACTCGACTCATACATCATGAGTAATCCAAGTCAACCAAACTATCTAGGTCTTGCAATTTTAATTGATTATAAAAAATCATATTTATCCATGGCATCATTATCTCCTCCAAACCTCAATGATACAAATATGAGTTTTCCCAATTTGAATTTTGGACCACCTTTCCCTATGGTAGAGTTAAATCAAAGCCAAAACTTACAAATATATCAACCAAATACTCAATGCATGAATCTTCCAAACAACATTATACCACCAAATCCATACATGCCAAATGTGACAATACCAAATCCTATCTTACCAAACATGAGCATTCCAAATTCACACTTGGTGAACTTTGAGATAAATATGTTTGTGAATCAAACTAATGTTGTTCAAATTATAAGAAATATGTTAATGACTCCATGAATTGATCCAATTCAAGGTAACACCATGCAAAATCAAGGTTACCTAAACCCAAGAAATATGTTTCTCAACCACAACAATGTTCAATTTCAATCTATCATGCCAAATATAAACATCACACCAAATCATAACATTATCCAGAATCAACTTATCCATGATCCCAAAAAATCATCACAAGGATTCATTCCAAATCTGCGTGCTAAACAACCAAGTCAACCATATCAAGAATGCCAAGGTCAAATCTTGTGAAACAAAATTGCTACACTCAAAAAACCCATCGATTCATATCACCAAGAGACATCTCCACCTCAAAATCAATACACTCTTCCATTGGTTGAACCATGTCATCAAATCATTGAGTTGTCTCAACAACCACATCAAGAAAAATATCTCCAATGTCAAGAAATTAGATATCAAGATCAATGACATCAACAACAAACTGAATCGCCACATCTCCAAAATCAATCACCACAAGGTGAATTTAAAGTTACAATCTCACAAGGTAACAAACAAAAAATACACACCACTTAGGGAACCAGTCGAATCGGCCATGCAACGGTTCATACGAGAAAATCTCATTAAAATCCCCATTTATGTGAATTATCAAGAGGCCATGGTGAAAATACCAGGGTACAATGAGAATATTTTATTTGATTTTCACAAAAAAAAGGGACACACAACATCAAATTGTATTCAACTCAAAAATATCATCCAAGATCTTATTGATCAAAAGATAATAGTTATTGGGTAAAATAATTAGAGTTCAACCAGTAGCAATAGCATCAAAAACCTCCCCACCATAATTTCTCGAATAAATGATCAAGATCTATCAATTAATGAGAACATTGAAGATGTTTCCACCTCAACCAACGATCAAATCAACACACACCAAGAGCCACTTTTCAATCATGATCAAAACTCGCCAATGATGCCCAACAATGATCCAATCCAAGAAACGTTAATATCACTTGACCCTATGGTTAAAGACATTGACAATATCTCTACCACAATTGTTGAAAACCATGTTCAAGATATCTCCATCAATGAACACATTGAAGATGTTTCTACCCCATCTGATGATCAACTCACCATACATCAAGAACAAGTTTTTAGTGATCTATTTCAAGGAGTGTTAATTATATTTGATCCTATTGACATAATCCACTATCCATCGACCAATGATTATGTTGAAAATGTCTCTACATCAATTAATGAGTTAGAGAACATATCTCAAGAACTTATTGCAAAGCATGATTAACATCTATCACCAATGTCTAGCAATGGTCCTTCCCAAGACATATTGGCCTCCTTCGACCTCACAGTTGTGAATAGTAAAAGAATCTTTGACTCCACACTTGATCCAAATCCACTCAAAAATCAAGAGGATATTAATACACTTCCCATTCCTAATGAATATATCGAATAACCCTTGGTAAGTAATCAATCCTTTGAAATTGACCCATGTTAAGAACTTGATCGAAAACATGTCGAAAGCAATTCTAGAATTATTCAGGATCAAGAATTCGTATCTCCGAGATACTACCATGATCTAATTGACACTCTCCTATCTATACAATATGTCACAAATGATGATCATATCCATATATCACATACCCCTCTATCTACTGGCCATGAGATTATTTATTTGGATGGACACGTAGATGATCTTCATTCAAACAAAGATTCCCATACTCTTGACATCATTACCAAGGAACAAGAGTCTCCCACTCTTAAATATTTTTACACACGACTGAGACATAGAGAAATCTAGAGACATATTAGAAAGAGATCATGATGAACACTTCTACAGAAGTTGCAAATCGGAAACATCATGTGGAGATATATCAAAAATGGGTCATGAAGAAGGCTCCTACATAAGTCATGAATCAGAAACATCTTGTGAAGTGAATCATGAGGAAGAGTTTTATGGGGAAAATGAATTATCCACACTTATTGAAGAAGCATTACAATCTGATATCTCATAAAATCAAGCCAAAGATATCAATCAAACATTCATCCCATATATGGAGGATCCTATCACTTATAAACTTGGATCACTTACCTTTCTTAGGGAAAGCTATCTCATCAATAAAGAAGCTGACACTTTTGAAGTTCCATGACAGAGCATAGAAGGATTATAACCCTACTTCCAAGATAAATCATATCCTATTCCAAGCAAAATGTTTCTACAAATGAATTATCAAGGCAGAGGATTAGGTCTACATGAACAAGGTATCCGAGAACTAGTGCAGATTTTTGGCAATCCTAAGCATCACGACCTTGGTTATTCGATAATCAAGGGATATAAACATATCAGTGATACCTCTATAAAAATGGTGGCAACTTCGTATCAAGAAAATGTCAACATAGGGAGCACAAAGAATCCTTATGAAGAAACCAATGCCAATACTACAACCCGCCACATCATAAATCTTCATCCACCCATCACCCCATCCACAAATTCATACCAACATCAAAAGAAATATTTTAATAAAAGAACAAAGAAAGAAAAATAATTTGAGAAGCATAATAGAAAAATCAAATAAAAATGGATACCAAAAAATACAAATGATCCCTATTAAACTCCTTTAGTCAAAGAGATAATGGGGGAAAATAAAAAAAGGGAAAAGTATCCATCAAGGATGTTCACAAAATAAAAATCAAGATTCTCAAGTGACACACAAAATATATCAAGCAATTGGTCCTAATTCCACACATGCTTCCATACTCACCCATTATTGCTCATCTTCCCAAGTTTGGAGAGTCGAAGGTTCCAAACGGTCAACCAATCCATCTTCTATTCCTAAACACACTCCATCCATGTCTCCATGCATGATATCCAATTCTCACATTGACCATGTATTGGTGGTGACCCTCCATAATAAGGATTCAGAAGGAACTCTATCACAATGTGCACACAAAGACAAAGTTAACTCTGGTACTAGCAAAGCATATTAGGAATCTCAAAAGTTGCATTCTAGTGCATGCATCTTGGCAAGGGAGATTCTTCAAGAAGGATACTGATGGCACATTATGAAAAAATAATCTACATCAAAACCACCAAGTGGTTCATCATGAGCTTAAAATATTTCAGAAAAATACAAAAAAATCAAAAAATATAAAAGTCCAAAAAAAAAAGCAAAAAAAGGATTTAAAATAGTAAAGAAAAAATATTGTCCTCTAGCAAAAACCATTTGAGTCACGCTTTAGATAGGTACCATGATGAAAACCTGGAAAGGAGGCATCATGTGTAGAATCGAGCATCTGTGTGTGCCATTTCATGAGGAAGAACCTTATCCCATCCATAGTAAAACCAACATTCCCTCCATGTTATCTATAATAAATCCATTCATCCATGAACCATTTTCCATCTATCCACCTTATCTTGATTTTGATAAAATTTTGGTGCACACTTTGCATTTGTTTATGGTAAACATCATGACATGGGTCATTTTCATGTATCGTTTCTTACCCAACGTTGTCTGAGCCTTGAAGCATTATCCAAATGAGCATTCCTCAATCCAAACCTATTATCTTATCACAAGATAATCCTTGGCATCCGTTGCATACTTATCACACCCATCCATCCACACACCTACCAAGCATCCATACATTGCTAGACACTAGGGGTAGATGTTTACATCTTGCTTCGAGAATAAATATTGATCTATATTCTCCAACTTATGTGTTGATCAGAACATTAGAAAACATGAAACCAAATTGGTCAAGAATTTGTGAACACCAATCCAAATCACTAGCCCATGGAATATTTTGACAGGAAGATGTTCCTTATCAAGCTTTATCTTCCATTGAACATTAATCTAAACACTCAATATCAATTACATCTAATGTGTACATCAACATCACATCAAATTATCAAAACAATTTTGTTCCAAATCAAGCTTCAAAATCCTGATCAACAAAATCTAGTCAATCCATCATCATCTCATGATATCCTTCCCAATCCTTGTGTTTCTTAATACTATCCTTGCATTTTTGTGTATCCTCAATAATTTTATCATCATCAATCTTGAAATCCTCATGTTTCTTAACACTATCCTTGCATTGTTGTGCATCCTCAACAATATTATCATCATCAATCCATTGATCCGATAAATCAACCTTAGCTTGGTTTTCAAAAAAATCCCAAAATAGATCATTGATATCATCACTTGTCCATATCCTAAAAGTCAAAATCATCCAAAAGAATCCAAATCATATCAAAAATCCAAAATCATTTCAAAAAGTTAGAAAAATTCAAAAAGCATGTCAGTTGAATTACGTCGTCTCTGACCTTGAACGTAGCCAAGCTTGTCTTTGATCATCCCTTGAGACATTTTAGGTCAGTACTTTAGGTGTTTATCGTAATGGAAATTCGTTTTCCCATCTATTTCAAACTTTAGGTTAATCCTTTAGGCATCTGTCACAATGGCAATCCATTTTCCCATCTATTTCACATTTTAGGCCAGTATTTTAGATGTTTGTCACAATGGCAATCCGTTTTCCCATCTATTTTACATTTTAGGTCAGTATTTTAGAATTTTATCGCAATGGCAATCCATTTTCCCATCTATTTCACATTTAAGGTCAGTCCTTTAGGTGTCTATCACAATGGAAATTTGTTTGACCATCTATCTCATTAGAAGTCAAGTCAAATGTCATATGAAATACATCATCTCTGAGCTTAAACGTAGGAAAGGTTGATTCTTGATTGGCCCCCAAGACACAAAATCCAAAAAAAATCACAAATCTTGAAAATACCAAAAATCTTGAAAAATCCAAAAATCAAAAAACCTCAAAACATTTTCAAAACATCAAAAACATCCAAATATTTGAAAAAAATCCAAAATGGTGCACCCGTCTCATCTCACTCTCACTTGCAATAAATGTCACTCATAATAAATCATCATCGCCTTCATCCTTTGGTAAGGCAATCAAAAGCAAGTCTAGTAGGTTCAAAAGTGAACACCTAAACGTCAAAGTCTCAAGTCTAGATCAGTGAGTCAACAAGTTGATCAACTTAGATTATCAATAGCTTATCATCCAAATCAAATCTCATCAAAACCCTAATCACAACATGTCCTAGGAAAGTGACCTTTCAGTGATGGAAATCAAAATCAAGTATCACCTTAGTTTAGCCTTGGCTAGCAGTACAAAGAACATTATCTTGTTTATTTACTTTATCTTGTCTTTTTCACTTATCTTATTTTTCATTCATTCCAAGGACCTCTGGGTGATGCCTAAACAAAATAGGTTTAGAGAGAAATGAATGGGGCAATGATTATTATCTTTTTTTTCTATTGTGCTTGTTGGACATTCTTGTAATATAACTTGGCGAATAATTTCTCTATTAGGTCCATCCTAGCAAGCTTTCCATATGTCAAGTGTGAACAAGATCACTCCTATCTAATTGTCAAGTCAAAGTTCATCACACTAGGCACAATGCCATCCTGGTTCTTTATACCTTGATGCATCGTACCTATGTGTGTTATCAACCATAAGGAAAGTTATGCTCTTTATCTCTCCCATCCCTAGATAAGCAATACATCATCATCATCACTCATCATCATATCTAATAACTTCTCGACGACTAAGGGACTTGTTGGACTTCTACATCTTCTTGGATTTAGGGGTTGATCCTTCTCATTATTTTATCCTCTTTCACAATAACAATGCATCCATCCTGCATCTGCAATTTCATCTTGCATAATCATGTCATATCATCATCTAGGACAAAATCATCCATCTCATCTATCGCACATACATTGCATAATCATATAAAATGTTTAAAATAATATAGATTTGTTATTCTAAGCATCTTCCAAACAACTCATTTACATCATCATTATCATATAGATCAATTAGTCATAGCCATCCATGCATCCATTTTGAACCTCTTTGTCATGAGATTGACCTCAAATCGAATCTTTTCACTTGATCTCTCAAGGGGGGAAATGTACTAACATAATTATTTCCACTGGGGCATCTTAAAGTTTTTAAATTTTGATGTCAACGACATCATTCTTTGAACTAATGCAACAAGTACATTGCTTCAAAGAGGGGCAAAATGTAGACATGCAATATTAACATCATATTCAATCATATTCTCCTTCATCAAATAAATAATGTTTATTTTATTAAACTCTAAAATCCTCCATCAAAATTAAATAAATTCATCATTAACACTAACATCATCCCCTTTAGCTAAATAAATCACAATATTTATTTAACTAAATCTAAATCATTTTCTATCTCCTTTTGATTTATTTTAACCCATAAATATAAATCAAATGGGTCAAATCACCCAATCCTCTCTTAATTTAACTAAATCATGATTAATGTTAATCTTGATGCAAATCACATCGCCTAGCTTTTCCCACTTGCACAAATAAATCATTTAATAGATTTATTAAATCTTCTAATTTTCCTCAACACAACATCTTTAGGAAATATTCCTTCAATTTGAATTTTCCTCTCAAATGACTTGTCTCTTCCAACATGGAATTAACTCCCCTCTTACATGTCCCCCACTTGGCATTTAAGACCCCTTCTTCTCCCTCCAAAAAGTCAAATTTTAAATTTGAAAATGCCACCTAATGTCATTTATTGGCACATTGAACAAAACTTGCACAACCTTGGCCCATTCACATGGTGACAAGGGCCTCCTTCCTATTGGTTGAGGATTAGTCCCACATTCCTCAACTTTGCTTCTTCTCTCATCAAAATATTCTATAAATGGAGAGGCTATCCTTCATTTCAATTATCGACAATTTGAGCAAAGTTACTCTATTCACATTGAGAGCTAATTTTATTCACTCCATTTTCATTTGCATCTTAAGGCAATTTTATCATCATTACCTCGTCAAGGGTTGGGAAAGGGCTTCTTTCCACACAAAGAGAAGAACCAATCCAATATGGAATAGGTATGAATGTGTTTTGATAATGCTTCCATTTAGGTTCTTTTATTTGCTATTTTGTTAACATCATTAACCATGTTTAGATATTTCATAGGAGCATGTAGTTTTTTACATTTGATTTGGAATATAGGATAATGTTTTTGAAAGTTTTATGTGCAGATTATGAGCTCACAGAAATATCAGATGCTATACATGCAATAGACTTGGCCATATTGCTAACCAGTGCAGATCAAGAGGAAATCAGTGGAACAACTGGTCTAGATGGAGAAATGTTGTGTGCTATAACTACAACAAAATTGGTCACATTGCTACCTTCTATTGGAACAAAAAGGTTCCAGTAAAGAAAAGGAAAAACATGCAGAAGGATATCAATGGAAAAGGAAATATCACTACAGATGTGGTCAGGTAGAAGATGCAGAAGAAATGGGTGAAGAAAGGTCCTTCTGTTGAAGAAAATGTGCCAACACGAAAAACCTTTTACTAGTAATTCCTCTAGGAATTAGTCTCATGCCTTTGGCCTAGAGGGAGTTATCAAGAAAATATTTTAACTCCCTAACCAATAATTGACATCGAATATGGATGTGTAAAAAAGGTGCATACATGCTCAACAAATGTTGTTGAAATTATTGGAGGAAGTGGTATGCCATATTGGAGGTCCATAGAAGATTTATCCATCACAACGCATAAAAATGGGGTAACTAGAAGAGTTAGGGTAAAATAATTTATTATGAAAAAAAGGGTTAGGTATGAAAATGATATAAAAACATTTCTATTCTTCATTAGTCACTTTGAATTTTGGAGAGCTCTAAGGTGAAATTTGGCGAATTGAGGCGAAATTCAAGTGTGGAAGTGATTTGGTAATCAAATTCTCATCCAACAAAAAAGGTACTCATTATAAAACTCTATGAATTTGTGATTTGGTCAAAATGAACACTCCTTTGGTAGTTGAAGTCAAAGACAAACCTCGTCCCAAGTTCAAATGGAATCCTTACAAGTCTCTTGAGACCGAACTGTACACATCTAAAAATAGTCATGGTCAATCGAACCTATTAATTAATTAAATATGAGTTATTTAATTAAATGTTCTTAAGTCTTCTACATATAAATAAATTTAATTATTTATTTATATTGTTCATTTTTCTAATTCTTCTAATTTAATTAAATAAATTTATTTATTTAATTAATGCTATCTTCCTCTTAATTAATTAAATAAATTTTATAATTTATTTACATTAATTATCATAAGTTTAAATTCCAAATTTAAATGATATTCTTCTTTCCACACTTAATTAAATAATTTTGATATTTAATTAAATCATTTTTCAAATTCCCACTTCTCTCACAAAAATTAAATATTCTTAATATTTAATTAAAAGGCTTTTTCCTTTTCTCACAATTAAATATTTACAATATCTAATTAAAGCCTTTTCACATTTCTTTCACACATAATTAAATATTTATTTATTTAATTATGAGAGACACCTTTCAATTTGTCTCTTCATTTCCTATCTCTCAGAATTCCATCTTTTCGAATTCTTGATCTCTCACCGTTCATTTCAACAGATTTTAACTCGACCGTCGATCTTGGCCAATTGAATTCCTACCTTCAAAAATCTATAAATACAGCTCTTTCATGAGCTAGAAAAAGGACCTCGAATTTCATACTTTCATGCATATTTATTATAGTCGCAATCTTAGCAATTCATAGCTTTTTTAATTCAATAGTTCAATCTTGTTGATGCATATGCATTCATAATAATCTCATTCTCTCAAGTGCCATTCTATAAGCTATGTTTGCACAACTGAGAGCAAACATATTGAAGCAAATCCTTGGAGATAGAGGACAATGGAATGAATTTGAAGAAGTTGCTATCAAGAGTTTGCATTTGTTTTATTTATTTAGTTTTCTTCAATCTAATGTTTCATTGGTGTATTAGATTAGATTTAATTTGACACATTCTAATGTACACATGAACCGTTAGGAGCATTTTCATTTTTTTTGTATGGAGTGTTACACACAGAGGATACTATGGTTTATATTCACATGAAGATTGAATAACTAGGAAGTTCACAACTACTGAATTTGTATAATAATCACATCATAGGTGAAGTTTTTTGTGTGAAGCTAGAACATAAAACCATAGAAGTAAAAACAATACACAGATTATCAATTTTTCTATCTTTGAAGAGTTGGAATGGGTTCGTTATATTCTGAGTCGAGTCCATGATTAATTTATGTGGTTAATCATACCATTCAAAATCACAAAGAATGCTATCAATGTTGTAATACGTCTAAATTCTTCCGGTGGATTACAAATTTTGAAATTTGTGAAAAATCAAATGGTCACTGATGCTATAGGTTCTAGGTATGACATAAGGGAAATTAAAATCGATGAGATTATTGATGTAGATGTAAAATTTTGATCTATGGTTATTGGGTACAAGATTTATCATTCCAACTAAGACAAATCTATGTCCAATACAACAATTTATGCCACCTATCAGATGGTGAAATAAAATGCAGACTATGATCTCTATGAACTGTTGAGGAGTTAGCTAATGAAAAATATTGTGAATATTAAGAAAGATAAGAAACACTCTTTCAAGTATGGTAAATTTCTTTTGTGCTTATTCTTTTATTTCATGGGTGAGGTTTCGGGATTCAGAAAGATTCACTGACAAAAATATATATCGGTAGCTACCCAGAGTAGAGATCCCATTCATAGATATGTATACTCTAAGACAAATAATGCCACTATCTGGGGATACTTCAAAAAAATTCAGAGTATGATGCAAGCCAGAGAGAGGATTCCCACTTCCATTATAGAGAAATACAAGGATACAATTTGCTTCATGGTAGATGTTGATCAATGTATGATGGAATCTATTGATCCCAGAACAATCTCGATCATGCCTATGGGGTATGAAGTTAAAGAGAACATTCTGGATAGTTATGCACAACACTTACAAAGAAAACCTTTGGATCTGGTAGAAGAGAGGTTCAGTACCTATGTTGAAAAGGACATACATGTTCACAATGAGCTCAAGAAACCTGTGGTAACCAAAAGAGTTAGAAATGAGGTAGAAGTCCTTGTAGAAAGTTTGGATATATCTATAGAGAAATTAAAAGAAGCTAGAAAGAAATGTGAAAAAGATAAAGCAACTAGGGAGGCAGAGAAAACTGAATCAATTTGTCCAACAGCACCATCTTCCTGAGCTAGATCAACCAGAAGCTCTACATCCCATTTAACCCCTATAGAAAAATCAATCCCTATGAAAATTGAATCTAAGGGATTTGGTAAAGAAGGTAAGAGGAAGAAAGATTAGAGAAAAAGAGTCTATGTGGTAGTTTTCGAGGATGAAGTCATAGAGTCTGATGAAGAAGTCAAAGAAATAAAACATTAAGACACCAAGACAACAACAATTACAAAAAGGAAACTGTCCAATGGAGATGTTCAAGCAAAGAAGAAGACAAAAAATGAAAAATAGGTATTTTAGTAGGGGAAGTTGAAAAGGCTTTAGTTAAGGATGTGAATCTCAAGCCACTCTATAAATGGTATGAGTCTTTTGGTGAATTTGATAAAAGAATTTTTGAAGAAGCAACAATAAAACATATGAATATTTTCAATAAATTTTTGATTGAATTAATGCTTAATTTTCCCAAAAGTCTATATGACATTCTAGAAATGAGGAGACTCGATGCTAGAATAGAAGAAGAGCACATGAGAGAAAGGATCCTTGCAGAATTATGTTTGGTAATATCTATGGATGACATGCAGGCACTCTTGAATAAAGCCAAAAGGAAATTTAGAAGCAAAAAAAGGGTGAATAAGCTAATGATCATTCTAACTGAAGAGGTTACAAAATAAACTGAGCAAATCCTGAGGGAGATGTTAAATTAAATAATTGATGTTTTTACCGAGGAAAAACATGTTTAAGATGACCCATATGTTTTGGTAAGGGAAGAAAAAGAAGAAAATTTTGATACAGTTGAGGATTCACAAATTCCTCCTATAGTGGAGAACACAAAAATTCCCCTGGAAGTTGAAATACCTAAAAATGTATCAGTTGAGAAAGTGGAGATCATTGAAGATAAATTAAAACCTACAACTGAGCAAGCAATGATTGAAGATAAGATAGTTGATGTAAAGGCAATTCTAGTTGAAGCAAGAGACATTGTAGAGGCAGTGAAGAAATTTTTGGTAGAACAAAAATAAGAAATTGATCTGGAATTGATTGAAGGTCCTATTGACCTATCTACCTTGATCCCAATTCAAAAAAAGAAGGTAGCTTCATTTTCTCAAGCAAACGCTAGAGAAGAATCGATGAATTCCCACACTAATGACAATGAACTTCTAAATCTTGAATTTGGAGTCTTGGAAAAGATAATGCCCACTCATGTGAAACATCTGACCAGTTCCTCCTCTGATGAATTAAAGAATCTTATCAACTTTGTAAGTACCTACTTTTAGTCACTTGAGAAATAATTTATGGTGAAAGTACAAAAAGAATTTTATAACAAAAGGTTTAATGGATTGAAAGAAATGATTGCTAAAGATAAAATATTTTTAGCCACATGTGTGAAGAATGTATAGTTGTCTGTGACACAAAGTGGAAATATTTACAAATCATGTTTTTCTTTTTCATAATTTACTAAAGCTAATGACAAAAAGGTTAAGGATCTGGAAAAATAGTTAAGTACTATTTTTGAAGTGTTTGATCCTCTAGCTGGTGGTATTGGAAAGATAGAAGGTGAATTGATGTCTTTTCTTGACAAGATAAAAATATTGAAGCATGAGAATGATAAAATTGTTACAAGAACATGTGAACTTAGAGGCTTAATTGGTCCAAAAAATGAGATAATGTCAAGCACTCTAAAGGAAGGAGAAGACACTATGGCAGTTGGTTATCCAACCAACTTGGAATCTACAAAGACACAATATTATCTAATCTGTGGTCACATAAAAGTTTTGGATAGTCTAAAAAAAAAATCTAATCTAGCTAAAGAAAGACTTTGAGATATTTTCCAGCTTATGTAAGTTAAAGAAGAATTTTTGTATAATAATTTTGATTTATTGATCCATTTTTGGTATGAGAATCCCTTCCTTTTCCATTGATTTCAAAGGGGGAGAATTTTGGAGTGAAAAATGCATAATCATCTTAGGGGGAGAACTGTATTTTTAGAATTTTGTGGATGTCAGTGTCGTTTATCTTGGTATTGATCTCACACTTAGTCATTTTTCACTAAGTGTTGCCATCAATGCCAAATGGGAAGATTGTTGGCAAGAGACACTGCTACTATTATTTGGTGTTTTCATTGATGGAAACCCTAATTGATGATCAGATATGCACATCATCATTCAATCATATGAACAAACAGATTGAATATTGACAAGGAAGAAAAGGGCATTCAATAATTTAGTGTTCATTGATCTATATGAATATATTTTGTTATTATTTTGTGTTACGAATCTCAGGAAATGTTTTTTGGTGTATAATATCTACTTATAGTAATTCATGGTGGCTTGTATTGATTCCTGTGGAAGTTTGAAGACTTGGTTGGCTAATTCTCCTTTTTATTAGCACTGGAGCCGACTTCTTGAATTTATCATGTTGCACATGTATGGAAAGTAATTGGTTAAGTATTTTTGTGTTCATGCATTTTTTTTGGGTCCTAGCCAAGTTGTGGTTGACTTTTGTGGATAAAAAATGTATATTATTCATGATTTGAGTTGACAGATGTAAATATCCCTTTGTTCTATTGAAACCAACATAGTGTAATTAAATTCTAAGTTGTGGATATTTATAAGATCATCCATATCATTTTTCATGTTGTATGAAGTGTGTGTTGATGTGAATTGTGAATTGGAGTAGATAAGAAGAGCGATAATTCACAATTTCACTTGCGCATAAAGAATCAATGTTGTGAGTGTGAGAAGAACAAAGAAGAAGTGCATAATCAATTTGTATGATAGAAGATTGAATATTGTGCCTAACCAGAACTATAATCAAGCATATGTAGATTTTATTTTTCTCAGTTCAAAATCTTAGATGGTTTTGATCTGATTTTCTTTGTAAGGTAGTGAGTCTTCCCTTTGAGCACTGAGCTCTAGGCAGTGTGCCTGAATGTAAGTGCATTCCCCATATTGTAAACATCATTTGAGTATACTCAAATTAAATTGTGGATTGGCCATATACCATGGTTTTCCCCATAATAGGGTTTCCACATATAAATACTTGTGTTATGGTGTTGTGTTCATTTTCTTCATGTTTATGCATTATGGTTGAATATTGTTAACGCTTTGAAGATAAAGGTTAATAAAGTTAATTTTTGCACAACCTTGATTCACCCCCCCTCCTCTTAGTGTATATTTTTTCCAATAGTTCTTTGGTGGTGGAATTTCAATGATAGCTTTGATTTTGGTAGGATTGAATTCAATGCCTTTTTTTAAGACTATGGACCCTAAGGGTATGTGCGTGATCATCATGGAAAAAAAGGCCCTTAATTGACAATAACATTCAGAAAAATTAGAGTTAGGCAACTTGATGTAAAAATTTGAATAATTTATCTATACTATTTCAAAAATATGTAAGAATAGAATCTATATAAAATTGAATGGTGTTTCTAAAATACTAGGTTTTTTTTTTTTTTCCTAAATCTATTTGGTAAAAATTTGAAATTTCAGCGCAACAGTACTTAAATTTTAGGGAAAAAATAAGAAGTAGGTGTCTATCTGACCACCCTAACCACAATAAAATGATAATATTTTTTTATAATATTTTAGATATAAGTAGAGGACTCATGTCTTGATGTGATGCATATTTTTTTGTAATTATTTTCCAAGTAAATAATTAATTATGATATTTTTATTACAACTTTAAAAAAATATAAAAACTCATACGTCTAGCGACCTTACCTTGGTAAAAAATTCATGAAATTCAATTCTTTTTTTCTAATCTTATAGTGTGCGAAGCATAGAATGTGACATATATTTTGTATATAAAAAATGTGATACTATTTGAAATCTATAGATTTTTTTCAATCAGCCCACCAATCAAGACTTTAGTCGTAATTAAAATAGAAAATGAATAATAATTATTTATTAAATTCAAAGTAAATCATAATTTATATTGCTGGAATGTTGAGAATCTCCTTTAAGAACCCTTTTTGTTTCATCAATTTTTGGTAAAAAAAAGTCGCCAGCCACATGGGTCATCATATCACTTACATATCACCACTTTTTGGCCCATCATGATCCTACACATACCGCTAATAGTTTTACTAATGTAACACCAAACACACACTTCTTTGGGTTTAATATTACATTGAATTTTTCTAATCGAGTGAAGATTTTATCTAGGATTTCTAGGTGTCCCTCTCTTGTGAATGGTTTAGCCAATAATTCATCTACATAGTCCTCCATAAAGGTATGCCTCATGTCATGGAAGATGGTCATCATCACTCACTGGTATGCAGCCCCTATGTTTTTCAAAACAAAAGGCATGACGTTCCAATAGAAAATACCCCATGGACATGTGAATGCTTTTTTGTCTTGAACTTCTGGTGCTATTTTTATCTAATTGTATCTTGAAAAATCCATCCATGAGTGATAACAAGGCATGTCCTGTTGTGAATTCCACAATGATGTCAATGTTGGGCAATGAAAAATAATCCTTTAGACATGCTTTGTTGAGATCTTTGAAATCAGTACATATCCTAATGCTGCCATTTGGTTTAGAAGCTGGCACAATGTTATAAATCAAATCAACATAATCAATTAATCAGATGAATCTTGCATCTAACAATTTCTTCAATTCTACTTTTACCAATAAGGTGATATGTGGATACATTTTCATTTGTTTTTGTTTGACGGGTTGCACTCTGGGTGGTAGATATAATTGATGCATTATCAAGTCCAGATCAATACTAGGCATATCAACATAGGACCAAGAAAATTTGACTTGTTTCTCTTCAAAGAATTTGATGAAGCTTGGATTTTCATGATCTATCATGGATGTTGCTAGATGTAGAGTCTTCATTGTTTCTATTGTGTTGATATTGATGGACTGTGTAGATTCAACCAACATTTATGATATTTAACGATAGTGTTCAGGAAGGGTGTCAAATCTCCCATCCTTCGGTGCCTTAGAGAGGTTTTCACTATTAGATAGGCTCTTTACTTTTACTTTTTCCTGATCTAATACTGAAATTAAATGGTTTTCACCATTAGATCATTTTTTGATATTTTTGATTTTGTAGCTAAGAGATTTGGCACCCTCTTGGCTTGAAGCTCCATTATGAGATTCATGGGTGGAACTCGTTTCTAGGTTTTTAGAACACGGGAAGTTAAGAATGACATCATCATTTGAAAATATAGGGACATCAAGAGGCTCAGTTTGCTCCTAGTAAATGAGTTCAGGATGTATTAGAGCCAGGGGATCATTGGATTGGTCAAGGTCAATGGTAGTAAGGGTTATGATGACAATGCCATCAAATATCTTGATAGCAATGTCAAGGTCTATGATGTTACTCTCCTCCAAATCGTCTATCTCACTCAATGTTTTTACGTCCTCACTTGAGCCATAGATATGTTATGATCCATATTAAAAAGGTCTAGACCCCAAGATTTGTCCCTCCATCCATATGGGTGTATACCTCTATATTACATCAAATTCCTTATCTTGACAAGATTCCTTAGACAGTGAATCCCATTCATACTCATTTGAATTGGTTTTAGAACTAGCTTGTAGCTGTAGGATTCACTCAACAACCTTCTCTTTTATGTCTTCCTTCAATTATTATTTATAGCCTAGTCTTTTCTTATCTTTTGCATGGAGTGTGAGAGGTTGGATTGGTTCTACAATACCCTCTTTTATTTTCCCGATAGGACCTTGTCCTTCATACCCCATCTTCTCTAAGATTATTTTTCCTTTACCATATGTTTCTGTTTGGACATTGGAAGTTGATGCTTGTATTTCTTCTTCATCTTTGTACAACCAATTTAATTTTTTTATCCTCAGATTCATTAGATTGAGTGATTGCTCTTATAAATCTACCATCAAAGAGTGTGACTGGTTGTGAATATGTTTGTCTTGATGTTGATGGTTGTCCATAGGATCTCTGTGAAGTTAGTAACTATGAAAGACACAAGGATTGCTCAATTGAATATTCACGCATTCATTTGTCTTCTAACTGGATCTTTTTCTCAAATTGCTTTAATAATGAATTGGGTAAGCTTTCCTGATTTGATGGATTAGAATCACCAGTGCCTGTGTTTTTTTATTGAACCTTTCCCTCAAGTTGATTTGAATAATAATTTAATTTACTTTTGTTACTTTGTGAAGTAGAATCATTGATACCCTTATCCTTTGATTGGCCCCTCTTCTCAACCCACTTTGACTCAAAATTTTGTTGTCTTTCACTATTTGATGAACTAGGAGTGTGAGCTTCTCTGTTGTGTGGCACAAAAGAATCTTGGACTATTTTGAGTCTATTTCAATATTGAGGATTGTTGGAGTCAATTGAAATGGTGATTTCTTGTCCATTGAAAGGAAATTTAAAGAATTTGTGATACGTTGATGGTATTTCTTCCAATTGGTGAATCCAAGGACATCCTAGGAGTATATTGTATTTGAACTCCTTATCTAACACTTGGAAAACTATATCTTTCACAATCGGCCCCACTTGAATTTGATAACACAATCAATCTGCGGGAGGATCTCTTTTCATCATCATAGGATTTTATAGTGATCTTTCTTCTAGCATCAATGGTATTTTCAAAATATCCAAGCGTGCAAAAAAAATTTGAAGTACAGATATTGAAACTAGCTCCCCCATCTATTAGAATACATTTGACTCTGTTTTTATCAATTAAAACCTCAATGTTGAGGGAAACATTGTGTGGATGGGTAAGTGATATGTCATCATGTTCATAAAATGATAGGAAATGAGGTGTAGTCAAGTGTCACACCACAGCCTAGAACTGACAAACATCTAGATTATTTGATATCATGGTGGCTACTAGGGCTTGTTCCAGAATCTCCTTGTGAGATGGAGAAATTTTGAGAAGTTCCAATATTAATATTTGAGCTGATATTTTGTACAATTGATCAACTATCTTGTATTGAGTTGAAGGGGCAACAAGATTTTTTGATGTAGATCCTTTCAATATTACTTTTTCCTACCCTCTTGTGGTTGCATTGAGTGATTGATGGTCTTATTTTTATCTGATTTTTAATGATGTTAATCTTATTATCAGTTGCAACAATGTTTGTGAGAAAATTTAATGGTATGATGTCATTTATTTGATTTGATTTGAGGTTGATATTGATGTTATTAAGATAATTTTCAGTTGCAACATTGTCATGAGTTTGATTATCAACAACAACAATGTTTTGTCTATCATTAATTTTAATGTCATTGTTCTCTTCTTCAACTATAGAAATATGAAGGATAGTGGTATCATAAACATAGTTCACATTTTCTCCTTTGTCGTTTGCAGAAGAAGATTCTCTGTTTTCATAATTTAGCAAAGGATTCTTCAACACTCCATGATCATTGTTTGTTTGGGGTCCTTCCATAAATATTGTCTTGTTATCAATCAAATATTGTACCAAATATTTCAATTGCATGCAATAATTTTTTTTGTGTCCTTTATTTCAATGGAAAACATAGTAGTAGGCGTCATTCCACCAAGATGGTTTAACTCTTGGTTCCCAATCTCTTGTTTCTGGTAATATTGCAAGTCTATGTGTGAGAAGCTCTCTTAATGCTGATTAAGTAACTATCCCAAAGGTGTCAACCTTATTCAATTTGATGGCTTTTGATATGGGAATGGTTTATATTCAACATTGTTAGGATTGTTGTTTTGATTGGCATTTTAAGTGGTGTTTTGATTGGTCTTGGTGGTAGTTGTTGTCAAGTTAAATAGTGGTTTTGCATTTTGTGTTTTAGTTGTAGCATCATTATTACCAGCATTTTTATTTCTTTATCAAAATTTTGGTTTATCATTTTTGTTGTAATGATTGCAAGAGTTTGCATTATTTGATCCTTCATTGTATATTTTTAAAACTCCTCTCCTAACTAAGGCTTCAATTTTAATTCCATTTTCAATCATTTTATCAAAGGTGGGTGGGCATTGTAATTAAATTTTATAGCTCATATCATCATTTAGATTTTCAATTAATATTTCTATCTTTTCCTTCTTAGGTATGGGATGAGCATATCTTGCAAACAATTTTCTCCATCTTCATAAAAATATGAGAAATGATTCTCCATTTTTTTGTTTGGTATTGCAAAGGTCTTTCATGGTTATCTCATGTTGGATGTTGCAATAGTATTGAGTGATGAATTTTTTAACCAACTCTTCAAAGGATCTTATAATGGGTGGAAGTTGTGAAAACCATTGCATACATTGTCCACCCAAGCTTCGTGGGAACAATCTCATCAAGTAATTCTCCTCATTTGCAAACTCTAGGCTCATTATTTGAAATTCCATCACATGATCTATAGGATCAATTTTACCATTATATTTATCATATTTTGGGAATTCACAATGCTTAGGAAAGAGTATCGTGTTCACAGCTGGATCAAAAGGATATGGGCAGATGTCTTATATCAACTATCTTTTTGTGGTTCCTCTTTGCATGTCTTGAATTTGTTGTTGGAGATTTCTCATTTGATTAGTCAAAGCAACCACTAGATCCGTGTTTGGTGGATCAGTTTCAATCCTTTTGGGTGCTCCTTTCAATTGACTAACATCAAAGTCATCAGACAATTTGACACCTTATTTAGCCAACATTAACAAATATTTTTCTCCACCTATTTCAAAAACTTTCTCCATGAATTTCTAAAAGTCGAGATCTTTTTGTGCATTTTGGATGTCTTGATTAGTTATTTCATCACCTTCAAGTTGATGGAATGTATGAAATGGATTTTCTTCACCTTCGGCCATGGTGTTTTGAATTTCAATTTCCTTTTCCTCAAGTTTTTGTTTTTTTTATCTTGTTAAAATAGGAAAAAAAGTGTTATAGTTTTCAGTAAACTTACATCTTTGTTGGGAAGAGTGTCAAGGATAATAACTATGTCAAATAGAATGAAAAATTGTATTGATGAGACTAAGTTAAGTCTTATTATACAGCTTTATTTTGTGATGGAGGATGATAAATCCCGATGATGAAACTTACCTTAACACTCAAATGTGTTTGATTATTTAGAAATTTTAAGATGGTAGATCTTAATTAAGAGAATTTTACTTGTAAAGACCAGTTTCACCAAGTTTAAGACACTATTGTGACTGAGGAATGGTTATGTTTTGAAAAAGATCCTGAAAAGTGAGTTTAATTTTCGGACAGACAATGTATTTTTCTCTTTGGTTTTGAATTAACTGGATGCACTAAAACATGGTACATATGCACTAAAATATGGCAAAAATGCACTAGATTGTCCCCTGAATACACTAGAAAATGGACTCAATGCGTTGGACAATGACTCTGATGCATGAGAAAATTGAGTAAATGAGCTAAAATATGGGTTGTATGTAATGGAAAACAACTCAAATGCACCAAAGAATGGGATAAATATGCCAAAGAAATCCAATGATGCACTAGACTGTCCCTAAATGTGATTCTACTTGGTGCTCTATAGGTGAATGTGCTAAAAGGATTTGCAAATGCACTATAATATGGAACATATACACCAAAAAATGCTCTATATGCGCTAAAACATGGACTAAATGTGCTAGAAAATGACTCTGAAATGCCAAAATACAAGCTCAATGTGTAGAAACAGGGAATTCATGCACTAATTTGGAAAAATTTCATTGTTCTAGACAACCTATTTGGCTATTTTGCTTTTAATCAGTGAAATGGATTATTTCAAGGAGTAATTTCCCTATCAATGATTGTTTGTTAGGTTTTCTTGTTTATAAATTTTTTGAATTCAGTATTCCTAAAAGCATGATTTCTTGGATTATGACTTCAAACACATCAACAAGTTGTAAAATAGTTTTGTTTCCATATTAGGAACTAAAACATTGAGTGTGTGTTCAGGAGTCTGGTCTGATTCATTTGATTTCCATAGGTATAGCACAAGAGAAAAAATATCAAATGCTTTTCTAATGTCAAAAGGTTATTTAAAATATCACTGCCTACATCTTAAAACTATGTCAGCTCACACAACCTTGTCACCCCCTAGAGGGTGCTTGTGTTTTTTCTTTTTCTGGGTCTTAACCAAAGTTGAATCCTCCACGTTTGGCCAGTAATCCTTGATAGCTATATGGTGAGTATCCCTTGCACTAGGATATAGAAAATGTTTGGAGATTGACTTGGTTGGATTCTACACTTAAGGTTCATAGTAAGGGTTTCCATTCGATGTGACAAATGATAAAATCCCTTAGGAGACCTCCCAACCTTTAGAAGAAAGGCTTTGAGGATGGTTATATTTACACACTACCATTGAATTATGGGTTTCCTAAAATTCACTTTTGATTATAATGGGTCAAAAAAATTGGCTTTAGTTGTTCCCACTTAGGTCGTTCCCGTGGGGTGAGTACTTTTTCGCACTACAATAGTCCTTCTAAAGGTGTTAACAAAGGATGAAAGAGTGAGTCTAGCATTTTTCTCAACTAGTCAAGGGGACAAAATAGGCCTATCACTTTACAAGCACAGTAAATAAGGGGTTCATTAACCTTCTAATTAACTAAGTGCCTAACTTAATCAAAAGAAGACAAAAAAACAATTCCAACCCTTGCAGATACTGTCTGCAGTTTCATATATTTTTCTTTGACAAGCATATAAACACTTGCAACACAAAAAATATTGGTCAATTCTCGAAATTTTAAATTTTTGCAAAATAAACTAGATGCACCATAACAAAAACCATATGCACTAAAAGAAATACTAAATATGCTAAAAAAACCTCAAAATGTGCCAAAAGATGAGCCAGATGCACTAAAATATAGGTTGAATGTGCCCTAATAGGGATTGGATGTGCTAGAAAAATTCTCATATGCTCTAAAAGAACTCATGGTCATGCTAAACTTTTAATGTCCCAACTTGTAAACACACTTTCTAGAAAATATTAATAAAAATGGGGCTAGGCCCCATGGTGGGCACCAAAATGTATCATGGGAGTTAGTTAAAATGTGTAAATAAGTGATAAAACAACACACAATCAATGAAATATTATATTAGAGAATATAAATGACAAATCTAACTGAATTGAAATGATTTTTTTTTCTATAACTGTCCCATTATTCTCTATCCTCAAGGTTTCATTAAATCATCATGGCTCTTAGATTGTGTATGCACTATGACTGTTAGAATGACAGCCTGAAGAATGAGATGCTAGAAATGTAGTAATTCTATTCCTACATAATGATTGATAAACTATATGAGGTGTTGTTATGAAAATGATGTTGTGATACTATTGATAAAAGTGATATGAAAATGATGAAATGAAACTACAAAAATCAAAATGAAGCTAATGCTAAAGCCATGATTCTAAACTAGTATGCTTCTAATTGCTAAGTGCTAAATGCTAAAATTCTCACAAATGCTTAAGTTCTCTAATGAAATTTCTACAGAGTAAGTGTGCTCAAAGTTGGGATCCATTTGTTGTAGAATGAGGCTATATTTATATATTTTTCAAGGCATATTGTGATGTGGTAGCAACCAATGTTTTGGATTTAATCTAGATAAATGAAGGATGGAGGATGAAGAATTTAGAGAGAAATAAGGAGAATGTTCTCTTGCATGAAAACAATCTACCAAGTGTAGAGGAGAAGAAATGAAATAGAAGATCCAAGTGTCTCAAGTTTGTTTCAGCATTTGTTGAGGATAAATATCTAAATTAAAAATTTGGAATATTCAATTTATTGAGACACGTGATGGAGTGGAAAGAAGAAAAGTTGTACACATGTGACTAAAATTAAATTTAGGATTTAATTTAGTGAGAAGAAAGATAATAAAATAAACTATTGATTTTTTTTATTTAATTAAATTTAGAGGAATGTGATTTTAGATAAGAAGAATTACAAAATGTGAATTATATAAAGAAATTTAAAATTTATTTATAAGTAGTCAAATTAAAATATTTATTAATTAAATAACTTGTATTTAATTAATTAAATTATCGAGACTGATTTTAGGTGTATACAAAGATTTATAGGTTCCATTATCAGTGAATAATTTAAAAGATATCACATGCAAAGTGTAATGAAGAATTAGGGGCTTTGCATTGGGTATATGGTTCCAAACATTCGTCCTAAGTGTGTTTGAGCAAAAGGTCTTGTGATCCACTATGGATAAATGCTTCCTAACACACCTTATTTATACACATATTCAATAAAGTACTATATAGATAAATATATTAATTTTTCCAGATAAAAGTTTAAATTGAGCTATCAATAAAAGATTTTATTTAATATATAACATTTCAAATTGTAAATAAAAAAATTAACCTTAAAAGTGTTTTCTATAAATTTTATGCTTTAATTTAAGGGTGGTAGAATTGTAATTCAAATGATCAATTTTTATTTTAGTTTTCATTTAATTCTATTAAAAACTTAGAAGTGATTTTTTTTCATATTCTAATCAATTAAAGGATAGACTCCAAGAGCTCAAACTATTGAATTACCCTAGCCCTAGGAAGATGATACAATGTTTTTTGATAAGTGGCTAGCTTTTCCTAACAACACTATTGAATTTTCTTCCCATGTCTTATAGGGTTGATTTTTAGGATTTCAAGGAATTGAATTTATGTGATAAAAAACATTGAGGTAATAGGTTATACAATGAGAGATGACTTTTCTCTAAAGATGCACAATGAAATTTACTTGATTAAGGATGGTAACCCTTTAGAGATCCTATAAAATGACTAATATTGATTCCTTTTAGTAACCTTTTAGTAATCTTATAAAATGATTTATATTGATTCCTTTTAGATAATTATAAAGTATTCATTTTTCTCAAAGTCCTTTTATATTTCGATGATGTATCATAAATTATCATTTGAAACGTTATGAAAAACAAATTTTATACAATTAAATTCAAAAATAATATTATTCATTATTGATACAAAACAAATCTTATACAATTGAATTGCAAAACAAATCTTACACAATTGAATTGCAAAACAAATCTTACACAATTGAATTGAATCTGCAAAACAAAACGGATTTAATCTGAACAAAATATGAAATGGGTCAGGTGCGGCAATGTTTTGACATGGGTCAGGCGGAGAGATTTGAGACTGGCGAGGAGGCAGTGGAGCGGTTGGCGGCGGAAAACGTTGTGCTTCCTCTTGCATGTGCCATGTCGTGAAAGGCTGCTATGTAGGTCGTGTCCTTGACATAACAACAATTCTTGGGCATCTGTAGTCTAACGAATCCCTGTCAGACCCCTCAATAGAATTTTGTCATTGACGATTTCGTCCCTCCACAGGTCCTTGTTACTTAAATCTTTGAAGCGTTGAACGGAGTCCTGATAGGCATTGGTGAATTTTACTTCCTTGGGGTTGAAGAGGAAAATTGTATGTTTTCTCCTTCGCCGGGTAGACTCCATTACTTTTCTTAAAGCAGTTATTCAAACACAAACATCCCGAGTGAGGAGATGCCGTATATTGTTTCCCCTGCCAATTCTTAATTATCATCAAGTATGGGTAAATCTGGGTCATTACGAATCTGACAGCGATAATCTGGGCTTTCAATAATCAATCGAAGATTTAGCTCGCATCAAATCTTAAAGTGCGTTTCGCTTGACTAACAATTTGGATATCGGGGACCTTGGACAGTTGAGCTGGGTAGATATTGGCTGCCACGAGACGGACAATTGAGAATTAAAATTCGAAAAATCAAGTTTGGATCTCATTATTTATGTAAGATTACTCCTTTTAAATGTCTACAACATTACACTCCACCCCGGATAAGTTGTGAGAAAAATATTGAGTGCCCAAAATAACCATAGCATGGCATTGTAGATTTTTGTACCGTTACCATAATTTTGTACCGTCTTAAAAACTCACAAACTAAGTATCAGTGAATGTGAATAATATCATTTCAAGGATCGCCAATATCAAATATATTAGATATCACGCAATGTCGACTGCTCGAACGTTTCCATTAAAATATATTTGAATTTTATATCCGAATTTTACTCTACTACATATATTCTGACAATTAAAATAGACTTTGATATGTAAGAGTCATATTTTATTAATAAAAGTCCAAAATACATAGGTCTGTCATGTAGGTAATTAAGCAAAAATATATCGTGCTATCCCTCCCATCAGAATTTCGATTACAGCAGTCAAATGATATCAAAACAGACCCTAGTAAATACAAACAAAAAACCCCATTTGTAATACTATCAACGATTAACTAGAGGAGACTATCAGAGCATAGACAAACCAAAAACTATCAACTATGAGCCAAAAAAGAACCATCACCATTTTACAGAAATTTATTCAACCATGCAAATTCTTTAAATTCCTCCTTCCACTCCTCACTATCGGCCGCCATTAGTCCAAAGGATTTTTTCAGAAAAATCACACCTACCGCGACAATTGCCCCTTGGTGCATTAATCCAGGTCCTTGCAAATCTAGGAGGAATGGGTATATGTTCACTGTGTCCTCCGTACTCACCCTCTCCATGTCGCATGGCCGCAGGCAACCTCTTCCTTCAACCACCACACAAAGAATCTCATCCATCCCTCCAAGAAAATCAGGTTTAAATATTTTAAGCATTAAGCTTCTAGCTTCCGCCTTTGGCACCAAGTTATCCAACAAAGATTCTAAGAACCGAGAAGACATCTATAAATTGTCTCTTCCATACTCTCTACTTTCTAGGTGACTAGAACCCGGAACCATTTTCACAACCACTAACACCAACGACTCATAATTTAATAGAATATGCTTGAGCCTTTTGTCTGTGACAGCCCTAAAGGAAGTTAGTCTCTCTAACATCTGGAGAGAGATGGGGGTATCGGCCCCAAACTGAGCCAAGCCCACCACAGAAACTTCAATGACAAACTTGGAAGACCTAGCCATTTGGCTCCACACTGAAAGCTTCTCGACATAAAAAGAAACTACACTCTTCACACAAAACCATCAAACACTTATATGAAAATAAAGGCTTAGAAAGCCTTAAATGAATTTGGCTACAAAAACACCGCCAACCTTGCAAATGTATTGCTCCTACTTGCACGTTGTCCTAACCCAGATGAGTGTCCGCTTCCCATGAAGAATGATCATCTCCTACTCATTGGAATGAGTGAATTAGTTTTCCTCCCTGTACTTTCGGCTTGTCGAAAAGACAAGCTCACGGTTCCTTTCCTTCGTGTCTATCAACTAGGCTCAGAACACTCCCATATAGTCACCCACATGACCACTCATGCCACCAACCTCCGCCACCATGGAGAGACACCCTCCCTACCCCCCACAACAACTAAAATAGACTTACTTTCTCTTTTACCCAC
The DNA here is from genome assembly GCA_007115665.2 of Sequoiadendron giganteum. Taxonomy (NCBI): domain Eukaryota; kingdom Viridiplantae; phylum Streptophyta; class Pinopsida; order Cupressales; family Cupressaceae; genus Sequoiadendron; species Sequoiadendron giganteum. Next base: position 388,103,569 of record CM021100.1, read on the forward strand.
AATTTCTAATAGTGTAGAATAAAAAATTATTTCAAGGGTTATACTAATCATTGTCAGTTTATATTTTAATAAAAATTAATAATATCTCTTAGTTATATATTTATTATCATATTGTGGGAATTAAAAAAAATATAAAACTTTATCATTAATTAAAATATTTTAATATTATTCATTATTAATTTATTTAATCATTTTTAAATTAGTTTTCTTTTCAAATTTTCTATTCATTTTATTACTATTTTCAAACAAAATTCAGCTCTCTTAAATTTATAAAAGTTTAGAGTTTTTTTTTAAATATTTATAAAAATTAATTCTTACATTCAACCTTATCTTATGTTTAAGAATAATTAACAATTTCTTTTTTTTGAAACGGCATTTTTATAATTTCAAGAAATATTTAAACATGATATATGTCTAAATTATTTTTCATAATCATAGAAAAATTAGATTTTAAAATTATATATATCCATTTTATTAGAAATTTTGGTGAATGTTTTCTAAATTCTCATCTTGACCATTTAACAAATTGGCTCCTATTAAGCTTATGAGGTTTACATCATATAACTAAATTATCATTCTTACTAAGTTCTTTCAGATGTGTTATCAAATTCAATGTTGAATAGAGAATTATAGGCTTCCTTATGAGTGAATGTTTTAAAATTGATATCAAATGCAATGTTGAATGAAGAATTATGGGCATTGTTATGGTTAAATGCTTCCAAACACTTGTGTTATGCATGTTTGAGTAGATAACCTTGTGATCCATTATGGATAAGTCCTTCCAAAAATATACCTAATTTATTGGTTAACTCATAACCATGGGTTAAGACATGGGTAAACACTTCTATACACATATTCAATATAGTACTACATAGATGAATATATTAAAATTTATTGAAAATGGAGTGTTTTTTCTTTCTTAAAGGAGAAGATAAGTAGATACAAGTGTTATTTTGGATAAACATTCTATTGAAAACAAGGTGAAACTATGCTGCAATATTCACTTATGCATGTGAACTAAAATTTGAAAATAAGATTATCAAATTTGATTATATGTATGTGATTGCACATTCACCATAATAGAAAAATCATCAAGAAAATATGGTACAGGATTTATGTGGAGAAACCCTTTAAAAAAATATCCACATGATAAAAGAAGGCAAGTATATTATTTATCTACATAAGAGAGATACACCAGAATACACTTCCTTGTTGATCTCCTACAATTCAAATGCTTCCATACACCTGCATATTATGCATGATGAAAACACCATTTTAGAAAACCAAAACTAGATGTACCACAATGACTTGGAAAAACCCATATTCCTTCCTTGGAAAACAAAGAGTCATAATAATAAATTTATTAATGTTCAAAAGGCTTTAAAATGGAATCTATCCCATAGCCCCTTCAACTTTTGGAATTCAAGATGCTCCACTAGCTATTCAACCTCCAGATGGAGAACTAATAGACGCCTATTTCTATTCAAAATTGGTGACACACCAAAGTCCCTTAACAGTCCCAATTTGAACAACTAGGAGGGATAATTTTGTCCTCTAGTGATGTGTAACCTCCAACATTAAATTTTTTCTTGAAAATATAATTACAATATGCCAATATTAAATAAATTTCTCACATGTCCCCTTGGACACTTCCCATGAAATATGGAGACAAAAAATGGTATAGGTTTGCAAGGTAAATGTCACCTAACCTAAAATCCTCTCACTTGACATTATAAATTACAATTAAATTCAAGAGATATATAAAATAAATCATGTACAGTTATCAAGCCCCATGGATTTCTTACACTTAAAGATCATATTTGTGGTCACTAGCTTCATGAGAGAATATGCAACATTATCCAAAGTTTCAACCTTAACAATCAAGAACTTACCATTATCAACCATCTCTCGTATAAAATGAACTAAAAATCAACATGTTTAGTATCAGCATGATACATAGGATCTTTGGTTAAACAAATAGCACTTTGATTGTCACAACCAATCATCAATGTCCTAAAATCAAAATCAATATTGTTACCAATCCTTTTTAACCGTACCACCTCCTTAGAGGTATGTGTAGTAGCCACATGCTCTACTTCAATGGTGGACAAAGAAACTCTAGGCTTCCTCTTACTCTTGGAACTCACTACACCTCCATACAAGGTAAACATATTGTCGCTAGTGGATCTTCAACTATCCAAGTCATCTACCTAATCTACATCAAAAAACCCCTATACGTCTAATGAATTGACCACATAATTAGTACCATGATAAATTCGATATTAATTTGAAGTGCCGCATTAATATCTAAATACCCTCTTAACACAATTTCAACACTCTTTACCAAGGTTAGAAATAGAACTACTTATAACTCCCACAACTTGGGTTATACTTGGTCTAGTGCAAACCATTGCATACATTAAACTATCAATGCCACTAGCATAAGAAACCTTAGAAATATCCTCAAAATCATAATTATATTTAGAAAAAAAATCCAAGATCAACTTACTACCAATTTAAAGAGAAATATTAACTACCTTACAATCACACATATTAAATCTTCACAAAATTGTACTCACAAGCTTACTTTGACCTAACCAAACTTTTATGTGAGCTTGATCTTTGTTTATTTCCATCCAAAGAATATGTTTTGTAGTCCCCAAGCCCTTCATATATTTCTCCTTTGGTTGTTGTTCTCTTGAGTAAGCTCTAAATTCTTTGAAATCACATATTTAGACAAGATTATTTCAGGGGTAGAGGATTCTAAATCTTATAGCCTTTTATATTCTGACCATTACTAAGTGTGTCACCAAAAAATGTATCTTTGGACATTTTAATACTCATTTGAGTCTTTGTTATGGATTTTGGCCCAGGTTTTCCTAGATTTAATGCTGTAATGTGGCCAACACATTCACATTAGATCTTGAACTCTTGTAAATCAATGAAAACTTTATGTTGTCTTATAAAGGTGTTGTGAAGTGTTCTAACACACTTTCACACTTTTCTAGGAAATTTCTAATGTATTTGACTTAAACAACCTCTTTTTATCACTTACCAAGCCTTATTTCAAAGTGTTGTAAGCATTTGTAATAAAATCTCACACTTTTCTAGGCTTGTCATCAACAATTTGACGCTTTCTTATGTTTAAATGGCCCCTTAATGCAGTTACAGGTCATACTTAAAAGTGTTCTTGAAAATAATCCCACTAAACATCATTAAATGCACTTTAATTCTCAGCACCTAGTAAAATTTCCCTAGTGGGACCAAGTCGCCACTTGGGGTGAATTAGTCACATTTGGCTTAAAAATCAAAATTATGTTATAATTTTGGTGGGATATTATTCTCTAGACCTTGAGGTCAGCCTATGATGAGATTTTTTTAGGAATTGGGCAATAATTATGTATAAATATAGGATTTTCCTCTTATTTTCACCTCCAACAATTCATCCTTCAAGCATCTAAGCATTCAAGCAATTATCAATCGATTTAGGTATTATCGAGCATTCATCTATCGGAGCTTCTACTTGCATATCTTCAAATTTCTACATCAAGGGTTTGGTGAGTTGTAGCATTGCATTTTGTTCATTCATCAATCTATTTTCATTTCTTTCCATTTTGAAGGGTTTGATTACCAAACTGGGGTTTGACCAAGGCAAACCCCTATTCTCTAACCCTTAACCCTTTTCCCTTCTTTGCATTTGTGTTTTTTAGGTCTTGTATGTAGATTTGTCAAAGAGAAAATTATTAAAAGGTGTCAACATCACATCAAAGTCATTCAAAGTCAAAAAAACCCTAAAAGAAGCTTGGAGATCACCCACAAGTAAAATTCTACAGATTTAGATCCAGATTCTTGCCAGGAGCTAAAGTACAGACCGAAAGCTACAAATTGCATCTTCGAGATTCTCAAAATTTGAAGGTGGAATAAGTTTCCATTATTGGTGAAGTAGTCTCACTACAAGGCCTAAAAAGTGATTTTTGCATTTCTGGATACCTAGTTTCCCGAAACCTATTCCGATAAAATCTCCCTGGAACATGACTAAGTTGCCCAGCTTGGCATAAGTGTCCCCGTTGGCTTCAACAATAATTTTTGTAGGATTTTAGAGTCTCTCTACATCAATTTTCAATTTCCAGGTGGACCTCTCCAATCCCTTTCATTTCTGTTATTGTTTGTTTGCATTCTTAGATCATTTTGCATATCACAGTGTGTTTTGAAACATCTTGAATTTCATTAGTTTTGCATTAATAGTTCATCTCCTTTATCAGTTTATTAGATTTAGGATATTACATTTAGGCATATTTCAATCATAATAGCATTAGTCTTGAATGAACCTCCAAGTTTTTGTGGAATATCTTTCTCCTTTTAGGTGAAAAACCCTAGAAGTGCAAGGAAGCCCTATCCCAAATAATTGTGGTTCATTTTGGTGAACCTGCCTTTAGAACATTTTTACTTCTAATTTCAAGTGCATTTGCATCCTAGGAATAGCTTGCATCAACATTGCATTAGGTTTTGCATTGTTTTGCATTCTAGGGTTTTTAAAATTGCAATAGTGAAAAGCTCATATAGCTTGCATTGTTGCATTGCATTTCATTAAAGAAAAAATTATTTTTTTGCATTTTCATATTGTATTTGCATTTGAAAACTTAAAAGTTATTAAATTTCATTGAAAATTTCTGAAAATTGTTAAAAAAATCACTACTGGGACTAATTCACCACATTGGGTGACTTAGTCCACTTGCACATTTTGCATTGTAATTTATGTATTTCTTAGAGCATTTTTTTGTATTTCTACTTGTTTCTGCATTTTTGTATTGTTTTCTAGAATTTTAGTTATCAAGATTTTAGTGCTCTTCGTTTACATGGCATTTGCATTCACCCTACATTTAGAAACCTTTGCATGAGTGTTTGGTGTCCTATTGCTAAGATCTTAGTGAGAAGAAGTTAGAGACTCATGGCATCTTGCAATAACACACTCGTTGTAGATCTTGGATTATCTAGAGCTTCCACTCCTAGTATTGGTAATAGTACACTAGGCATGAAAAATACCCTTAGTAACTCTTTGCATTTAGGTAGCATGCATATTGAACATAGGCCTCGTGATATTCCACTTGAGACAAGGTCATTCAAATTCCTGAGGACTTAGTACACTTGCAACATCAAGTCAGCCTTGAAAATATTTTGTCGACTGCAATTCCAACTATTGAAAAAATCCATCACATGCTTGAATGTGATGAAGACCTAGACATTTTAAAACAAATCGTTGAGATATATGCAAAACATGTTCATTCCACCTCTAGTACATCTCAACTAGTGAACATTTTGGTTAGCCAAGGAGGGCCTCAAACTCCTCATCCCTCAACAATAGCCTCAATCCATACCTATACCTCTCCTTATGTCACTACCACAATGCAACAAATTAGTAATGTGATTCCTTCCTCAACTATTCCTACTAGCATCCCTCATTCCTATGTGGCATCACATGTTCTATCTTCTTCTACAATACAATATCTAAGCATTCCATTCACTTTCCCTACCACCACACACACCCCACCAATAGTTTCTCTTCCATCTCATACCACTTACATTGACCCTCTCATAGCACAATTTTTCCAAACTGTCTCATCCATGCAAAAAAAAAAATCCACCATAAACCAAAATCAGAATGGCCCACCCACATATTATGTTTGAAGCAGCCCATTGTCTTTGGAAATATTGTAAACACCGATGCCACGAGCAATAGAGATTCCTAGATTTGAGACACTGCCTTGGAATGGTTTTCTTCTTTACCAAACAATTGAATTCATTCATTTAATGAACTTTTCGATGAATTTATCAATCATTTCCAAGTGCATATGACTCCAAAGAAGAACTTTGATGATTTGATGTGATGCAAGAAAAATATTGATGAAAAGATAACTGATTTTATCTCACAATATCAATCACTTTATTTCCAAATTGATGTCAGGATCCGTGACCCACATCTTCAAAAGATGTTTATAGGAAAATTACAAACTCAACTTCAAGAAAAATTCGCTATAATGAAATTCCCCTTTTTCATGCATTTATGCACAAACCATTGTGATTATCACAATTAAATTAGTAGTCGAGATACACGGTCCACTTCTAGTCAAATTGAGAAATCCGAATCTACCAACCAAAAAAATTCATATCCATTTCGAAAGAAAAAAAAAGGATTCTTATAGTTCAAACCCCCTCAACAACCAACTTAGCCCATCAACAACCAAGCAGCAGCTATTGAAACCATGGTCCCTTTTAGTTATGGAGATCCAAATAGAAAATTCACACCTTTACCAATTATCCTTCATTACACAATGTCTCAACTTTTACAACAAAAAATGATTACCTTACCTATCGTTAAAGCACCCAATCCTACTAAGCCTTTACCTCCAAACATTAAATCTAATGCTTATTTTTATTTTCATAGACAAAATGGACATGACATGAAATAGTGCAAGTGTCTTAATCATCTAGTTCAAGAACTCATTGATTTTGGTCGTCTATCCATTGCAAGTGTTAATGATCATGGCAATAAATCTGTTGCCCCTCCATATAAAAACTTGCAAATTTTCACTGATCAAATTCCCAAACATAATATTTCATTTGTCAAAGCTAGTGAAACTACAAAGAATGATGTGATAAATGTCGCTACAAATGATGAACACCATGATCCTATCACACATGTCACTCCTATGGATGAAATGGTAGGTGTGATAGATGTTATCCCTCATAAGGGCCAACTTAAGAAATCTCTTGATATTGCTTTCTCCTCTCAATACAAACTTAAAAATCTCCCTGATGGTCCTCTTTACATAGCTGGCCATATCTGTGACAAGCCCACTAATGGGAAATTAATAGATCCTGCCTATGGAGAGAATGTGATCACCATGGAATTTTTGGTATTACATGATCTTTATCAAGATGACTATGATGAACCAAAAACATGGATAAAAACACACAATGGTTTTGCTTTCCCTACGATAGGATCAATCATCCTTCTAGTATAAATAGGACCTAAAAAATTAGATGTTACATTCTTCATCATCCCATAGTCAAACGAATTTCATTTAAGGCTAGGGCACTGATGGCTTTGCTCAATGAAATTTTTCCCTTCAGTTCTTCACAAATACTTAAAGTTTCCATTTGATAATGAAATATTCACTGTCCACCATAGCGGCTTTAACCCCTTATCTTCCAAAGGAAACTTTTCCTTAGAATCCTTTTGGCTTGAACCCATGGAGCCCATAATGCATCAAAAAGATTTCTTTTTCATTGCTTACCAAAAATTTAAAGTAAAGAAAATAGCCGAATTGTCTCTCCACAACATGTCCCCATCCACATCTGACACTCCTATCCTAGATGAAACCATGCTTCAACCTGAAGAAGAACAACATAACCCAGACCAACCAAGACTTGAAACTTCACCTACATCATCTAAGAGACCACGAGACTATGAAGTTAACTTTGTCATGCCTCCTTGCATAAAACAAGTTTACAAAGAAAAGAAGAAAGTGGATGAACAACCTTTCATGATTCATTTTTTTCCTCCCCTTAGGGACTAAGAAAAACTATGGCTGATCAATCTACTCCTTCACAAACACAACTCAACAATAGAATCAAAAGAAATAGAGGCACTAGGGAGCATAGGCGTAGATGTCATGCCCTTGCTTGCAAGTTACATGAAGAAGATGATAATGAAAATCATAATCCACACTTGAAAGAAGTAATTCATGATGATCCTTCTCCCCAACCACAACCAATCGATCCTATATAACAATCACAACCAGAGTTACATTCTTCAATAGACATCACCATTTTTCCTCCTGTTGTGATTAATCTAGATGATGATGATGAGATTTCTAAAATCGACGAAGAGGTGCATAAAGATATGAACACATTTTTTTCCTCTTTCATGACCTTGCATGTCAATTCTCTTAGGATGATTATTGACTTTGATACTAGTTCTGCAATTACTGATGTCCCTCTAGCCAATCACCCACCCTCATTATAGACTGAATAAGATTGGGAGGCATATGACTTGCTAGATGGTTGACTTACATTTTCCTTACTCATCTTTTGCATTTTATTTTGTGTGTTTTCATGTGTGTCATGTGTTCACCTGTGATGTTCTATTTGATGTTTTCTCTCTTTGTTCCATTCCTTTATTTGTACCTTCATTCTTCTATATGTCATGCATTTCTCTCACTTTTTCTCTTTACTCTTTTGTTTTACCTTCCTTTTAGGGATGATGCAAGGAATTGAGACACCCTATGTCTCTTTCGTGTTGACCCAAAAGGCCTCCTTTTTCTCTTTCTTTTCCTTTTCCTTTGTCTTTTTCTTGTGCCTTCGTTTGAGGGATGATGCAAGGCATTGAGACTGGAATATCTCCTTCATGCTGACCCAAAAGGATATTTCTCTTCATTTTTCCTTTTCCTTTTCTCTTTTGGCCTTTATTTTCCTTTTGGGGATGATGCAAAGGGTGAAGACACCCTATGTCTCTTCCATGTTGACACAAATGGATCTTTCCTTTTGTTTGTTTTCACTCTCTTTGTGTCATTATTCCAATTCTATGTATTTGGGGGATGATGAAAATTTTGAGCTCTCTAAAAACATTGTAGAAATGAACATACTGACCCCAGATACAAAGATCCCTTATGTGCGTAGTGTTTTCTTATTTTGGGAAGCCCCTTCCCCTTTTTTTTCTTTTTCTTTTGTATGATGTAGCCTTACTCAAAAACCTATGACTTGGCATAGGGGCTTTCCATGTTGGCTCTCGTGACTTCCTTTCTTTTTAAATTTTTCATTTTGCTTATTTAAAGTAATTTATCATAGTATAGTGTTTAGCAATTCCTTTAAAGTGGGGGCATACATTGGCATTATTTCTTTTTGCATTTTTCTTTTTTCTTGGTTCTTAGTGCAGTCTTGTTATTTCATACAACAAGTTTTTTGCTTTGTGGATGACATAGGGTGTAATTTACTTCATCAACATGATCTATCTTATCATATTGCATTCCTCTTGGTGGCTTGATGCAGCACACTACATCCCCTAAGTTTTGAATCTTCTATTCTTGGACTAATCCTCACTTGGAGACATTAGACACAATGTTCCCTAAGTTGAAGACCTCACATGAACTAAGAAAGAATCCTTTCAACATTATTTTACATCTTGCATTTGGAATTTATTATATGGCCACCTTGCATAACACAACTTGCATGCCTATGGTTCCATCTTATTTATGCATGAGCTCCAAGCATATGAAGTTTTGCTTGTCTCGCGAAGCTTGAAATGACATTTTCTTTTGTGGCACCTTATTAAAGTTATCAAGAGGTATAACTTTGGTATGGATGAGCGAGAAGCCCATTCTAAGGAATGAATTTCCTAATAGCCACCTGCATGTGTGTGAGTGCATACCAACCATGAGTGTATGTTTCTAACCTTTTTAGGCCCTCTTGCCCGGTGAATAGCCATGTGTTTCGTTGACTTAGAGTGAGTATGTGTTTTTTGGATAAACAACCTAGATGTGATCCACAATGAGATAGAAAAATGATTGAAGCTTGATTTGAATCTCTCTTTTCCTTTTCCTTCTCTCCCTTTCATTCTTTTACATCACTTTCTTGTGTGTTCCTTTGTGCTAATGCTTTATTTACCATGGGATCTTGATCCTGGGGGTTTGATCATCCCTCTTGATTATTGTTATCTCATCTTACCAGAATGGGTTCAATTAGATCCCTCATGATATTTATGATGAGAGTGATTTTGAAGCAAGTCCATACTCTCACTAATGTGGGGGCTAAACGTGTCACAAAAAAATGTATCTTTGGAAATTTTTATGCTCATTTGAGTCTTTCTTATGGATGTTGGCCTAATGTTTCCTAGATTTAATGTTGTAATGTGGCTAACACATTCACATTAGATCTTGAAATCTTGTAAATCAATGAAAACTTTATGTTGTCTTATAAAGGTGTTGTGAAGTGATGTAACACACTTTCACACTTTTCTAGGACATTTCTACTGTAGTTCACTTTAAAAACCTCTTTTTATCACTTACCAAGCCTTATTTCAAAGTGTTGTAAGGATTTGTAATAAACTCTCACACTTTTCTAGGCTTATCATCAATAATTTGACACTTTCTTGTGTTTAAATGGCCCCTTAATGCAGTTACAAGTCATACTTAAAAGTTTTCTTGAAAATAATCCCACAAAACATCATTAAATGCATTTTAATTCCCGACACCCAGTAAAATTTCATACTTTCACACTTTCATAATTAAAATGTCTTATAAAGTTGTTGTGAAGTGTTGTAACATACTTTCACACTTTTCTAGGACCTTTCTAATGTATTTAACTTAAAAAACCACTTTTTATCACTTACCAAGGCTTATTTCAAAGTGTTGTAAGGAAGTGTAACAAACTCTCACACTTTTCTAGGATTTTCATCAATAATTTGGCCCTTTCATATGTTTAAATGACCCCTTAATGCACTTGCATGTCATTTTTAAAAGAGTTCTTGAGAATAATCATGTTAAACATCATTAAATGCACTTTAATTCTTGACACCCAGTAAAATTGCTTTGGTGGGGACCAAGTTGCCACTTGGGGTGACTTAGTCGTATTTGGCTTTAAAATCAAAATTATGTTATAATTCTGATCGAATATTATTCTCTAGACCTTTAGGTCAGCCTATGATGAGGTATTTTCGGGAATTAAGGCATAATTGTAAATATAGGGTTTTCCTCTCATTTTCACCCCCCAACAATTCATCCTTCAAGTATCCAAGCATTCAAGCAATTATCAATCACTTTAGGCATTATCAAGCATTCATCCATTGGAGCTTCTACTTGCATATCTTTAGATTTCTACATCAAGGGTTTGGTGAGTTGTATCATTGCATGTTGTTCATTCATAAATATCCTTTTAGTTACGTAGGATGCTAAAATCTGCAAATGTTAGTTTTTGTCATACATCTCCATGATCAAACAAACATAAGAAAATCAACATCCTCATGAAATATTGCACCTAGTTTAAATATGCTAAATGAGATATTGAAACAATAATGAAAGCTAAATAAAGCACATAAAACATGAATGCAAATCTATTCCATGGTGGATTGGTGCCACTTTGTTGTGTAGGAAGCAACTCTTTCCCAATCCATGATAAGTAAGATGATACTGATGTTGTGATGAAGAGCAAGATTAGTTCTCACATGTAGAGAGTAACCTTGCATAAAAATGTGTTCCCAATTTTGTGTTGTAGTTGTTTTGGAGAAATGCTTTGCATTTTATAGATTCAAGGGTAGGAGATTGAGAGATTTTGAATGAATGTGGGATCATTCATGAACGAATGACAAGATGCCACCTGTCAAGATTTGAGAGGATGAGGAATGTGCAAGTCTTGGCCAATGTGCCAATTTCCAATTTGAATTTGCATGAAATGACATGTTTAGTGGGGATGAAAGGTGCATTAAATGTCAAGTTGACTTATGCAGGAGACATGTAAGAGACATGTGAGAGCATTTAATACTTTGTTGGAAGGGACAATTCCTTTGGAGGGAAGATTCAAATTCACAGAATGTTTTGCCTTTTTGAAAGTAATTAGAAGAATTAATAAATCAAATAAATGATTTATTGGTGCAAGTGGGTGGGTTAGTTAAGAGTTTAGATTTGACTCAAGTTGAGTCAAAAGCTAGAGAATGGGTGATCATGATTAGAGGTTAATTAATCTAGATTAATTAACTTTGAGGATTTTATGAGTTTGATATTTGATTTAAATCAGTTTGATTTATTGAATCAAAGAGAACTTAAGGACTTAATAAAATAATTTGATTTATTTAATTAAGCATAATGAACCTTAGGGAATTAATCAATAAATTGCTTTAATTGATTAATAGCATAATTGAATGTTAATTAGAGTGGGATGCATGATGTTAGTTTTTCATTTCTACATTTTTCCCCTCTTTGAAGCAATGTACTCATTGCATTGGTTCAAAGAATGATGCCGCTGATATCGAAATTAAAAAATTCCTGATTTTTTTGGATGCCCCAGTGGAAATAAGTATGTTAGTGCATTGCCCCCTTGAGGGATCAAGCGAAAAGATTCGATTTGAGGTTGATCTCATGATAAAGAGGTTCAAAATGAATGTATGAATGGTTTGACTAACTAATCTATATGATAATGATGATGTAAATGAGATGCTTAAAATAACAAATCTATATTATTTCAAACAACTTAAATGATTATGCAAATGAGATGGATGAGGTGCATGAGATGTAGGATGGATGCATTGTTAGCGTGGAAGAGGATAGAAGAATGAGAGCAATCAACCCTTAAATCCAAGAAGATGTAGAAGTCAAACAAGTCTACTAGTTGTGGAGACTTTATTGGATATGATGATGAATGTTGATGATGTATTGCTTATCCAAGGATGGGAGACATAAAGAGGATACCTTTCTTTATGTTTAATAACACACGTAGGTGTGATGCATCAAGGTATTAAGAACCAGGATGTTGTGGCGCCTAGTGTGATGGACTTTGACTCGTCAAACAGATAGGAGTAATCTTGTTCACACTTGACAAACATAACCTTATTCAGAATGTAGTTCAGATATTCCAGACATCTCAGGTCAAAAAATAAAAAGTCAAGCCTTCTTATGTGGTCAACAAGATACCTAAAACATCCTTCCTACAAATAAACAAAGTACGCATGATGAAGTTATTTTACAAGAATATCCATCAAGCACAACAGATAAAAATATAATGACCGTTGCCCCATTGCTTTCTCTCTAGACCTGTTTTTGTTTAGGCATCATCGAGAGGTCCTTGGAATGAGTGCAAACTAAGATAAGTCAACAAAGACCAAAATAAAGTAAACAAACAAGTTAATGTTCTTCATACCGCTAGCCAAGGCTAAACTACTATGGGGTAGCTGATGCTTATGTCCATCATAGGAAAGCTTCATCCTAGGACATGTTGTGATCAAGGTTTTGATGGGACTGATTTGGGTGATAAGTTAATGATATTTTGGGTTGACCAACTTGCTGACTCATTGACTTAGGCTTAAGACTCTGACGGTTAGGTGTTCACTTTGGAACCTGCTAAACTTGCTTTCGATTGCGTTACCAAAGGATGAAGGCGATGATTGATTTATTAGGAATGATGATTATTGTGGGTGAAAGCAAGATGAGACGGGTGCACCATTTTGGGTTTTTTTAGATATTTGGATGTTTTTGTTGTTTTGAAATGTTTTAAAGCTATTTTAATTTTTGGTTTTTTCCAATGTTTTTGGTATTTTCGAGGTTTTCGATGAAAGAACTAACTTAAAGACCTATCCTAGGGGTCTCAGGAGCTGATCAATAGATTAGCCTTGCCTACGTTATACACACAAAGGCCACGTAGTTTGATTGATGACGTACTTGACTCAATGATCAGATAGATTGGAAAATGGATTACCATTGCAATGGAAACCTAAGGACTGACCTAAATGTAAAATAGATGGGCAAATGGATTGCCAATGTGACTAACGCCTAAGGACTGACCCTAACTGTCTTGGGGGATGATCAAAGATCAACCTTTCCTATGTTCAAGCTCAGAGACAACGTAGTTAAGACAAAGTGAAAAACTAACAAGACTTAATGATGAATTTTTTGAAGATTTTATGATATTTCGACATGTTTTTGGATTTTTGATGATTTGGATGTTTTTTTGGATTTTTGATTTTTCTAATGTTTTGGAATTTTTATATGTTTTGGATGTTTTTGAATTTTCTCATAATTTTGATAATTCGGATATGATATGTGATGACGATATCGGTGCTCTATTTTGGGATTTTGTTGAAAACCAAGCTTAATATTGATCAATTAGTTTAATGGATTGATAGTTTGACTAAGCGTGTTAAGTCAAACAAAAGTGTTGATGCACTAGTAAACTTTAGGAAGTTGTGTTATCCTAGAATAAACCTGTACAAAAAGGATAAGATGGCTAGGTGTTTTAAGCCAAATGAGGTGATTTTGGATTTGATAATTTGGCTAAGTGTGTTAAGCCAAAATATGATAATGAATTTGTAAACCCAAGGAAGTTGTGTTATCCTAGAGTAAATTCGTGCACAAGATGATAGTTTGACTAAGTGTGTTAAGTCAAACAAGGCGATAATTGATTGGATTCAATTGATCAAGATTGATGAAGCTTGATTTGGAACAAAATTGTTTTGATGATTTGATGTGATGCTAACGTGTGCATTAGATGCGATGATATGAATTGTCCAAATTGATGTTTGATCAAAGATAAAAATTGATAAGGAACATCAGCTTCTCAAAATATGCCATGGGCTAGTGATTTGGATTTTTGGTTCACAAATGTTTTGACCAATTTGATTTCACATTTTCCAATGCTCAGATCACCACATAAGTTGGAGGATATAGATCAAGATTCATTCCTAAAGCAAGATGCAAATATTTGCCCCAGTGTTCTAGAAATGTATGGAATGCCATGGGTAGATTCTTGGAAGAATGGATATGGATAGATACGGTAAGCATGCAAAGGATGCCAAGGATTATCTTGCGATAAGATAAGGGTGTTAAAATAGAGTATTCTCATTCGGATAATGCTTCAAGGCTCAGATAATGTTGGGAAGGTTGGGATCAATAAAAATGACCCATGTCAAGATGATTACCATAAGTGAGTGTAAAGAATTTACCAAACCTTTATCAAGATCTAGATAAAGTAGATAGATGATAATGGGTCGGATAACCGACTCATGGATGGAAAGTTGGCTTTATTATGGATGTGATAAGATGCTTTGTCTTGAACTGACGCACATAGATGCTTGATTCTACACATGATGCATATTTTCCAGGTTTTCATCATGGTACCTGTCCGAAGCGCCACCGAAGCGGTTTATGCTAGAGGACAATTTTTTTTTTTACTGTTTTCAATCCTCTTTTCTGATTTTTTTATATTTTTATATTTTTTTGTATTTTCTGAGAGATTTTAAGCTGATGCTGAACCACCTGGTGGTGCTGATGTTGATTCTTTTGTCATAACATGCCATCGGTATCCTGCTTGAAGAATTTTCTTTTCCAAGATACGTGCATTGAATGCAACTTTTCAGATTTCTGATCTGCTTTGCCGATACTAGAGCTAACTTTTTCCTTGTGTGCACATTGTGATAGAGTGCCTTCTGAATCTTTATGATGTATGGTCATTGCCAACACATGGTCAATGTGAGAATTGGATATCATGCATGGAGGCGTGGATGGAGTGTGTTTAGGAGTAAAAGATGGATTGGTCGATAGTTTGGAACCTTTGACTCTCCAAACTTGGGAAGATGAGCAATGATGGGTAGATAAGGAAGTGTGTGTTGAATTAGGACCAACTGCTTGATATACTTTGTATGTTACCTGAGAAGTTTGATTTTTTTATTTGTGGACATCCTTGATGGATACTTGCCCCTTTTTTATTTTTCCCCATAGTTTCTTTGACTAATGGAGTTTGATCGAGATAATCTTTCTTTGTATTTTTTGGTATCCATATGTATTTAATTTGTCCTTCGCGCTTCGCTGCTTCTTTTTCTTTGATAGTGTTCTTCATGCTTTGATTCAAATTTTTATTTTTTTGTTGGTCCCAATTCTTGGATGGGGTGATAGGTGGATGAATATTCGTGACATGGTGGGATGTAGTATTGGCATTGGTTTCATCATAATGATCCTTCATACCCCCTATGTTGAGATTTGCTTGAGACAGAGTTGCCCCCATTTTTATGGAGGTATTACTGATATGTGTATATCCCTTGATTGTTGAATAACCAAGGCCTTGATGCTTAGGATTACCAAAAATCTGCATTGGTTCTAGGATACCCTGTTCATGTAGGCCTAATCCTCTACCTTGATAATTCATCTATTGAAACATTTTATTTGGAAAAGGATATGATTTTCCTTGGAAACAAGGTGCTAATCCTTTTATGTTTTGTCATGGATCTTCAAAGGTGATTTCTTCATTGATAAGATAACTTTCCCTTAAAAATGTGAGTGATCCGAGTTTATAAGTGATAGGATCCTGCATATGTTGGATAAATGCCCGATTGATATCTTTAGCTTGATCTTGTGAGATATCATATTGTAATGCTTCCTCAAGAAGTTTTGATGATTCATTTCAAAATATGTTTCTGATTCATGATTTCTTTCTACTATGTCTCCAAATTTTTTCACATCTTGGTCTTGTGCACAAATGTTAAGAGTAGGAGACTCTTGTTCCTTGGTAATGATGCCAAGGGTATGAGACTCTTGTTTTGAATGAAGATCATCTACGTGTCCATCCAAAGAAAGCATCTCATGGGTAGATGGAGGAGTATGTGCTATATGATATGATCATCATTTGTGGAATCTTGTATAGATAGGAGAGTTCCCATTAGATCATTGTAGTATCTTGGAGATACGAATTCTCAATCTTGAGTGATTTTAGAACTATTTTCAACATGCTTTGGATCAAGTTCTTGACATGGCTCAATTTCAAAGGATGGATTGCTTATAGTGGGTTCTTGGACATCGTCATTGGGGAGTGGCTCAATATTCTCTTGAGCTTTGAGTGGATTTGGATCAAATGTTGAGCTAGAGATTCCTTCAATATCTATAACCATGAGGTCAAAGGATGCCAATATGTCTTGGGAAGGACCATTGCTAGACCTTGGTGATAGATTTTGATCATGCTTTGGAATACGTTCTTGAGATATTTCCTCTAACTCATAACGTGATGTAGAGACCTTTTCGATATGATCATTGGTTGATGGATTATAGATTATGTCAATGGGATCAAATAATTGTAACACATCTTGAAATAGATCACTAAAAAGTGGCTCTTGATGAATGCTGAGTTGATCACTGGATGGGGTAGAAGCATCTTCAAGATCTTGAACATTGTTTTCAACAATTGTGGAAGAGAGATTACCAATGTCTTCAACCATAGGATCAAGTGCGTTCAAGCTCAAAAATAATGTAGTTCAACAACAATGTTTTTTATTTTTTGACTTTTTGACTTGTTTAGGGATTTTTATGTGATTTGGATGTTTTTGGTGTTTTGACGATGTTTTCAATGTTTTGGATTTTTTAATGATTTTGTAAGTGTTTTTGGATTTTGGAAATAACCTTAAAAGGAATATACAAGAACCTAATAGAAACACCTCCACACCCCTGCAAAGCTTAGTTCTAGTTTGGAGTATGTTAGCCTTTAGGGTGGATTAAGGGCTAAGGGAAGAGTTGAAAAAATTGCACCAAAGTTGACTTGGGAGAAAGAGTTGAGATGGTAGATGGGGTTGGCAAGTAGAACCAGGGGAACCTAAACTTGAAATAGGTCCTATAGGTTAAGGTGGTGAAGTGAGACACCATAGGGGTCTTCCAAGTAAGACCTAGAGCAGGATGTTGACATTTCTTGAATTTGATCATTGTTGAGTATTTTTGGTGGATTTTGATCGTGATTGAAAAGTAGCTCTTGGTGTATGATGATTTGATCGTTAATCGAGGTGGAAACATTTTCAAGGTGTTCATCGATGGATAGATCTTGATTTTTGATTTCAACCGTTGTGGTGGGAATCTATTGCAAGATTTGTTGAGTGAGTAATGCATGTGTTTTCCACTAAGCCAACATCGCTTTTTGTTGGTCATGTCATTGTTGTGCCAACAATGCTTTTTGTTGGGCTTGTTGTTGAGCTACTTGTTGATGCACTTGTTGATGGATTGCTTGCAATAGTGCCCAGAATTCTGCTTGCCCCTATCAGGCTTGGTGTTGGGCTACTTGAGCCATTTGCACAACTTGTGCAGCTTGTTGGGCTTGGAGTGCCTTTTGGCAGGCAACTTGTTGAGTGGCTTGCAACATGATGGAGAATGAATTTTTCATGTTGTATTTTGGCAGTGGTGGTGGTGGTGGAATGGGAATGGTGTTGACCATTGGGATTGCTTGGATGGTTGCCACCTACTGTTGCGATATCAATGGAAAAATGGGATGATTTGGTATGATGTTTTGATTTGGCATTATAGGTTGAATTTGAACATTGTTCCGGTGGAGAATCATATTGCCTTGATTTAGGTAACTTTGATTTTGCATGGTGTTACCTTCACTTGGATCAATACCTAGAGTCGTCAACATATTGCTTGGATTTTGAACAACATTAATGGGATTTGCAAACATGTCTACACCAAATTTTACCAAGTGTGGATTTGAAATGGTCATGTTTGGTAAAGTTGTACTTGGCATGTATGGATTTGGTGGGATAATTTTGTTTGGAAAACTCATGCATTGAGCATTTGGTTGATAGATATGCAAATTTGGACTTGGATTTAAATCTACCATTGGGAAAGGTGTTCCAAACTTTGGATTGGGCATACTCACATTCGTTGTACTTTTGAGGTTTGGAGGAGATAATGATGCCATGTATAAATGTGAGTTTCGATAATTAATTAGAATTGTGAGACTTGGATAGTTTGGTTGACTCGAATTGCTCATGATGGATGGATCAAGTTTGAACCATAAAATGAAGATCAATTTTCAAGAATGTAAGAGATGAACCTCTAATCCTTTAGATCGTTCTAAACCTTAGGTTCAAAGAAGCGAAGAACTAGGACAATTCAAGGATCAAAGTGATGACAAGGATGAGATAAATGAAAGCTGAGTGATACAGATGAATGGAACTCTTAAAGAAACTTTCAAGGAAATTCTAAACTTTTTAGGACTTTGATTGATTGTGATTGGATTGATAGTTTGACTAAATGTGTTAAGTCAAACAAAATGTGATAAATGCACTTGTAAACCCTAAAAAGTTGTGTTATCCTAGAGTGGACTTGTACATAAGAGGATGATTTGACTAAGTGTGTTAAGTCAAATGAGGTAATAATTTGATAATTTGGCTAAGTGTGTTAAGCCAAACAAGATGAACTCGTAAAACCTAGGAAGTTGTGTTATCCTAGAGAAAACTCATGTATAAGATGATGGTTTGACTAGGTGTGTTAAGTAAAAAAAAGTGGTTTTGATTTCACCTAAAAGTTTAGCATAAAAGACGTTTACAAAGTTTCCAAGAGTTGTTGGTGAGGTGATTTTTGACTGATTTTGATGGTTGAGAGATGGTTGAAAGTGATTGAATTTGATCCTACACTTGACCTAGAATAACACTTCTTCTTACAAGACCTCGGTGTTGAACAACACACTATACTTCCTATGGTAGGAAAGAAAACCTTTCAAAAAGTTCAGGATTCTATTGATAGTAGAACGCATACAACTCAGGGTTTTTTCTTGAAGCTTTCTTTTTTTGTAAAATTTGTAAACCAATCTTTCTCTGAATTCGAAAAGCCTCTCAAGGCGCTCCTCATGAGCTTTCAGACTAAGCTTCTTGAGCTTTGGTTTTGGGATTCTGATCTTGCGGGAAATCATTTTAGAAAACACATGTGTAATCCAGTTTGTCTTTTATGTTTCTTTAGTGTATTCTTTTTACCAAAAGCACTTGCTTGATTATCTTTCAAACTGTATGTCTAATGTCCCACTTTCGTTTTCATCCCACAAAGTCCACTATGTGGAAATCAAGGAAAATAGGGCAAAATTCTCTTATGTTTAACCTTATTAAAACAAATGATGATAGAATCCAAGCACTTAGAAACCTCTAAGGATATGATCCCTAGGGAAAGCAAGAGTGCTCAAATTTTTCAAAGGGGTTTGAAGTTTGAAGGTCCTGTAAATGTTTGTTTTCAAAAATTTTTAGGACCAAGCAATGTATTGTTCACTTCCAAACACTTTTTACAACCCTAGGATGATGAGAGAATATTTTTTTGGGTTCCCACTTGGACAAATCTAGCTGCGCATATTTTATGCGGATGGCTAAATGCTTGACCACACTGGCTCCCCTCCACAGCACACACTTCTCAGGTCAACCACGCATTAGTACCCATGAATCTCCCATGGCATAATTTCTATCTCTACAACAAAATTGCATGTATAATGTGGGGCGGCTTCTAAGGACATGACCTTTTGCACCAACAAAATAGACAAGGATTTGGCCTTTTCTAAACAAAGGGTTTTAATTCAGGCATTTTGTTCATGGGAGATTATCCAACATCGATGAGAGTCCATTTTTGTCCATCTCGTCAGAATAATCCTTGTGATTCTTTAACTTTCCTCAAGAATCCACACTTATATACTAGTTGGAAATTGCTTGGCTTTAGCGTGTTCCTGGTTGGGTCGTTCCCTTGGGTGATTATTTTTTCCCACAAGGCAGGCCCTCTAAGTTAAAGAAAAATGAATAAACTCATCCGTAGTTTGATCAACCTTCATTTAGAAACAAAGGGAGAACACTCGCAACAAGTTTACTCACACTTGCAAACTGTTTTGTTCAATTTTAAGTTCCTAAATCGAAATGTGAAGGCAATCTTTTTGACAACTTAATATCACCAAAATGCTTTTGATTCTCAAGATCGCTATGAAGTGCAAGAGAAGTGCATACACATTTTAATGATATTAATTTGTGAAAAATATTGCAAAACATGGAAGACACTTGTTCATTTTATACCTCAAAGCAACCATGAGTTCATTTTAAAAGCACCAAATGAGATGTGAAGTTGCCTTGTTCGATTTTAAGTCCAAATTGAAATCTAGTAAATGTCTAAGGTTCTTTTTAACCAACTTTGAAAAGATCAAATCAGTGATTGATTTTAAGTGCAAATTGAAAAGTGATTTAGTTTAAAACAAAAAACAAGGGTAGAAAATGGAAGCTCTAAATTGTTAAAACAAGCATTAAAAAATTCTTTTTCTCCAAGTCTTAATTTCGATGTTTCCAATTTTCCAACTCCAATATGTTTGTGCTCCTTCATTTCAAAGCTAAATTCCAAAATTCCATTGATTCTTTGTGTCAACTCCTATTCGATCACAAATAAGATTTATTTTAATGTCAGAAGAATTAATAAAATAATTTGGTCCTTGATATTCATAGAAAGAAAAATAAAGAAAGAAAAGGCATTCATATGTTAGAGTTCTATATTACCATATTATAAAACCAATCACAATACGGAGGAAAGAATGATACCTGAATGAATGATAAGAAGTCTCAAGTACCATATGCTAAATCCCGTCAGATAACAAAGTTACAATCATGATAATTTTTAACACCATAATACTTGTTTTTCATATGATTTTTAAACACATGGCTTGTATAACTAAACAACGATCAATAAGTAATCATCAATTTTACTTAAGTGAGTTACTAATTCCAAGAGAGACATGAATAGAGTTCCACTAACATGAGATCCATTCTCAAGTGATTTGATATGCCATAAAGGTATTCATGATGCTCAACGTTATTTTACTATCCTGCCTGCGGAGAGTAGTTAGATGAATATAAAGGTACTTAACTACATGCACACATCTAGTCACCCATCAGAAGTTGCTACCTAATTAAATGCAAGTAGTTGGTTTCCTATCACAAGCTTTCACCTAAAAGAAAAACTCATGTGTGGGCACGAGTGCTTTAGCCTTGACAGAGTAGTTGTACTAGGAAAAAAGAACTAATGACCATTTGATACGATAGCAACCTGCTTCTACCTTATTCCCAATGTCATATGTGTATATCTTGTTCAAATTGGGAACAATCATTTATTGGAAAAACAGTCCAAGGGGTACTTGATGGATTATTTGATACATGATACCTCATTACTGTGATAGTTGGAGCATCTTGACATCAATACCACCATAAAATATAAGCAATGCAGCCTCAAATGTAAAAACAAACCAAGGGAAACATTAAATGTAGTATCAAATTTGGAAAAAAACAAGAGAGACAAACACTATTCGCTCTACATAAACAAGTTTATATCCCTGAAATCAGTGCCGTATCAACTGTCATGGAAGACATGAAAGTGGAATTTGAGAACAACCTTCTTCCTCTCAGAGAATGAATACAGATACTTTGCATGCTACCAAACACTTAAGAGAACCTGCCAGCTCATTAATGGTAGTTTGTTGAGATAGGTTGAAAAATCAAATATATATTGGGCTCTTTGAAGCTAGTGTGGACACTATTAGGCAAGCTCATGCAGTGCATCCCATAACAGTTGTTCAACTTGAATGGTATTTTTGGACATGACATGACACCAGTCACTTGACATGATGCCTCAAGGAAATGTTATCTTGCAGACAACAAAGATCGGGCCTCTCATGTTGCTGTCATATCTACCCTGGTAGACATGTTTGCAAAATGTGGGGCGCAGAGACTAAGCACGTGAGTTTTTGATAGAGTGCATAAGGCATAGACAAAGCATGTGAACTATTGACAGAGCATATGAGTTGTTTGTCTTTTCAAATGTTGTAGTCATAACTACCCTAGCAAAAATATATGCAAGATGTGGATGTGTAAAGAAGGAACATGAACTAATTCACAAGAAGCCTCAAAGAAATGTACAAAGATTGTGGATGTAGAGACCAAACATGCAAAAATTTTGAGAGGAAGCTTCAAAGAAATAACGTGCAGAAACTTTTCACTAGAAAAAGAGGAAAGCTTTAGAAACTTCAATGCTAAATGCAGCAGGAAGGCATCCAGATGGCATGTCTTCTCAATCTAATCAATGGCAATAATTGAAAATATAGAACGTAGGATTGCTGAAAAAACATTTGATGGTTTGTAACTTAAATGTCATTGGCCGGCATAAATTCAGCTAATAAAGGCGTTTCAAGTCAATGAAACTAGCAAGCATGAAAATTTTGATTTCCACAATCTTTCCGTTAGTGCCATTGATTGCATGGTATACTCAGAACGAAATGTAAGAAACTTTCAATAAACACAGTTGCCAGGTGTGATATAAATTCCATAATCTTAAAACAGTGAACAAAGCAATGAATGCAACTACCATCCAAACAGACGGGTAAAGGCATTCAAAATTTTCAAATTACTACCATTAGTAGGTGGAAAATAAAATACAACAGGCCTACACAAGATCCACATTGAATTTAGGCGTGGGGAAATTCAAAGTAACGTAACAAATGAAGATTTAGAATAGCTACACCTAAAATAGAATGAAATAACATGCATCAAAAAATGGTTACAGATATAAAGTCAAAAGGCATATTTATTTTACTATCAAGATTAAAGAAGGTTCTTCAAAAGTTGTGGACAAATAAAGCATATTATGAAATCAGGCATTCTTAGATATTTGGAAGTTTTGCAAGTCGCATTTCTATCAATCTTGTTGCCCTCCTTCTAGCGTCATTTTGTAGGATGCTAAAATCTGCAAATGTTAGTTTTTGTCATACATCTCCATGATCAAACAAACATAAGAAATTCAACATCCTTATGAAATATTGCACCTAGTTTAAATATGCTAAATGAGATATTGAAACAATAATGAAAACTAAATAAAGCACATAAAACATGAATGCAAATCTATTCCATGGTGGATTGGTGCCACTTTGTTGTGTAGGAAGCAGCTCTTTCCCAATCCATGATAAGCAAGATGATGCCAAGATGATAGTGATGTTGTGATGAAGAGCAAGATTAGTTCTCACATGTAGAGAGTAACCTTGCATAAAAATATGTTCCCAATCTTGTGTCATAGTTGTTTTAGAGAAATACTTTTCATTTTATAGATTCAAGGGTAGGAGATTGAGAGATTTTGAATGAATGTGGGATCATTCATGAACCAATGACAAGATGCCACTTGTCAAGATTTGAGAGGATGAGGAATGTGCCAATTTCAAATTTGAATTTGCATGAAATGACATGTTTAGTGGGGATGAAAGGTGCATTAAATGTCCAGTTGACTTATGCAAGAGACATGTAAGATACATGTAAGAGAATTTAATGCTTTTTTGGAAGGGACAAGTCCTTTCGAGGGAAGATTCAAATTGACAGAATATTGCATCTTGATGCCTTTTTGAAAGTAATTAGAATAATTAATAAATCAAATAAATGATTTATTGGTGCAAGTGGGTGGGTTAGTTAAGAGTTTAGATTTGACTCAAGTTGAGTCAAAAGCTAGAGGATGGGTGATCATGATTAGAGGTTAATTAATTTAGATTAATTAGCTTGCAGGATTTTAGGAGTTTGATATTTGATTTAAATCAGTTTGATTTATTGAATCAAATGAGAAGAACTTAAGGACTTAATGAAATAATTTGATTTATTTAATTAAGCATGATGAACCTTAGGGAATTAATCAATAAATTGTTTTAATTGATTAATAGCATAATTGAATGTTAATTAGATCGGGATGCATGATGTTAGTTTTGCATGTCTACAAGTTCATTCCATTTTCAAGTGTTTGATTACCAAACTAGGGTTTGACCAAGGAAAACCCCTATTCTCTAACCCTTAACCCTTTTCCCATCGTTGCATATGTGTTTTGCAGGTCTTGTATGGATATTTCACAAAGGGAAAGGTGTGAAAACATGTCAAAATCTCATGAAAGTCATTCAAAGTCAAAAAAACCCTAAAAGAAACTCAAAGATCACCTAGAGGTCAAAATATGTAGAGTTTGATCCAGATTCTTGTCAGGAGCTGAAGTACAGACCGAAAGCTACAGATTGCATCTTCGAGATTCTCGAAAGCTGGAGGTGGAATAAGTTTCCATCAATGGTGAATTAGTCCCACTAATAGTCCTGAAAAGTGATTTATGTAGTTCTGGATACCTAGTTTCCTAAAACCTATTTTGGCAGAATCTCCCCAAAATAGGACTAAGTTGCCCAACTTGGTGTAAGTGTCCCAGTTGGCTTCAAAAAAATAAATTGTAGGATTCTAGAGCCTCTCTACATCAATTTTCAATTTCCCAGGTGCACCTCTCCTATCCCTTTCATTTATGTTATTGTTTGTTTGTATTCTTAGGTCATTTTGCATATCACAATGTATTTTGAAACATCTTGCATTTCACTAGTTTTGCATTAATAATTCATCTCTTTTATTAGTTTACTGCATTTAGGATATTCCATTTAGGCATATTTCAATCATATTAGCATTAGTCTTGAATGAATCTCCAAGGTTTTGTGGAATATCTTTTTCCTTTTAGGTGCAAAACCCTAGAAGTGTAAGGAAGCCCTATCCCCAAAAAGTTGTGGTTCACTAACACAGATATATCTATGTTATTTTATATCCAATTTATATCATTTTTCTTGAGGAACATGAACAAAAGCTTCATAACCAAAAATTCTTAAGTGTGAAACATATTGTTTTCTACCCATCCACACTTCACAAGATTTTTTATCAAAAAGATCAAAACAAAGAGATCTGTTAATTAAATAGCAACTAGAACTAACTCCTTCTACCCAAAAACATTTATCAAGCTCAACACTACTTAAAATACTCCAAGATATTTTCATAAAGGCTTAGTTTACTATTTTAACTACCTTATTTTATTGAGAAGTACAAGGAGTTGTATTTTATCAAATAATACATATATGCTTACAAAATTCATCAAATTATTTGAAACAATATTCACCTCCATTGTTAGACTTCATCACTTTTATCTTATAATATTTTTTCTTTTAAAATAAGGCCTTAGATTCCTTAAAATTAGTGAAAAATTCAAATTTTGAATACATAAAATAAATCTAGTTGTATCTTGATAAATAATCAATGAAAGAGTCATAATACTAATATTTACGCAAAAATTCAACATCTATTGGTTCACATACATTTTAATGAATAATCTCTAATAATATCTTTTCCTAATTAGTTCCATTAGAAAATTATGATATATTTTATTTTTTAGACATAGAATATTCACAAAATATAGTTTTACCAACAAAATAATCATAAATACCATCAACCAAACTTTTGTTTAAAATAGTCTCTTTATTCACCTATATGACCCAATCTATATGGTGCCACAACATAGATGTACTTTTAGTGTTATTTATTGTAGTGTAGAAAAATGTATCTCATTATATTTTCTCACTTTGGGCCCCTCATTTAAATTCCACTTAATTAGGAATTAATAAGCCCTGTTTTAAATATAGTAGCCCATTAAATTATACTTTTTGAAGGGGAAAATTGACAATAACTAATACCTAAACATAACACTTTACATTGAGCAATGTGTGTTCCAGGAATAGGGACCTAGGACCCATTTTCCCATAGGCAAATGGGTCCTCCCTAGGCCTTTGAACCTAAATTTAAATTATGTTTTTAATAGTATTTTAAGGTCTCCAAATCCATATTTTTATGTCGACTTGAAATGTTTAATTTTTTGGAAATTAAGGATACATGTCTATAAATACAAGGTTATTTTACTTTGTTTCAACTAGGAGTTCTAGGATACTTCACAACAGCTAAAGTTATGCTCAAGAGAATTGAAGGGAATAATCATCAACGGCTTATTGTAGAAATCAAGATCTCAAGCACCATGCCAATGTGTTTTGCAATCATGCATGGTTTTGGAGCTAACATTGTGATGTAGGTTTCAAGATCTAAGTCAGGCATTCAATTCAAAGATTTTAAAAAAGATTTAAGTATCAAGATCCACATCCATTGAAGCAATTTCCAGCAATATTTTAGTCATTCCAAGGTTTATTCAAGGTTTTTGTGATTTGCAACATAGTATTGTTCATCATTTATCCATGTTTCATCATTTCATTTCAACATTAAATTGCCAAAACAGGGTTTAATGAAGGAAAACCCCCATTCACCATAAAAAAAATTCCCTCTTTTGTTTGTGTTGCAAATCTTAGGTTGAAGAAGGATTGAAGATTTATTGAAGAGAAAGATTGGAGAATTTGTCAAAGTGTAAAAAGTTTCATATTTGTTGTCATCTCACAGAATCTCACCTACACATTTTGAGTTTTTGACTTTCTAATACTAAAATCTAGACAAATCAAAAGCTACAATTTAGTATTAGATGCTCTTGAAAGTTGTTTAAAAATCCTTAAAAAAAGACTCATTCACCCATGGGTGAATGAGTCCCAATTTTCCTCCTTAAACTTCCTTTTGTTGATAGGTACATATCATCTACTCCTTCTCTTCTCTCCACAAATTTTTTTGTTTCTATCTATTATATGATTTAAATTTTTGTTTCAAGTTTGGATTGGCATAATTAGGTTAATTTTCTATTTTATTTTCTCTCCCCAATGTGATTTTTTGGTTGATATACCTATACTCAAGAATTAGGAAATTGACAAATTCCCCCATTGAGCTGATTCACCTAAGGGTCATTAGCCGATTCTTGGTGCGGGTCTCATTTCCTAATCAAGATAAGAAAATAAAGCCTATTATCACCCCTTCTACATACCTTTCCATTTTGGGAAACCACTCAAACCCCTATTTTTCTATTTTTTAGTTATATTGGTAAAGTTACTTAAAATATAGGTCTTTAACCCAAATGAATTCCATATTTGAGATCTATTAGCTATCACAAAAATATCTCTTACCACCCTACAACCAAACTCATCAAATATAATTTGTATCTTAGAATAATTTAACTTGGACACTAAAATTAAATACTTTGCAATTCTTAGAATATAAAACCATTATCAATAGTTTTAATCCTCACCATTAAAATAAAACATTGTCAAAGACCCATCTTTTTTTAACCCTCAAAATGATACACCACTCTACTATAAATCTCAGCTTTGTGACAAGATAACAAATCCCAACTCAAGGAAGAAAAATTAGGATATCTTCAAGTTCCTCATGGAGGAATGGAAAAATATTCCAAAGTAGGGTACCTTTCTTGTTGATAGCTTTAATTATAAATATTTCTCTACTATAATTTTATTGTATGTTTCTTTTCATTGGTTTGTTTATGGTCTATGACCCTGGTTTACTTTTTTTTTAAATGCTCTACCCTTTGGGAGTTTTTTGTATGGGTGTAATTCCATGTTAATGCTATTAATATTATAAAAAATAATCCTCTTTATGTTGTTGTCACCAAGGAAAAATTCTTTCCCATCATATTCTTTTTAATTACTAAACCACTCTTTGTGAGGAGTCATGTGGTAAGAGTAAGCTAAATCAATAAGACAAGAATGATCCCTTATAGTGTTAGATGAAATAAATAATGCATTAGAATCATCATCAAAGGAACATTTTGTAGATGAATCAAAATTATTTATTTTTATTCTTAAGTTCCTTCTTGGCATTCCCTCTTTGACAATAATTCAAACACTTTAATTTTCTCTTTTTGATGGTTTTAGAACATTTTTTTAGACTTATCCCTCTCATTATCCCCTTTAGGCCCTTTCTTTTTGGACCTACCTAACACATTTAAGGTATCTTGGGATCCAAAAATCATAGAATTTCTCCTCATCTCATCTAAAAGAAGTATGGATATCATGGAGTCCATCTTTGGTTCTACATTACCACTAATAGAAATAATTAAATTTCCCTACTATTTGGGCAAAGAACAAGAAAAAATAACATTTATTTTAATCCTCAATTTTAACATCTATGAATGTAAGTCTAATTATAACAAAATTAAAAGAATTTAAATTATCTGCTATAGATTCACCATATTTCATTTTTAAAGAACGTGTATTTTTTGAGATCTAACTTGTTAGACAAACTTTTAGTTTGTTATATATCACCCATCCTTTTTCACAACTTATGTATGTTGTATTCAATGGAGACATTCAAAATATTGAAATATATAACACACAATGAATGGTTCGTCATGCTTTCTTGTCTAACTTTTCCCAATATTCACTACTCATTAGATCTATTTTAGTTACTTGTGAAATTGGAAACCACTAATCTCTCTTTAATCTCCACATCTTATAGCTCAATTTATTGAACTTCTCATTAACTTGATGAGAAGTAGAAGCCATAGTATATAATCTTCTTCATAAATCTACAATATACCAAAAACGAAATCTCCCACTGCATACAAGAAACCTTCAACACTTAGTAGAAAGGAACCCCCTTCTAAAAATAACCATTAGCTATAATTCTAAATGTTGAAAATAAGGTGAGACTAAGTTACATTATTAACTTATGTAAATGAATTTAAATCTGAATACAATATTACCAAATCTAATTATATGCATGTGATTGCACATTCACCATAATAGATAGATCAAAAAATAAATATGACAACAAATTTACATGGAGAAACCCTTTCATAAAAAACTCCACATGAAAAAATAGTATATTATTTATCTTCACAAAAGAGATACACCACAATACAGTTCCATGTTGATCTCATACAACCTAGATGCTTTTATACAGTTACAAAAAAAATAGAATGACACTCTCATCTGAATACTTCAATTTATAGAACTTGTGCAAGGACAAACTACTATAGTGAATTGAAACAAGAGGTTATAGAACAACATGAAAAAAATCATACTTCCTTGGAAAACAAAGATTCATGATAATAAATTAATTAATGTTTGCAAAGCTTCAACATGGGTGTGTAATCCATAGCTCCTTCAACTTCTATCATTCAACATACTTTGTTGACTATTTAGCTTCCAAATGGAGAACCAATGGACACATGTTTCCCTCTAAACATGGAGACCCACTCAAGATGCTTCACATTCCTAATGTAAATGCTTAGGAGATATATTTTTTCCTCTAGTGTATAACATCTACCAATATTAAATTTTATCTTGAAAATATAACCACAATATACGAATAATAAATGAATTTCTCACATGTCCCCTAGGACACTTTCCAAGAAGCATGGAGACAAAAATTTGTTGAATAGTCCAAATAACTGAGAGGGGGGGTGAATCAATTATCTTAAAAAAAAATTCACTTCTTTATTTAATCTAGAGCATACTTATACCAATCAAAAAATAATCAAACAGATAAGACCATGAATGCTTATAACAACACCAAGTACAATGAACACTAGAATTTACCTGCAAACCCAAGAAGGGAAAAACCATGAAGAATGCTAATTATAAATTATAAAGCACTAGTTAAGGTGACATCGATTAAGGTGATTTATACAAAGGGCTGACTACCATGTTTCACACTATAGGGTGGCTCACTGCCGGTGGGATCACTACCCAAATACAAAAGAAAATATTACAAAATATTCTCACTGCCAAAAGTGAACTAATGAAGTTGCATCTACATATGCATGAATTCAGTTCCAATTAAGAGTACTTTTTTGTCCATAGAAGATCCAGTTAATAATCTTCTACACACCTTCATACCACAACCTTCACACAACTTTCTAACAAACAAATTACTCCTTAATTTGCACTCTTCTATATGTTTGCACATATCATACTATTTCCATGCATCTATATCTTCAATCAAAAATATTTTCTCTATATATATGTGTGAGCATGTAAATCTGCAACATAGCTTAAACTTAATCCCACATTAGTATGGTTAGTTTAAAACCAAGAAAATAAACTACTCTCTATGAAACACTACAATA